>JAJEJO010000617.1:396979-430691 GCA_020662805.1 Glaucomys volans | reverse complement strand
AGGCCCTAAGCAACTCAGTGAGACACTGTCTCTAAATAAATACAAAATAGGGCTGGAATGTGGCTCAGTGGCCAAGTGCCCCTGAGTTCAATCCCTGGTTCAAAAAAAAAAAAAAAATGCTTAAGTAAGTCACAGAAAGGCAAGAAAAAGAAAACAAACAAACAAATAAATAAATAAAAACAAATAGAACAAACAGAAAACAAAAAATAAGAAGGGAGACTCAAGCTCTAACATATAAATAATTACACTAAATGTAAAAGGCCTAAATACATTAATTGCAAGACAGAGATTGGCAGAATGGATTTAAAGTTATGACCCAATAACATACTGTCTATAAGAGACTCCCTTAAAATATACTGTATAGTTAGGCAAAAAGCAAAATGGTAAAAAATAAATATCATGGAAATAGTAACCAAAATAAGACAGGAATGGGTATATTACTATCAGGTAAAGTTGATTTCAGAGTAAAAACCAAAACAAACAAGCAAACAAAACCAGAGACAAAGAAGGATGTGACATGATGATAAAATAGCAAATCTACTAAGAAGACACAACGATCTCAAATCCATATGCATCTCACAACAGAACTGCAAAATGCATGAAAAAAGCTGATAGAAATGAAATTTAACAGGTAAATCCATACCTGAAAGTTAGAGATTTCAACACTATCCTCTCAAAAATGGATAAATAAAAATCAGCAAGAATATAGAATTCAACATCACTACTGACCAACAAGATTTGATCTACATTTTTAGAACACTTCACCTAACAATTCCACCCATCAACAGCAGAATATACGTTTTTGTAAACACCCTTAGAACAGCTACCAAGATATATCACATCCTGGGCTGTGAAGGAAGTCTCAACATATTTAATAGAATTTAACTTACATCCAGTGTATCCCTGACTACAGTGGAATCAAACTAGAAATCAGTAACAGTAAGATAACAAGAACATCTCCAAACACTTGGAAACTAAATGACATATTTTGAAATAATCCATAGTATCAAGAGAAATTTTTTAAATGACTGAATGAAAATAAACTATAACATAAAAATTTGTGATACACAGCTATAGCAGTGCTGTGAGATTTATACATTTTACATTAGAAAAGTAGAAAAGCTTTGAATAAATAATCCTAATCTTCCACCTCAAGAATCTAGAAAAAGAAGAGCTATCATTACACATCCATCAGAATAACTCCAGTAAAATTATAGAGACAACATCAAATGTTGGTGAGGATGCAGAGAAACTGAAAAACCCGTATGTTGCTAGCGAGAATGTAAACTGGTACAGCTCCCTTCTTCAAAACAGTTTGGTGGTTTCATTAAAAAAAAAAATGTTACAACCTTTTGACACAGCCATTGACTTCTTGGGGATTTATTCCAGAAAAATGGAAACTTATGTTCCTAAAAAATCCCCCATTTTCTCACGCCTGATTTTCTAGCTCATGAACAGTGCAGTGGGGCCTACACACCCTTTGGACATGGTGGAGGTGGGGTGAAGCAGTAGTCTTGCTGATTTGCTAACCCTAGAGTGAAGTTCAAGTGGAGTCATGTGTTGCTTAATGACAGGCGTGTTCTGAGAAATGTGCTATTAGGTGATTTTTTTTCATTGTGCAAACATCATAGACTATCTAGTTGATCCTTGAACAACTTGGGGGTTAGGAAGACTGAACCCCTGAACAGTTGAAAATCCAAGTGTAACTTTTGACTCCCTGCAATAGCACAGGAGGTGGCTATAATTTTTTAAAGCATATATGATTATTGAGTTAATTTTATGCAGTTACGATTTAATCCTGTAATTTTATGTTTATATTTCTCTCTTTTTTTTAGTTATAGATGAACACAATACCTTTACTTTATTATTTATTTTTATGTGGTGCTGAGGATTGAACACATGTGCCTCACATGTGCTAGGTAAGTGCTCTACACTTACATTTAATTGTGAATGTCAATATGTATGAACTGTTTGTTTTTGTATGCTTTGATATTTTTTTGTGTGTGTGTGGTACCAGGAATTGAACCCAGGGGTGCTTAACCACTGAACCATATCCCTGGCCCTTTTTAATTATTTTTTTTTTATTTTGAGATAGGGTCTTGCTAAGTTGTTGTATAGGGCTTTACTAAGTTGCTGAGGCTAGCCTTGAACTTGTGATCCTCCTGCCTCAGCCTCCCAAGCTGCTGGGATTATAGGCGTGCACCACCAAGCCTGAATTGTTTTGATATATTTTAATGTTTTATAACAGACTTTTGTATCTTAGATATTAGCAAGTGATAAAAGATTATTATCTATATGTATTTTATGTGCTCATCTTCTTCTTAATTTTTTGATATTTTTTATCTATGATATATCTATGATATATCCAAGAACTATGTGGATCATATGTGAGTTCTTTCAAATTGTCATAAATCTCTGAAACACCAAATCTGCAGGTCAGTGGATACATGTAGTTCAACCCATGTTGGCTGAGGGTTGACTGTACTTACTGAAACTAAGATGGCTATGAAGTCACCAGGTGATATAAACTTATGGACCACTGACATACATGCAAATGTCATTATATGGTGGATGGCAGTAGTGCCTTCTTACTGATCAGGAAGAGAAGCACAGTCAGGGGATTTTTTCTCCCTGTAAAACCAAACTGCCTCATAAGCCAAGCCCATATATTCTTTAAGATGATGAAAGTAGAACTGTAGTTGAGAGCAGAGTAGATACATCATTTGGGTCACATCTCTTGTTTCCAGTGGATTTTGTTTCTTCCAAATATTCCAATAACCTGTTAGAATTTTCTGGCAATCACAGGCTGCCCCTGGTCAAGGGATCTTGTGCCTCAGTCTCCCTCCCAGACCTACCTGGGAAACACGATGGGTAGGCATGTGGGCTGGGTGGGGGCTTGGATGGGGCAAGCACCTGTATTTGTAGCCCCGCAGGATTCTCTGGATTCTGATCGCTGCTTCGTCCAGGGCCTGGCTCCTCTGTATCTCCAGGAGGGTGTCCTGGTGATCCTGGGGATGGGGTGATGCTGTCATGTAGCTGCCCCACCCTCACTCCTACAGTCCCTGCCTGGGCCAGGGCTTGATCTCTGTAAGTCAGTGTCTCTCAGACTTCTCCCAGGAGGGCAAACTGGAGAAGGGGCCCTTAACATGATCCTGATGTAGTTCAGAGAAGGGGGTGAAACTACCCCCTCTCCAAGAACTTTCTATTTTAACTTTCTTCTTGTTAACTCAATCTGGCAATTCTGATTTCTGCTTTGGAGAATTCAGGGGAGGGGGAACAAAATTTCCCTAAAGTGTTTTATTTTCCAAAATTCACATGGTATTTGCATTTAGCAGGACAACAGACCCATGCTTTTTTTGATAAAAAAAATGTTTCCCATAACCTGTGAGCATGAGATGATGAGCCTTGGGCATGACTTTCTGCAGCCTGCTTCTTCCTAGATCCCTGCACCCTGGGATGAGAGGCAAGAACCTACCATCTTAGCCCTGGGGAGGCAGGGACTGCTCTTGTAGGACACAGAGCAATGTAACCCTATGGCAAGTGAGGAGGAGAGGTAGGGACTTGATAGCCCTTCCTGTCTTCCTCAGTCTAACATCAGGCAGCACTGAGCTGTGGCATACAAAGATGGACCAGACCCTAGCTGTGACTTCAAAGGATAGCCAGGGAAGGAAGAAAAGAGTGGCGGGTGCTCTTCTTCCCTCCTCAACCATCTGCCCACACTGACCTCACTAATATGACCTGATGGCCCTCACTATCCATCCCATCCTCCTGGGCAGCGCTCTGCCGTGTTTCCTTTGCTAGTTTTGCCTCCATATCCCTCTACTTCTTCCTTTCTGTCTGGGTCCTGACCCAGCATGGGCCTTATCAATGCATAGACAGGTGGATAGATTAAACCAACTGGATGTCTGGGGCCGGGAGGTTGCTCTGAACAGATGAGGGTGGGAGGGCAGGCTGAGGTGGTGAGGATGGGATGGGGGTTCAGGTGAGCTGGCAGAGTGAGCTCTGATCTCTTCTTCCTCTTCCTCCTCACTTTGCTCACCCACCCAAGGCTTAGGAGGCTGGAAGTTAATGAGCTACTAGTTCCTTGGGGTCTCACCTTCAGGAAAATTTTGGTCTTCCCCACTTTCCATTCTTTGTCTGTCCCTAGACACACATCGGTGATGCGCAAGGTCATCTGGCGGAACTTGTCTTGAAGCTGCAGAGGAACAAACAAGGGTGACCCAGCATCAGTTGGAGCAAAGACCATGCAGAGGGGTCCTCCTGCAGGGTTTCCAAGGAACCCTGTCTCCCTCTGCCTCTCACAGACTTCATGTCCAGGAGCTGCCTTGCTGGGCACAGGCAATAGGTATCTTAGATCAAGGAGTGAGCCAGGGAAGCCCTCAGAGTTTAGGACTCAGAGGCTACTGTACTTTGCTACTGTTGTACACTTGGCCTCAAAACAGTCCAAACTTTAGGATGGTTGGGGATTCCAGAAAGAATAAGAAGGACTTCCTGACTCCAAAGAGCTCCTAGCCACACCTCAGCTCCCTAATGTTCTGCCAGCAGGACATTATAATTGTTTGTAATAAAGCTGTAAATATCTCATCTTACGCAGCCACCAGGGTCAACCAGTGTGAGTCACCTCCCTTGCTCACACATCATCATTAAGAGATGATGAGGGAAGGATAGAAAGGAAGGACAAACAGGGGTCATATCAAGGATGGGGTCCAGGAGGCGTCCTGGGCACCAGGAGAGCAGTAAGAAGACAACATCCCTCTTGGAAGTTGGAAGCTGGAGGTATGAAGGACGGAGGGCAGGACGAGATGGGCAGAGGTGCGGAGTTCCACTGCTCTGGTAGCTGTGTACTCACGGGTCTGCGCTCAGCGCTGGGCAGCAACACACGGAATCTCTGCGAAAATTCCTCAAATCTGTAGCGGATGGGGAAGCCGGACTTGCGGATGTGCACGGTCTCCATCATGCCAGAGTATCGCAGCTGCTGGATACACAGCTCCCGGTCAAAGAGCTGCGGGTCAAGAAGCAGGACACAGATGGAGCAAAGGGCCCTATTCTTCCCCACCACTGCACTACCTGGCAGGCAGGCCCACAATCAGAAAGATCAGCTTGCCCGGGAACCCATTTGGCTGTCCCCCAAAGATGGGAAGAACTAAACACATATTTGAACTGTGGTGACATTTCAAAGAAAGTCATGGAAGTGGTTGAAAAGTCTGTAACATGTTTCCAAGGAGATAAAATCAGTAAGGCAGAAACTGCTGCTCCTGCAAGAACATCATACTTCTGTCATTCTCAAGACATGCAAAGTACTGTGAATAGAAAAGGTATTTGTATATGCCCCCTTGAAAATATTTTCAAGTGCCCCTGTGAGCATGGCAAGCATCTTTGCTTCCCACAGTGGAAGGGTGGAATGAAGACACAATCTGGTCGTTGGGAACAGAGATCCTTCTAGTCGATTTATAAACTTCCCTCCCTGAGATGGGCAAAGGAGAACTGGAGGGAGCAGTTGACCATAAGGAGCGCTCTTGTCCCCTGTTAGAAGGCTGGCAGGGCAGGCAGAGAGGAATATGGGCATGATGGTTTCCCCTAGGTATCAGGTAGCCCTAAGACTGCCATCGCTTGGCCTCCAGAGAGCCCTCCTCAACCTGGGGCACTAGGGAAACACCCTCTAATTGGGTAAGTCAATCACCAGGAATATCACCTCACCTGGAAGCTTGTAGGACCACAGAGCCACCTGTTTGTGGGCTACAAGCCACACAGCAATCAGGCTTGGGTGAGTAGTTACCAGCTATTGATTGATATTTCCGTTGGGCCCAGTATTCCTCGTTTAATCTTTAGCGCAGCTCGATGTGGTAGGGGTAACTGGCTTCTATCTAAATAAAAATGACGTACCTGCTGCACAGGGTCATACTCCTGACTGGCTGAACCAGGGTTCAGACCCGAAGCCTGCCTGGACCCTCAGACACCCACAAAACCTGACCTCAGACATATGTTCACCCACTTGTCCTGCAGCTCCAAGGTTGGGCAGTGTGGGTGTTGGCAGAGGATCACCAAGGAGCACAGTGGCTTCTCTGAAGCATTAAGGAACACGTGAAGTTTTCTAACATCTGCATGTTGTAATTGTTAGGAAGATATATTCTGGATTTCATAGGACAACCCCAATTTCATATAACTTCATGCTTTTTCAAAAGCTACTTCATTAACTGTAATGTTTGTTTTTATTCCCCCATAAGATGTCTTGGAGTTATTTTATATACTTTCAAATGGCATCTCCCAGTTTGGGGAGTCCTTATGTTTATAGCCTCCGAATGGATGGATCAGGGACTCCCAGGTTCCCACCCCCTCATCACACATATCCTCAATAAAGGTGCTGCAGGTCTCAGCCACCAGGACTAGCTAAAATCCTATGACTGGCTGCTGCCACTTACTGAGTGCCCCAACATCATGTCCAACACTCACTGCACCTCTGCAGGCAAGAGTCTGATTTCATGGATGAGAAAACCAAGGCTCAGAGAAGACAAAAGCCTGGCCAAGTACACATAGCAGATGAACAGCAGGGTTAAGAGAACTATGTTTGGTGGCTCCAAATTTCTGCTTACCAGCGGCTTCTTATACTCATTGGGTTTGATGCAGCGAATGAAGTAGGGCTGGCAGTTGGTCAATATTTTCATCAGCTTATCCAGGGACTGTTTGAACTGGGCTGCCAACGTGGAGGGCCGCTTGGTGGATTCTATACGCTGAGAGTGTAAACGCAGGGCATGAATTGGGGTGGGTTGCTGCAGCTTGGGGGGCTGCACCATGAGGGCTGCTACCAAGGGCCAGTACATTCACTCATTCATTCATTTGTGCAGACATGTCTCCCAAGTGCCCACTGTATGTACATTTCCAGCTGCATGTTGGGCACCCATTGTTGATTAAAATGGTTTTATCTTTCTGGCCCTGTGGCCCTTGAAGGAGAGACCCAGGAGGCCTGGGAGGTGCTGGGAGCCCACCTTGAAGAACTGATTCTTGGTCTTTTCCTGATGGATGGTGCTGTGGCCCAGCCTGGTCTCTGCTGGCTCCAGATTGAATATCTCTCTCAGGAACTTGTTTTTGGAGGAGTGAACCAGGATAAGGATATCTGCACTCAGCACATCTCGGTTCTTCTCCAGGAAGCCTGTAGGGCCAACAGGGCTCATTCACCAGACCAGTTCAGCCATCTCCTCCACCTCACAGGGAAGATGAACATGCCCAGAGGGACCCCCCACAATGGTCCCACTGAAATCCTGCTTTCTCCCTCATCACCCAGGCCTGGTCCCCACCATCTCTACCCAGTTTCAAGTCACATGTATGCTCCAAACTCTCAATGACCCAGGCTCCCTTCCCCACTCCCATCCATCCCCACCCCATTATCTAAGCCAATACAAGTCTGCCTTTGGGGCTTGGGAGTCCTTCTAGGGCTGGACCCCTCCAGCCTGAAGACTAAGCCTCCAAAAATGGAGGAGGGCAGAGTGTTATGGACTGAACTGCATCACCCAAAATTCAAAAGTCAAGGTCCTAACCCCTAGGACATTAGAATGTATATAAATCTCCTGAATTTGGAAATAGGGCCTTAAAGAGGAGATTAAGGCACAAAATAAGATCATGATGGTGGGCCCAATATCCAATGTCCACTATCACTAGTGTCATTGTAAGAAGAGGAGATTAAGACACAGACATGCACACAGAGAAGACTGTGTGAAGTCACAGGGAGAAGACAGCCATCAACAAGCCAAGGAAAGAGGCCTCAGGAGAAATCGACCCTGCTCACGCCTTGATGTCAGACTCCCAGTCTTCAGATCTATCAGGAAGTTAACTCCTGTAGTTTGAGCCACCCATCTGTGGTATTTGTTCCTTCAGCCCTCGGTGACTAAGACGAGCATGGAGCCCGGGGTTAGGAGACCCTGCTTCTGCCCTGCAGCCGTGGGTAAGAGTGGCTGTGCCCTGAAGTAGGGATACAACAAGGAAGTGCTGAAGATGGACTTTTCTGAAAGCCATGCTAGAGGAGGCAGGGGCCTCATTCCCTGAACCTGAGGGCTGACCCCCAAGGCATGACCCTGACTTTCTTCTCCCACTCTCTCCCCTTTAAGTTGCCTCATTTTTTGATGGCACAACCTATGCACACCGGCACAGCCTGTGCGTGGTTGGGGAGGCTGAACCCAGAGTGGGAGAGAGGAAGGGAGCCTGTGTCCCCACCTCTGCCTGCAGGTGTGCCTATGTGGGAGTAGCACTCAGCAGAGGGCTACACTGGGTCCTGGGGCAGGGTGGCACAAGGGTCCGTGCAGACCTGGAGTGACAGAGAGGATCATGCACTGTAAGGCTCAAGGGCAGCTTTAGGCCACCTTGAAAAAAGGTGTTTGGGGACATTTCAGGAGCCCAAAGCCAGGTTCTGGAGGGAACTCTGAAGGAGTCACCCCACCTTCACATTTCTCCAACAGAAACACTCCCCTGATCTCCCAGAACCTCAGCTCTTCTCTGTAAAATACCCACCCTTCCTGTCACTGTGTCTCTCCAATGGAAAAATATGCAAATACCTGGAACTGTGTCTCCAGGTAAACAGACCAGAGCACCTCCTCATTTCTCCACATGTGCAGCAGAGTGACACTCCAGTTACTCTGCTTCCCTGACCACAGGCACTCAGGGGCCCCTTTTCTCATTTTTCTAAACACACTGATAGGTTGACCACCTCAGGTCTTTTCTTCTCCATTCAAAATCATTGCTCACCCTACCTCAATGGATGACAAATTAACTCCAGATAGATGGAAGACTTAAAAATAAAAGCTGAAACTGAAAACTGCTTATAAAATATTTAGGGATAAATATTCATGATCTTGGATTTGACAGTGGACTCTTAGACATTATATAGCAACAAAACGAAATAGATAATTTGGACTTTTAAAATGAGAGACTTCTGCACTCCAAAGGACCCCATCAAGAATGTGAAAAGACTATTTGAATAACAAAAAAATTACAAATCATATATCTGATAAAGTACTTGTATCTGTAATACATAAAGAACTCTTGCTGGGTGTGGTGGCACAAGACTATAATTCCAGCAACTCAGGGGGCTGAGGTAGGAGGATAACAAGTTTGAGGCCAGCCTCAGCAACTTAGCGAGGCCTTAAGCAACTTAGTGAGACTCTGTCTCAAAATAAAATAAAAATAAAAAGTAAAAAGGGTTGGGAATGTAGCTCAGTGGTAAATTGTCCCAGGGGGTTCAATTCTAAGTACCAAAAAAAAAAAAAAAAAAAAAAAAATTCTTAAAATTAAACAGTAAAAAGACAAAGAATTCAATTAAAACATGGGCAATGAATTTGGATAGCCATTTCTCCCAAGAAGATAACAGACAGCCAACAAACACATGAAAAGATGCCTGACATCATTACCCATCAGGGAAATGCAAATCAAAATCACATTGAAATACCACTTTAAACTCACTGGGATAGTTAAAATAAAAAAGACAGATAACAATATGTGTTGGTGAGGATGAAGAAAAATTTGGAACTTTTTATCCATTGCTGGTGTAAAATAGTGTAACCACTTTGGAAGAGAGTTTGATAGGTCCTCAAAAAATTTAACAGAGAGTTAACCCTATGCTCCATCAATTGCACTGCCAAGCATACACCCAGTAGAAAGGAAAACATACATCCACACAAAAACTTGTACATCGATGTTCACAACTGCATTATGTAGAATAGCTAAAAAGTGGAAATAATTCAAATATCCATTAACTGATGAAGACACAAACAAAACAGTATATTCATAACAACAGATCATTATTCTGGAATAAAAAGAAACAATGCACTGATATAAGGACAACATAGATGAATCTTGAAAACATTTTGACAAGTGAAAGAAATCAGCCACAAAGGCCACATATTGTATGGTTCTGTTTATAGGAAATGTCCAAAGTAGGCAACTCTATAGAGACAGAAATTAGTTGTTGCCTAGGATTGGGGGTGGTGGAGTGAGGAGTTGCTTTTGGAAGTGATGAGAATGTCCTAAAGTCGTGGTAATCATTGCACAACTCTGGGAGTATACTTAAAATATACGGAGATGTTTACTTTAAATGGGTGAATAATAGATATGTGAATTATGTCTCAATGGAGCCATTACCAAAACACAAAACATCACCAAATGCCTGGTTCCAGTCCATTTCCTTTTTCTAGGAAAATCCATACTTCTCACCCTGCCATTCCATTATATTGATGAAAAAACCTGTCCTTTCAGTCTCCTTTCTATGATCTCCCTGCCGCAGATATGGATAGCGTGTGAGGGGAGGTCACCCACCTTTTGCCTGGTAGTAAACCTCCCCAGCAAAGTGAGCAATGCCGAATCTGGAGTCGTGGATATTCTTGGGTTTCAGGAAGGCCTTGTTGTTGGCATGGACACTGTTCAGTTTTTGCAGCATGGTGATATCCGTACCCTGGAAGAACCCGGATGCTCTCTGGGCTGAGGTCCCAGAGTCCAGCCATGTGGTGGTCAGCTGGCCCACCCGCAAAGCTCAGGGGCTCCCTTGTGGGACAAAGTAGGCTGGACTCAGAATGACAGATGGGACATTAATCCCCAGGGATGGGTGACTTGTCATAGTGAGTGAGGCCCAGACAGGCTGGATCTGCCACTCCCCACCGCTAGCCCTCCTGCTCCTCTGGACAATTGTCCAGGTTGCCCCAGCAGCTAGGACAGGTGCTCAACCTTGAAGGAAAGAGGATCTGGTTAGTCTGGGGGTTGTCTGCTTATTCCTGGCAGAGGTTTCAGCAACCCTGGGAACAGGTGGGCCACCCAAATGGAGCTTCCCAACCTCAAAGAGGAGACCCATGAGCAAGGGCTCCACCCCAAAGGCCCAGAAGCACACCTGTGGGAGGCGGCTCTCTTCATCTAGGAGAGAGATGATGCTCATGGGCTTGAGAGCCAGCAGGTCCAGGGTAGGCCGGTTGTCAGTATAGTGGATGTAGTCCCAAGAGATGTTTTCTGAGCGGTACTCCTCCTGCTCCATGGTGAATACATGCTGCACAAAGAACTGCTGCAGGTGCTCATTGGCAAAGTTGATGCAGAGTTGCTCAAAACTGTAGAGGCAATGCCACCACCCAGGGTGGAGCAGGGTCAGAGGGGTCCCTGTGGTAGCTGGAGGGAGCCCTGGGATCACCAGCCATCTGCACTCAGTCACATACTTATGACACACATCCATGTACACATGGAGCCCCCATGTGCACACAGATGCACATGCTCCCCTACTATACCGCTTGCTTCTTTCCGCCTCCATTACTTTCACCTCCTCCATCCCATGACAAAGAGAAATAAGAAGGCCCAGCTTAGCATTGAGTTCTTGCCTTTGACTTTTTAGGGTCACCTACGGGGTTCTTGTCCATGCCTGCCCATCTTCTCACTGAGATTCTCCTTATGGGACCAAATACTCACAAGAAGTCTCATCACACAAGCAGGTGGACTTGGTATTGAGATGAGCTTCCAGAGAACAGTATTATTTTCTGGGACCCTCTGGATCAACCAGACATATTCCTATCTGCCCCCAATTCTCCCACCCCACCAATCCTCCAACATGCTCTACCTGCTAGTTCCCTGCCTTGGGAAATGGCTCCTCCATCCATCATCCCTGACTCAAGTCAGAAATCAAGAAGCTGCACTTGACTCTGGCCCCTCCCCAATTCCTGTCAATTGCCAAACCTGGTCCATGCTATCTCCAACACAGCGTCTTGAACTGTTTGCTTCTTTTTGTTCCCATTGCCGCTATCTAAGTTCAGGCCACCTCCAGTGCTTGATCTGCTACCTGTGTCCTGCTCCCCAGAGGCCAGAACCCAATTTATGCTTGAATTTACTGTGCCTTAAAGATCCCATGGAATTAGGCTTAGTTGTGCTAGCCTTGTACCCTCCCACCTGACTGCAGTGATAAGACCTCTGCCTTATTCCCCCAGCTTGTGCTGGGAGGCTGAGGTCCCAGAGTCCTTGCACTTGGAATGGCTCATGTTTTTACAATCCTGATTCCCAAGGTGGGTCATCTAAATCCCTCCCAAGTCAGGCTCCACTTGCAGACAGGGCCTTGGGTGGGAGCATGTCAAAATTAGGTTAGCCCCTGCTTCTTGGAACCAGTGACCTGGGTTCTGTTCTGCCAAGCCCTTTAAGTGAACCAGGCTCAGGTAAGCGGGACTGCAACCAGAATGCTTCCTGCCTGTTTGTTCCACAGCCCTCATTTCCTGCATTTGACTACCTCCTGCCAGTGATGATGCCCTGGACTATTACCTGCCCAGGCCCAGGTTTGGCTCTTCTGCCTGGCTGGCTCTGCTGCCTTATCTATCTTACCCCATTCTTCATTGTAGTCAGGTTTGGTAACAATGTTCCTACCTGCCCTGGTCACAGATCTTTAGCTTCCAGTCATGCTGGGACACTGGGTCAGAAGTGTCCTGCCTCAGTCCCCCCTGCCTTCCAACTCAAAAGTCAGAGATGGTCCACACATGCCTCTAGCTGAATCAATGCTATTGATTTCAATTGTCCCCACGATCTCATGTGACAAGACATTCTGGTTCATGAAGCAAGTAGATGGCCCAAGAAGAATGACAGATGCTGGCTCAGCCTGACTCCCTAGGATGGCTTTTAGCTATGTGACCTTCTCCAGACACGTTGGGGATTCTGGGCAATGTGCACAGGCCATCTCATGCAGAGAGACTCAGGCCTGCTTGCAGACTCTTCCTGGCAATGTGAGTGGAAGTGAGAGGTCCCTGCTTGGAGCTCAGAGGCAAGAGGGTTAGGTGGGATGGGAGCTAGGGATAGCTACTCTCTGGCTTTTTCAGAGAGGAGCTTCTTTTCTTCTATTTTCTGATAGCACGCGAGATCTCTCATACCTATTGTTCTGGAAATTTTCAAAGCCAAATATGTCCAGGAGGCCAATGGCCCTCCGCACATTTTTGTGGTCCTGGGCAGGTGGTGGGAAGATTGCAGCATTGATCTTCTTGACAATCCACAGGAAGAGGTGCCCATAGATGCCCTGAGGAGACATGGGGTGAAACCAGAGGGAGGCTCCCTTTCTCCAAGTTTACCCAGAAAGGCTGCGTGAAGATTGGATGTCACAGACCTACTGGGGGATGTTACCCCTACTTTAAAGATAAGAAATCAAGCCCAGAGAGGCTGGGAAGCCCATAGTCATTAGGTGGTGACTGGCAGAATTGGGACCTGCTCATCAGTCTCTGTTCGTTCTTGTTTTTCACCAGTAGGGCCAGGGGCGAATGCTGCTCCCATATCTCTGTACCTTGACAAAGGCATCCCTCCGGTCTGTGGCCTGTGCAATGTTCAGGGGCCTGGTGACATACTCCCCACGGATGAGAATGGTGTGCTTGATCAGACAATCCCGGAGCTCCTGGTACTGCACCTGGGAAAGCAGGTACAGCTGCATCGCACCTGTGGAGCAGAGCCTGGACCCCAGACTCCCACCTGCTCCTGCTGTGTCTAGTGACCAAACACCCCATGCCCGGGACCTGAGGGGAGGCAATGCCCATGACCAGGGCCAGGCCAGACTGGGGCCACAGCCAGGGTCCTGGGAGTGCTGGAGTAGAGAGTTAAGGAAGGACGATGATGTTGAAGGATGCTGGTCTCCTGGGGTTTGGAAGAGGGACTGCTGGAAAAGAAACTGCTATGGGAAGGGCTCTGAAGTCTGGCTTCAGCTATGCCCAGGCCCCATCCCACAAAAAAATCACTACCTGGAGGCTGAAGGCCTAAAAGAGCAAGGGGAGTCTCGATGCAGGGAACGTGGAGCTGGCAAAACTCAAAGCTCTTAAGTACCTGCTGTGGTTTGAATGTGGCCTCGAAAAGTTCAGGTGCTGGAAACTTAATCCCCAATATATTAATGGTATTTAGAGGTGGGAACTAGGGAGGCCAATGGGTTTTGAGGGCACTGCCTCATAAATGGATTAGTCCATGAGTGGATTAGTAGATTAATGGGTTACCTAGGGAGTGGCTTTGTTTTAAAACAAGCTCTCTCTAGTATAGTTGCTCTGTCTTGCCATCTGATGCCACCATACATGATGTAGCAGGATGGCCTTTGTCAGACCCAAGCAGATGCTGGTGACTGCTCTTAGACATCTCAGCCTCCAGAACTGAGAGCTAAATTAACATTAATTCTTCATAAATCACCCAGTCTCAGGTATTCTCTTATAGGAACCAAAAAACGGACCAATACCCTTAAGCCAAATAAATGTTAACACAAAACGTGACTAATGTGAATGCGTTTTTTTCCACCTCTAATTGTATTAATTTCTCACAGAACTGTCCATGGGGTGTGAGGTGGAGCATGCTGCAATGTTCCCAGTACAAAAATATGTCCCCATTCAGAGCCTGCCACCTTCCCTCTGAGTCAAGGCTCCTTTTGCTCCTTGGAATAATGTGAAGGGCTGATGGTATGAGTCACAAGACTCATTGGCACAAGCTACTTTCCCAAAATAACACAACTCCTGGAGAGGTCCTGGGGAACAAGGACAGGACAGAGACACTCTGATGGGTGTGGGATTAGGTGCTTGAGTGAGGAATTAGGGATGGATGGAAGAGAGTGAGGATGCTGCATGGAGGGCTACTGGAGGACAGGAGGGGACACTGGACAGAAGAGGAAGCACAAGTTAAGGCTATAATGGTCATTTCCCTGCTTTGTTAGTGATTGACCCAAATGGTCCCCTTCCTGGTGCCCACCCTCAGGCATCACTGTGTGCAGAGGGCACAGAGATTGAGCCTAGAGCCCAGGAGAGGGAAGGGAGGCAGGCGTGGGGCTCCTGGGCAGGGTTATGAGAATCAGGCCTCAGGGGTCTTATGGGCCCAAGCCCCCTAGCCTCTCACAAAAGTGGAAATTAGCAAGCACAATAGCTTGGTACCTCCAGCAAGTTCATCATGATGGGAAAGGCAGGCGTCTCCATCACATCAGAGGAGTCCAGGTTCTCGAAGACCGCAGCTAGGGAAAGGCAACAACCCTGAATGGGAAAGTGGTGGGACAGAGGGCAGCCCCAAATCTGCAGCTTGCAACAACTGTCCCTGGGGGTGGGCCACCATGGAGGGAGTGAATGTTCCTGGTGGCACCCTGTCATTAGCATCTTAGCTATGAATGAATATAAGGGACCATAGTTCCTTCTGTCTGATGAGATCAGAGTTCTGGGTGAAAAGGAAGTTTGAAGAATCCTGGGTTTATTTGGACTAAGTTGGGATACCAGTGGGCACTGGCACTGGCAGGGCCTGTCTAGGATCTGTTACAGGAGATGAGTCACCAGTTGCCTTTGATCCACTCTACTGTCCACAGACACCTGGGCATTCATTTATTCATTCAGTCGAATGAAACAAGCAAATGGAGCACTGACTGTAAGCAATAGTCTCCTGACCACTCTCTACTTCAAGTTCTCTCTCTCTGAGTCACTGTTCACCTGCCACACTGGGGGTGGGGATGCTGTTTATTTATCCTTTTTAGACTTAAAAAAATTATGAAAAAAAATACAGATAAAAATGCATCAATCAAAAAAGTATGTTGTTGTAAGGTCAATGCCATGAAATAACAACTAAAGCCAAATACAGACCCTGCCAACGCGGACACCTTACATTGGTCCTCTCCTTGTAAGGTGGTGTTGCGCTTCCCTGGAGGTAATACTTGCCCAACCTTTGTGGAAATCTCCTCCTTGCTTTTTCTCCATCTTCTTATTACATACATGGGGTCCCTAACAGCATGTAGTTTTGCCTTTGCTGAGTGTTATGTCTAAGTGTGATCTCAGTGCCTGTATTCTTCTGTTTATTTTCATAACATCCTGTTTCTGACACTCTTCCTCATCCTAATGCCCACTTCTGGTCAGCATGCACTTTCCCTGGCAGAAATGCCCAGTTTGGTTGATAGATGACAGGACACCCTAACTACACGTGCCTGCAGTTGGCTTTCTGGTATATATGAGATCACGGTCCCAGTTCATGTTTTCTATGAGGACACCACTGCTCTGGAATAGTTTCCTCCAAAGCCTCTTCTTTCCCCACTGCTCTGTGAATTGGTGTCTTTGGTTAGTTCTAGAACCAGTCATAATCCCTTCAAATATTGCTCTCTCTCATTAGGACTCCAGTGAAAAGTTTGCTACATCTTCTCACTGCATCTTCCATGCTTCCTACCTTCTTTTTCATAGTTTCCAGATTTCTGCCTCTCTGTGCCTTATTGTTTATAGCTTCTTCTGACTTTTCTTTTAGCTCACACATTCCCTCAGCTGCTAAATCTATCCACTAAGTTCTTAATTTTGATTTGTTGTTGGTTTTGGTACTGGGGATTGAACCCAGGGACACTCCACCACTGAGCCACATCCCCAACCCTATTTTGTATTTTATTTAGAGACAGGGTCTCCTGAGTTGCTTAGGGCCTCGCCAAGTTGCTGAGGCTGGCTTTGAACTTGTGATCCTCCTGTTTCAGCCTCCCAAGTGCTGGGATTACAGGCGTGCAGCACTGCGACCGGCCAGCCTTGTTATTTTTGACACAGGTCTTGCTAAGATGCTGAGAGTCTCACTAAGTTGCTGAGACTGTCCTCAAACTTGCAATCCTCCTGTCTCAGCCTCCTGAATTGCATGTGCCATCATGCCCACTGTCTTGTTGTTTTTTAATATTAGAATTTCTGTGTGGCTTCTTTTAAAATATATAATGTCCCTTTTTAGAATTTCCAGTTCCCTGTCTAAATTTCCTTACTCAGCTTTTTTTTCTTGAACACAGCAAGCAGAGTAGATCTCTTATTGGTGTCCATTTATTCCAATATCTGAATCTTTGTGAAATTTCTGTTGCTTATTATTTCTGCTGGCACTTGCTCATGGTAACTCTTTCCCTGTTCCTATTTCTGAGCACATGCTTCAGGTTGTATTTGAAATATTATTAGAAGGATTCACTATTAATCTATGTTGCTGTTATTTCCCTCCAGAGAGGATTGTTAGTAACTTCAGTTAGGTGCTTGGGAGTGCTAACAGGTCAGGACACCTCAATCCCCAGATCATCTTGATGCTTATGAACCAGGTTGCAATTTTGTGTGTGGATTTGTCTACACTGGTTCATCGTCACCCTGAAGGTGTAGTCCTTTGGGGTTCCAGCTAAAACTGGGGGGTAACTGATCAGAATCTTCACTTTTGGGGTTTGATGTCTTCTCCTCTAACTCTAAGACACATTCAAAATCACAGATGCATTTTCCATATGTATTTTTCCAGGACTGGGTTGGACTCCATGACCTGTGGGCCCTTCTGGTAAAAATCCCCAGAGACCTCTTCCTCTTACTATCCTAGTCACCCCACTCTTCCTCCCCAGGGGCGCAACTGGGGCAGAAACAGCCTTACCCATAAACTCCACATTCCCCAAGTGGAGAATGACTGCCAACAGCTTGCTGATGTCCCAGTTCTCAGAGTCGGAGAACTGAAGGATCTTCATGGCTGAGCGAACGTGGGCGTAGTCCTTGGTATCATTGAGCCCCTCCCGGGAGGCACAGTTTCCCTGTGAAAACGGGCATCTCAGCTAATGAGGCTGCTCATGTCCCACCTCCATCCAGAGGCCAGCAAGGCCTGACATCCCAGAGACTCAGCCAAAGGCCCCGAAAATCATACTTCATAGGCTGTGAGTGGATCCTAAAGGGTCACATCCAGGCATAAGCTCAGAAAAATAGATGAAAGTCTGCCTGAGCCTAGCTACCAGCGCTGGCACTTGGCCACAGTGTGACCTTAGGCCAGTTGTTCCCTAATCTGAGTCCCTATTTGTCATCTGTCCATGCTCAGCCCTGCCTTGTCTGCCTCTTTGGAACACTGTGGGCTCATCCCTTTAACAAACACTTCCCAAGGCTCACCATAAGCCAGACTCTGTGTTACTTGCTGGGAATTCAGAAATAGTGAGCTCCAGTCCCACTTTGGATGCTGAGCATCTAGAAGGGACAAGCAGGAAGCGAGTGACCATGCCATGGGCTATTATTGGTGCTGAGACCAAAGAAACCAGGGCCAGTCCCATTGAGAGGTGGGGAAGGCTTGCAGGAGGAGGAGCCTGAGCTGGCTCCAGCCTCTGATCTTCAAAGCAGCCCTTGGGAGGGAGAAGGCAGGAGCAAGGCTGCAAAGTGGGAGGCAGGGGCAGGGTCTGCCAAGGCTACGGCTATCTGGGAGCTAATGTTCTGGGGGCGCCTACCATGATGGGAGCAGGAGGCATGTGGATGACTCTCCAGGACTCACTGTACCAGGAGCCTTTTGGTTTGCAGGGGACCAAAGGAAGGTGAGGTTTGTGGGGAAAGACCACAGGATCAGAGTTGAGAGGGGAGAGTGGGCCAAGGGTCATATCCTGAAAGGACATGGAAACCATATCAAGGAACTTGGGCTTCTACCAAATAATTGTCATCAGAGATCAAATTTCCACTATAGGAAGATTCCTTTGGCCACATGTAGATGACAGATGGAAGATCAAGACTGGTGATGGGGGTTGGGATGAGGAAACTACTGCCATGGTCCAGGCAAAGGCTGATGAAGGCTTTGAGGCTGTGACCACGGGAGAGTGAGTCATGCAGGAGAGAGTTCCAAGGAGGGATGGAATGTGTCCACTCTCTTGTCAGCCAATGTGAGCATGTGGCTGCCTGTGCAGTGCTATCCCAGGAGGCAGGGACGCAGAGGTGAGCAAGGCTACAGCTATCTAGAAGCTAATGTTCTGGGGGTGCCTCCCAGGATGGGAGCAGGAGGCATGCAGATGACTCTCCAGGACTCACTGTACCTGGAACCTTTTGGTTTGCAGGAGACCAAAGGAAGGTGAGGTTTGTGGGGAAAGACCACAGGATCAGTTAGGGATCCCGGAGATAAGGTGGCAGAAGGATAGGAGAAGGCCTGCTGTCCAGAGCAGGTCTCTGGCAGTAAAAAAGTTGATTCCAAACCCAGAAGGAGCTGGGGCAGGTAAGGGTAAGGAGGACCATCAGCCCTGCCTCAGAGGCCCAGTTAGAGCTGGGGAATTTCTGCAGCTATAGAAATTCAAGTGTTGAGCAGGCCCTGACCCTTTTCCCTGTCTCCCTGATTGCTACTGAGGCGTGGGATGGGCAGGATGGGCTCACCATAGTCAGGTAGTGGTACTCAGAGGGTGTCCCCAGGCCCAGCAGCTTCTTCTCCTCGGCAGTCATCCCCATGAGCATGCAGTAGAAGATGTGGTAGTTCCGCTCCTCTGCAGCCTGGAAGTGTGTCCCCGAGAGACTTGTCAGCAAGTCCCTTGAGGCCACCAACCCTCCCACTGTCCCAGCTTCCATTCCAAGGTCTCCCAGCCAGGTGTGTCTCTGGCATTGATCCAAAAGCTGGCCTGGCTAGGCTGCCATCTTCATCCCGGGCCTCCAGGGCCTGTTCATCCCTGCCCTGAGCTCTTGCTCCTGCATTGCTTCTCCCAGACCTGAAGCTGCTGGACCCAAGGTCATGCAGGACCTGACTCACAATCCCAAACACTTTGCAGTCACTTTTGTGACCCACCTGACAGCCACAGCATATTCGGACCTTGTATTTCTTTAAACACTATTTATAAATGTGCCCCTTTGTACATATTTAATCTATCTGAAGTATATAGTGTTATGAGTTGAGAGTTTCCACTCTGCTTCCCCCTGCTTGAAATCCCTTCATTCTCCTCAGAAGCCCTCAAGAGTCTGTGTTCCTTCTAGATATTAAAGGCATTTAGTTATATCTATAAATAATTCTTTTATTTTATATAAACATATATTTGTTGTTTTTAAACTATGCATCTGTTTCTTGGTGATCCTCCCCCCTTTGTAATTCTGCCCAGCTTCACAGCATAATATGCCATATTTTTAATTTAATTTTATTGTTTGGGTGCTGGAGATGGGACCCAGGGCCTTGCATATGCTAAGTATATGCTCTACCACTAAGCTATACCCATGGCCCATGCCTTATTTTAATTGGCGTCTCATCATGGACAGGGCTTGTATTTAGCCTCCTTTAGAAGTTTTCCACCCAAAGTACTATTTTGGGTGGCAAATCTACAAATTTGCCAACCACTGTGTGAAGAAGGAGGGCCTTCTGGGAAGGGAAGGCCTTGGAGTCAGAGAGACTCTACCACATGCTAGTTCCGTGATCCTGGAAAGCTACATAACCTATCTGGACTATGGAGATAAAGAGCCCCACATCTCATGGTTGTTGTGAGGAACAAATGAGAGAAGCAGGGGGAAATGACTTCCTTCTCCAGCTTCCCATGGTGCCAAGGTATCTATCCCCCCTCACACATGGCCCCAGCCCCTTTTGTTGGTAGTATTTCCCAGGCTGGACCTTCATATTTGTGTGTGTGTGTGTGTGTGTGTGTGTGTGTGTTCACATGCACACCCATATACATTTGGGGTTATGCCATTAAATGAGAATGTGTGCACACACAAAAGGCTGCATTAATTCTGTGTTGTAGGTGTCACATGTTGGCATCCCTGCCATTCAGAATCAGCTGCAGGATTTGTGGACCACTACAATGTGAAATTGCATGACCTCTTGCTGAAGAGTGACAATTTCAAGATGGCAACAGCAGAACATTGAACCAAGTGTGACCCTTTCTGGGCACAGGGCCCTGGGTGACGGCATCAGCCAGACTTTACTGGTCACTGAGGTCTCTGGACACTGTCACCCAGCTTCCCCTGCCATGGTCCCAACACACTTGAAAATGCCCTTGGGCACTGGCCCAGCCTCCGAACTAATTTTAGTGAGGTGAGGCACTGGGGCACCAAAGAATGAAGAAAATTATATGGTTGAAAAATTCAAATATTCAAATGAATGATAGATAGAAAATCCTATCATTTGTTTTGCTGGAATACTCAGGGGGCCCCCTGGGGTGTGGAGGCAGTGAGAGTGAGGAAGGGGACCCTCCTGGAGGACTCTGGGGATGGCAGAGCCTCACCTGCCGGCAGACCCGGGACTTCTCCAGGAGGAACTGCTCAATGCATGCACCCTCGATCACCCCGCTGGCGTTGAAGTAGATGTCTATGTACTTCCCGAAGCGGCTGGAGTTGTCATTGCGGATCGTCTTGGCATTTCCAAATGCTGATGGTGAGTGGATGACGCCCATGATAAGAGGAGAGAAGAGAAAATGTACTTTTAGAGGGGTCACCTGGGTAGTCTTTAGAGAAGTCAGCTGGATGGGCCTCTCAGAGGAGGTGCCAGTCCAGAATTGAAGGATGAGGAGGGGGACCCCAGATAGCCATGACATAGAGAGGAAGGGGAAGTGCAGGAAAGGCTCGGAGGTCAGAAGGCACCCATGTGCCTGCAGAGCATAGGACAGGAGAAAAGCAGTGGGTGGGGCCAGGTGGCATAAAGCCTGAATGCTAGGCTCAGAATTTGGGAATTAGTTCTGCAGGTGTGGGGGGAGGCAGAAAGGCTTCAGAAGGAGTGTGGGAGCAGACTTGCATTTTAGAAAGATGGCTCAGGCTGTAAGGTAGATGGAGAGGGCGAGCTTTCAGGTAGAGGGACATGAACTGACCTGGACAGAGGACAGATGAGGTAATCAGAATAGGAAGCGTCTGGATTGTAGCACGATCCAAAGTGCCTTTTGTAGAGCTATTACTGCAGGCTCTTTGGATGTGTCCCCCAGTGAGAAAGATATTTGTATTATGTTCTACTACACAATGTGAAAGTTGTTAGAATCAAATTGGAGTCACTTGTGTCAAACTCTAACCACAAAATAAAATGAAGCTGGGAGACCGTGAAGGGAGGGCTATTGGGAACACAAGCCTCTGATGAGAACTATTACAAAAAGTCCCTGAAGGACTCCTAACCATATATGTCTGTCACTAGAACTTTTGCCAAGGGATTTCCAAACTGCATCTTGCAACATAAATCAAAAGGACACTTGATAGAACGCACAAGCACACCTGTTTGATACTCTTATCCCTACTAAGATAAGCTCCTGTAACTCATGTTTTCTGTTTCAAAACAAATTACACGTACTTCTCTCTTTTGCCTTTAAAAGCTTCATCTTGTCTTAACCCTCCTTGGATATGTGTATGGTCTCCACACGTCCTGGATTCTAAGTTGTATTTTTTTTTTTTTTTTTTAGTGGTGCTGGGGATTGAACCCAGGGCTTTGTGCTTGTGAAGCAAGCACTCTACCAACTGAGCTATGTCCCCAGCCCTGTCCTGGATTCTAATACTCTGGCACTTGGGAATGAACTCAGTATTCCCTGGAGACTCTCTGTTATTTAGGTTGATGACATACATCTGCACCTACATGCACATAATTAAAACAAAGTATTTGGTGCATTTCTTAACAAGAACAATATTCCAGGTATTTTCTTTTTCTAATTTGATTTCATAATTTTTCAGTTTTTATTTTTTTTAACTTTGTTCTACTTAGTTATACATGACAGCAGAATGCATTTCAACTCACTGTACACAAATGGAGCACAACTTCTCATTTCTCTGGGTGTACACGATGCAGACACACACCATTCGTGCAATCATACATGTACATAGGCCTGTCTCATTCCACTATCCTTCCCACCCTCACACCCCCTCCCCTCCCCTCCCTCACTCCCTTCTGCCTAATCCAAAGTTCCTCCATTACCGCTCAACCCCCATTATGGATCAGCATCTGCATATCAGAGAAAACATTTGGCCTTTGGGTTGTTTTTGTTTTGTTTGTTTGTTTTGTGGTGCTGGGGATTGAACCCAGGGCCTTGATGCTTGCAAGGCAACCACTCTACCAACTGAGCTATTTTAGGTTTTTGGGACTGGCTTATTTCACTTAGCATGATATTCTCCAACTCCATCCATTTTCCTGAAAATACCATAATTTCATTCTTCTTTAAAGCTGAGTAATATTCCATTGTGCATGTATGTCACATTCTCTTTATCCATTCATCTGTTGAAGGGCATCTAGGTTGGTTCCATAGTTTAACTATGGAACTGAACTGAGCTAATATAAAAATTGATATGGCTGTGTCACTGTAGTATGCTAATTTTAAGTCCTTTGTATATAAACCAAGGAGTGGGATAGCTGGGTCAGATGGTGGTTCCATTCCAAGTTTTCAGAGGAAATTTCATACTGCTTTCCAGAGTGGTTGCACCAATTTGCAGTTCTGCCAGTAATGTATGAATGTACCCTTTCCCCACAACCTCACCAACATTTATTGTTACTTGTATTCTTGATTATTGCCATTCTGACTGGAGTGAAGTGAAATCTTAAAGTAGTTTTGATTTCCATTACTTTAATTGCTAGAGATGTTGAACATTTTTTCATATATTTGTTGATCGATTTATGTTTTCTTCTGTGAAGTGTCTGTTCAGTTCCTTAGCCCATTTATTGATTATTTGGTGGGGGGTTTTTTTTGGCATTAAGTTTTTTGAGTTCTTTATATATCCTGGAGATTAGTTCTATATTTGATGTGTGTGTGGTAAAGATTTTCTCCCAATCTATAGGCTCTCTCTTCACCTTATTGACTGTTTCCTTTGCTGAGAAGCTTTTTAGTTTGAATCCATCCCATTTATTGATTCTTGCTTTTATTTCTTGTACTTTAGGAGTCTTGTTATGGAAATCAGGTCCTAAGGTGACACGATGAAGATTTCGGTCTACTTTTTCATCTATTAGGCCCAGGGTCTCAGGTCTAATTCCTAGGTCCTTGATCTGCTTTGAGTTGGGTTTTGTGCAGGGTGAGAGATAGGGGTTTAATTTTATTTTGTTACATATGGATTTCCAGTTCTCCCAGCACCATTTGTTGAAGAGGCTATCTTTTCTCCCATGTATGTTTTTAGCACCTTTGTCTAGTATGGGATAACTGTATTTATGTGGGTTTGTCTCTGTGTTTTCTATTCTGTACCATTAGTCTATATGTCTATTTTGTGCCAATACCATGCAGTTCTTGCTTTGGCGAAGCTGGGTCTCTTATTTTTCCAAATGAATTTCATGACTGCTTTTTCTATTTCTATGAAGAATGACATGGGATAATGGGAATTGCATTAAATCTGTAAGAGCACCTTTGGAAGTATGGCCATTTTGACAATGTTAATTCTGCCTATCCAAGAATATGGAAATCGTTCCATCTTCTGAGGTTTTCTTCAATTTCTTTCTTCAGTGTTCTGTAGTTTTCATTGTAGAGATCTTTCATCTCTTTTGTTAAGTTGATTCCCAAGTTTTTTGTTTGTTTGTTTGTTTGTTATGAGACTATTGCAAATGGGATAGGTACATCTGTCCTGGGTATTTTCTATTCTATGGTGGTTTATTTGTTCTAAAAGACTGATTTCATGTCCCACTAATGGGCTGGATGCAGTTTGAAAATACCACCATCTGATGAAGAAAAGTGTTCCTTAGTTAAACTGGTTTAAGAATGAAACTCACTCTCTCCCTCTCCCTCTTCCTCTCCCTCTCCCTCTCCCTCTTCCTCTCCCTCTCCCTCTCTCCCCTCATTTCCTTCTCTCTCTGAATCCCAATGTACAGCAAAAACCCTGAAAAGTGCCAGCTATGAAACTTATTTAATGTATTGGACCCAGAGTGGCTGTCACAGGAGACTGGTTAGGTATTTCCTCAAGAAAGAATCTGATATAGAAATATTTTGTGAAAGTTGGCAAGGTGATTTTAACTTCTATATGGAAAAGTAAAGAACCTAGAATAGCCCAGTTTGAAAAGCAAAACAAAATTGGAGGACACATGCTACCTATCTGCAAAAATTCCCATAAAGTTACAGAAATCCAGACAGTGTGGTTTTGGTAAGAGGTGAGACAGAGAGTAATAGAACAAATAGGCCAAAGGGAAATAGATCCAGATATGCATGGTCAATTGATTTTAGACAAAGGTGCAAAGGCAAGTCAATGGAGAAAATGGTCTTCAACAAATAGAGCTGGAACATTTAGATATTCACACACAAAGAGAGGGAGGGAGGAAGGGAGGGAAAAGAGAAAAAGAGGCTACTTTAGACCTTGCACCATTGAAAAAAGTTAGCTAAAACTGGATCATAAACCTGAATCTAAGACTTAAAAGTATAAACACCTTAAAAGTATAAGCAACTCAGTGAAACTCTGTCTCTAAATAAAATACAAAATAAAGGTGGGGATGTGGCTCAGTGGCCGAGTGCCCCTGAGTTCCATCCCCAGTTTTTAAAAAAAAAGTATAAACACCTAGAAAAAAGTAAAAGAAAATCTCAGATTTAGGCAAAGATTCCTTAGATCCCATACCAAAAGCATAATCCATAAAAGAACAAAATGATAAATGAAACTTCATCAAAATTTGAAATATCTGTCCCTTAAGTGACACTATTAAGAGATCAAAAGACAAACAATTCATTTATAAGGAAATAAACAAATTTTTAAAAATAGGCCAAAGATTTGAACAGATACTTCACCAGAGCAGATATACAGAGGGGAATTAAGCCCCTGAAAAGATGTACAACATCATTAGTCGCTGGGGAAATGGGAGCACAGCCACAGTGGGGTACCACACAATACAGGAGCAATGCTCCTTGACCTTGCCAGGTGCCAGTGAGGACAGAACAACTTGAACTCTCATACTCTGTTGGTGGGAAAGCAAAATGGTACAACCATTTTCACCATTTCTGATCAAGTTGAATGACTCACTCATTGTTTGAACCAACAATTACACTTTTGCGTATTTATCCAAGAGAAAAAAATGTTCACACAAAAACCTGTATGTTTGTAGAAGTTCTTTTCATAACTCCTAAAATCTATAAACTACCTAGGTATCCATCAATTGGTGAACAGACAAACTTTTGGTAGCTCCATACAATGGAATTCTACTCAACATTAAAAAGGAATGAGTTGGCTGGGTGTGGTGGTGCACCTCTGTAATTCCAGTGGCTGGGGAGGCTGAGGCAGGAGGATCATGAGTTCAAAGCCAGCCTCAGCAAAAGCGAGCTGCTAAGCAACTCAGTGAGACCTTGTCTCTAAATTAAATACAAAACAGGGCTGGGATGTGGCTCAGTGGTTAAGCATCTTGGGTTCAATCCTGGTACCAGGAAAAAAAAAAAAAAGGAATGAGTTGTGGATAGAGGAAAATAACATGAAAGAATCTCAAATGCATTACACTAACGAGAATCACCAGTGTACACTAGTGTAATCCCTGAAAGTCTACAGATTGAATGATTTCATTTCTTTGACATTCTGGATAAGACAAGAAACTTCAGGAGGTATAAAAACCAAATTCGTGGGTTCCAGGGGCTGGGGCTAGAAAGACAGATTAACACAAAGAGACATGAGGGAAGTTTTGGAGGGTGACGGAAATGTTCTATAATTATGATGAGGGGGTTATGGGAATGAGTGAGTCTATTAAAAATCATAAAACTGTACATCAAAAAAGTGAATTTTCATTGCATATAAAGCTTATCTCAGTTATAAAGGAGTGAGAGATTGTGCCGTACAGCAGCTGACAGCTTTGGGGCTGAGGCCACAGATTTCTTGGACCACCCTCACCAGCCACTGAACCTGGGTGACACTGGCATCTAGTACAGAGCTATTCTAAGGAGCCGTTTGATCCAGAGGTCCTCATGGTTTGACAAGGCTTTGTGGGCTTGCTGCAAGATGAAACTGTAGGGCCTCTTGTTAAAAGTATGAATTTCAAAATTGTGGCAACAGAACATTAAACCAAGTGTGTGAGATGTGTCAGCTCAAACTTCTCCTCACCCAATTCTCCTTCTTGTCCTCTTTCCTCTCTGAAGTATCCAATCAGCATCTCAGTCTGAAGCCTTGCCCCGCCTATTCCTACTTCCTCCAAATTTATCCTCTGCAAGGGCTACCCCCTCAATAAACCCTTGTAATTCTAACTGTATGTAGTCCAGCAACTACTTCTCAGGAGACCTAAATGGACACAGCTGATATTTCCCAAAGTGATTTAATCTTGTAGCCCCTTTGAGGAGGAATACTTATTATATCCTGTGTAAAGCACATACAATGTAAGCTTATGAAGTCATCAGTCAACCCCCTTTGTGCTGCCTGGGAGCCCCACACTTTGGTCTAGAGGTTTATGACTTATCCTGTCTTTATCCATAGTCACCCACTGAAGGAAGGCTCCCATCTTAGGGGCTGGGAGAGGAGGGTATGTCCCCAGGGGTGACCACTTACCTTCTAGGATGGGATTGGCCTCCAGGACCTGCTGCTCAATCCAGGAATGCTGGCCGCTGACAGTGGCCAGGAACTGCAAGATGAGCTTGGTGGTCTCGGTCTTCCCAGCCCCAGATTCACCACTGCCAAGGGGATGTGCAAGGATATGAGTCCACAGAAAAAAACATTTTTTCAACACCTCTCAACTCTCCTGTAAATCCACCCAGGCCTGCTTTCTTGTCCATCTAACAAGGACACCTTTCCCTCCTGCAGAGATCTCACAGCATGGGCCGTTCCTGTGGCCCTCAGACTATATGTTGAAGAAGTTTTTGATGTGTTTGTCTTTATCCACTGCTTGGCTGCAAACTCCCTGGCACAGCCAGATCTGGCTCATTCCAGAGCCACCTGGCACAGTGCCCCATAAATACAATGAATGAATAAGTGGGCTCAATTACTTGCTAATGAAAGTGTAGCACACAGGCCAGAAGCGTCTGTCAACAAGTCAGAAAGACAAACAGCATTCCCTCCACCCAGCTCTGCTGAATCCAAATCTGCTTTTCTGCAAGACCCCCCAAGCAGAATTCCTACACTTTAAATTTTACATGGTGAACTCTCTCACTCCCTTTACCCAGCTTCAACTTCTGGCCAATTTTGCTTCCCACCTATAATATATATATATATACACATATGTGTATATATGTGTGTGTGTGTGCGTGTGTGTGTGTATTTATGACTGAGATAGGCTTTACATACAATTATATATATACATATATATATATATATTTTTTTTTTTAAACTGGGAATTGAACCCAGGAGTGCTTCAGCCACTGAGCCACATCCACAGACCTTCTTATTTTTGATTTTGGGACAGTGTCTTGCTAAGTCGCTGAGGCTGGCCTTGAGACAAGCCTCTTGCCTTAGCCTCCCAAGTTGCTGGGATTACAGGCATGTGCCTCTGTGCCCAGTTCCTACTGTACTATTTGAAGTAAATTCCAGACAAATATTGTTTCCTCTGAAAATACAACCTTTTGAAAAATCCATGACCAAGGTGTTCACATTTGCTACACTAGCAAAGCAGAGTCAGACCAACAAATCTCCAGTCATGGTCACAGGCTCTCTGAGCACCTGCCACAAACATGAACTCATCAAATAACCTGCCAGCACCACAAGGGAAGACAACTTAAGGGGGACTTGCTCATGGTCCTGTGGGGGTGGGAGTGGGGTGGTATTTACTATGGTTTGAATATCCCCTCCAAAACTCACTTTGAAAATAATCCCCCCGCCTTTTTTTTTTTTTTTTTTTTTTTTTTTGAGACGGGATCTTGCCGATCACGACCCCTGGGGCTCAAATGATTCTCGTGCCTTGACCTCCCCGGTAGCTGGGACTACAGGTGCACGCCACTGTGCCCGGCTCCTGTTGAAATTTACTTGGCACAGCGACAGTATTAGGAGGTGAGGGGTTAGGGAAAAGATGTATCACTGCTGTCGGTTCAGAAGTGGGCTCTTGATGAAAGGATACGTTTGACTCCATTCGCTCTCTGAGCACTTTCTCTCCATGTTATGATGTCTGCCATCTCATGTAGCATGAGGTCCTCAACAAAGTGGCCCTTTGATCCTGAACTTCCCAGCTTCCAGAACCATGAGCCAAATACACTTCCACTATTTATAATTTATCCAGTCTTGTAATCTATTTTAGCAGCAGAAAATGGAAGAACCCAGTTTGACTTAAAATGATATTCTATTCATTTCAGCATGCCGGATACCAAGGAACTCTTTCCTCTTCTCAGCCTACATCCAGTCAGCACTGCTCCCTCAGGTAGAAGCTGACCATGTGAACTTCCTGGCCAACCACTCAGCAGTCTAGGTCAGCTCAGGAGGCCTCTTGCAGCAAGCATGTCATCCCTATCTTGAGAAACAGATTGGGGCAGGCCTTTGTCTTTTCCACTTCACTGCTGTGTCCAACTGAGAAATGATTTCAACCTCTCTGACTGTAGTTTCCCCCTTCAGAGGGTGACTGAGGACATTAAATGTGATCACCTGTGCTACAGAACATCATTCTGTTTCTGGTTGAAACAATGTCCCTGCTCAGAGAGGCTGTGCCTGGTCTCCCACAGACTGAAGCAGCATCCCCAGTCCCTCTGTTTCCTCTTCCTTGCCATGGTTCTCTTGAAAGCTCTTAGTATCTGCATAAAAACATGCTTGTTTATTGCCCTAGAGTGTGAGCTCCACAAGGCAGGGGTTTTAGTCCCTTTCATTGCAGCTGTTATCTTTGTTAGGGCTGTGAGGGGCATATGGCTGGGACATGATAAAATCTCGAACTAATGGACAAATAAATGAATAAATGAATGACTACTAGCACATCAATCCAGATGCTCTGGAGCCCAATTCCTGCTCCACCTCCTTTTCCCTCTTCTGCTCCCTTTCCTTTGGCAGAAGGAGGACCTGTGGTCACAGGAATTGAGAGGCCAGGCCACGCCAGACAGAGTCCCTGAAGCAGCATCAGGGACTAGGACTTGAGGGGCCATGCCCCTCCTAGGCCTGGTGACCTGTGAGCTGTTCCTGGAGCTCACCTGAGGCCTGCCCTTAGATTTTATTTTCGAGTGATATCTCACCAGTTTGAGTCCTGCTCCCCCAAGGGCCTATCTGGTCCCCATTTCAAGAACAGCCATTCCACCTTTCTTTCTTGCCTCAAGAAACATTTATTGAAGGCTGGAACCACCCAGGCCCTGGTGATACAGTGAAAAAGCAGGTTCTGAAAGGAGGGACATATCCTGGGAGAGTTCTAGGTAACCTGTGTGCCCTTAAGAGGGGTATTTGCAGTTGAATTAGAAGAGCCTCTACACAAATTCAAAGGCAGCCTCAGCAACTTAGTGAGGGCTTAAGCAACTAAGCGAGACCCTGTCTTAAAATTTTAAAGGGGTTAGGGATGTGGCCCTAGTGGTTAAGCACCCACGGGATCAATCCCTGGTGCCAAAAAAAAAAAAAAAAAGAGAGAGAGAGAAGAGGCCCTAAATCACCCCAGCCTCAAAGGCATATTGGTCACACATACTCTAGGGAAAGAGGCTATTCCTTCCTTTACAGGATGTTTGGGAAATGGCTGACCCCTCTACCCTCCAGAAAGATGAGAGCCTGTGCCCCACCTGATTACACAGCACTGGTCCCTCTTGTTCTTCTTCATGTTGAAGTAGCAGCTGTTGGCAATGGCGAAGACATGTGGAGGCAGCTCACCTACATGGCGGTCATAGTAGAGTTGCACCTGCTCCAGGGTGTATAGGGGCAGCATCTGGAATGGGTTCACAGCCACCAGGATGGAGCCAGTGTATGTCTAGGGAAGGGAGCGGGAGGTGGTTAGTGTCTCTGCCCCAGGGAATAGCTACTTGGCCCTGACCTTGGCTGTGGATGCCACTCCTTGAGGGTTATCAGGACAGCTGACTCTGGTGGGAAAGTAGGGTTTGATTCTGGGCAGGGAAGGAATACTCTTAGCTGCTCAGGGAAGCTGGGGTGTCCACCAAGAATGTCAGCTTCCAGGGGACACAATCAAAATAAGATTAATGTTTAGCATTGTGCCTGGTGCTTATTAGGGGTTCAATAAAAATGGGCTGAATGTATGAAATGAGATTCTACCTAACCCCTGCAGGGGCCTCTGTAAAGGCTGGTCAATGGCTATAGCCCTCACTGATCCCAACACATTTTGTGTACTCCTGGTCTCAGGGACAAGTCCCAGTCCTAGGACTGCAGTTCAGGATCACCTGCTCATTTCGAGCCCCCAACTAGGTCCAGCTGTCCCTGTGGGGGCAGTCAGGGAAAGCCTCCACCACAAGACACAGAATTATCCTCTGCCTTCAGGTGACAAGGATCAGATAAAGGACGCGTGCATGAGTACTTTGGAAAGGATAAGGTACAGTTCAGTTTATCTTACTGTTGTTATCAGCCTCAGGAGCTCTGATCCACGTTATTCAGACAGAGCAGAAGCAGGGAGCCCCGCCTGGCCCCTCCCTCAGGGGCTCCTCCTTTCCCGTTCCAGTTCCAGTCTGCCCTCTGTTCAGGGTCTCCAGCTTACTCTCAGATGTCTCTGAGCAGCCCTGAGGGTCAGTCAGAGCCAAACTAGTCACCTCTCCAGACCATGTAAGAGGCCCAATGACAGTAACTTCTCCCAGCCATACCACTTTGGAGGAATCCAGAGCATCCCAGTGGGATGTGATGTCAATTTTGGAATGTCATCTTTCCTGGGAAACTTGGATGAGTGTTTTAGGATAGGGGCAAACCTCTATCCACTGCCAGGTTTTGTAGTAGCGCCCACATCTGCCTACATATCCCTCCTCAACTGGTGGGAGGGGACAATGGAGTCCTGGATGTCACTCTCAGGAGGGCAGGAGTCCTCTGTCAGGAAATTACTCTGTTTGCAACATGCCTATGAATTGGGGGGTGGGAACAGAAGGCGATGCTCATCCCACTGTCCAGTGTCCACCTGGCCTGTCAGAGCAGGTCCTTGCTCAGCCACAGTCAGAGGAAAGGGCAGGACTCAGGAACACCTATTGTGGGCCAGGCACTGTGCTGTCAGCACACATCAGCCTCCTCTCCTCAAGGGTATGATCCCTGCTTCTTTTGGATTGGGAACAGAGGTTGAGAAAGGTTGGGTGCCCAGCTACCTCATACAGTAAGGACACGGGAGTGGTGTCTGGCTCCAGATCCCCTGGTGCATCACATCTTCTCCCTGTGGGGGGCTCCCAGATGGACATAGGGTAGGGGGACTCACGTAGATCTTGTGCTGCTGGTAGCGGATCAGGAGGTTGTGCACCATGCCTGCCTCGTTCAGGTCCCCCAGGCGGATCATGTCATCTACACCCTCCACGGAGTTGGGGTGCATGGGGCTAAGAGCACCAAAATCCTCTGCTTGGATCCAGTGTTCCTGGAATTATAGACACAGACTCCCCTGAGGGGCAGCCTCCTTGTGGACCAGCCCCCAGCACCCTACTTCTCCACATTGCCATGTGGTCACAGATCAGCTGACCTGGGGCTGTTGGCCAGTCTCTGGCCAGGGTCAGTCTGTGGCTTAGGTCAAGGGATGCCTGTGACAAAATCAGGTCCAATTGTGGCTTTGGTCAGCATGGGTCAAGGGCCTGGGGTCCATGAGTAGCTGGGCTACGGCCAAACCTTAGACTGGAATGAAGGAGCTGGTAGCTACAAGTTAGATTTGAGGTCAGCTTGCCTCTGGGGCCTCACCATTGTTGGAATAAGTGCAAATAAAAGTGTATGTTTTTTAAAATCACAAATGGATGTTGAATTTTGTCCAATGCCTTTCTGTATCTATTAAGACAATTGTATGTTTTTCTTTTCTTACTTAGTCTGTTGATTTGGTGACTTACACTGATTTATTTTCAAATGTTGAAGGAAGTTTTTAGGATAAACATCATTTGGTTATGATGCATTTTCTTTTTTATATATTGGCTAATATAGAATGATTGCTAATTTTTAAAAATGACTGTGTGTGTGTGTGTGTGTGTGTGTGTGTGTGCATGTGGTACTGGGGATTGAAGCCAGGGATGCTCTACCACTGAGCTGTATCCCCAGCCATTTTCTTTATTTTTAATTTTGAGACAGGGTCTTGCTAAACTGTTCAGGCTGGTCTTGAGCTTGTGATCCTCCTCCTGCCTCAATCTCCTGAGTCACTGGAATTTTAGGTTGTGTACCACCATACCCAGCAGTAAAAGTGTTTTGAAAAACCATACAGCATTATGCAAATGGGAGGCATTATTATTCCATATGGCTTCCATAATCTGGAGCTTCTAGGCCCCAGTCTAGAGTTTCTCCTTTAGGTCATGTCTGTAGGTGCCTCACCCTGGAGCCCATCTGGCCAGGGAAGTTGTCAGCTTGAGGATTGAGGTGACCAGCTTGCCTTTCAAACCTAGCCTCACTCCTCTGCTCCCAGCGGCCCCTGCCTCCCATAGGTGGGTGAGCTTCCAGTCAGGCCACCCTGAGCTGCCACTCCTCCCCTCCGCATTTTTACCCCTTCCTACCTCTCCACAGGTTTCTCACCCACTTTTCCCTTCAGTTCCCCTTTACTCTATATAACAGCTTTCAGCCTTCCCCCTGCCACTGCCCTTCCCCCCTCTTTCCTGCTCCCCTAATTCTCCTAGTTTCCCTAGAATGCAACTCTTGAAACATTCCCCAAGAAGAACACATAATATTCTCCAGGGCAGGACTCCACTGTGGTCTGTCCTGCCACAGAGATCTTGGCTTCTGATCCCTTGGTGTTGGGGAGCAGCAGAGGCAGCAGGCTCCAGGGCCCTGGTGGGATGGGCACAGGGGACCCAGGGGAAAGCCAACCAACACTGACCTTGCCCTCATCATCCTCGACCAAGACCTTGCCTGGCTTTGTTTCTTTGATGATGCCCCCGATGGCCACTTTAGTCTTGTTGGTAGAAGGTGGATCCAGCCACACATGGTCACCCTGGAGGGCAGAGAGAAAACAGTGGTCTGATCCCTGTTTCTCTTCCCCTTCCCACTGGAGACTTACCTGTCCTGGGGCTGTCTGTCCTTTCCACTTGGAGCTCCTCGGTGACTCTGTCTCTCCTCTCTTTCTCCCTTCGTCCCTCTCCCTCCCTTTCTCCCACTCTACCCTCCTCTGCCCTTTCTTCTTCTCTTCCCTTCCTCTTAGTCTCCCTCCCTCTCTCTTTACC
>JAJEJO010000617.1:310090-396969 GCA_020662805.1 Glaucomys volans | reverse complement strand
AGGCAGGTACCAAACACTATCTATACTGTCTCTACTCTGCCTGGGACAGTAAGGCCACCAAAGACAGGAGCTCAGGCTTCCCCATAGTGCCCATCATAGAGAAAAACAACTATAACCAAATTCAGCCACTATTTATGAAGGTAGTGAGGTAGAGTGGTTTGGAGCAAATGAAAATGACAAGAGTTGAACTTCTCACTTGCATCCTCTCAGAAATCTCCAGCAAGCAACTAGGAGAATGAGAAACAGAAACAAAACACAATTTTCAGTGAAAGTAGGAGATGGATGAGCCATTGGGCAGGCAGGAGAGCTGCCAGAAAATGAAGAAGAAAGCTGAAAAGAGGGCCTCAGCTGCAGTTTCCAGAAAGAGCCAGAAAAGTTCATTTCTCCACATCTAACACCTTCAATTGTGGCACATCTCATTGCATCAGCAGAGAAAGGACAAGAGGTAGCAATGGAAGCTTTCCTGGCCTGGCTTAGCTCTGAGAAATGAGAAGCCATATTTGTAGGAAGCAGTCTCTCTGTGAGGTGGGAAAGGGAAGTTTTACTTTGTGAAGAACCCGACAGTATCCAAATCCATTGTCTGGGAGTGGTGCAGCTAAAAACTCAAAAGCTAGTTTCTGCTAGCCTGCAACATGGCATCCACCCCACATGAACTTTCTGATCCAAGAAAGTTCATCTCACTCCAAGGAGAGTAAACCAAAAAGAGCCAGCACAGACCTAATACAAGATACTGAAATCCAAGGGAGGAAAGGAGCATTCAAAGAAGAAGAAAATCAGAAACAAAAACCTGCCAGAGTAGTAGAAAGTAAAAGGCAAGTATTTCACCACCATTTATTAAAATGTACCAAAGTACACATCAGAGCCAAAAGAGCTCAGGAATGAGATGGCAAGACAACTGAGAATGAGGTAGGAGTTGGCAGAGTTCAAGAAAGAAATGAAGGAAAAGAAATGATGAAATAAAAGGAAAAAAACAACAGGAGAATATGCATCAACTGCAAGATTATGACAAGAATCCTAAAGACAGGAAGAAGAAAGGTGAGCAAAATGACAAGGAAATTTTAAAAAATAGGAATAGGAAGAAAGGATTGATACACAGAAGACAGGCAAAAATACAGAGTATGCAAAGAAGAAAACTAGAGAGGGAAGAAAAAAGCAGCAAGATTAATAAAGATGAATAATAATTCAAGACAACTTTCTGGAAATTAAAGAAACCTTGGATCTATAAACAGAAGACACATACCAGGTACCAGGAGGGAGGAAAAAAAAAAAAGATCTGGTACCAGGGAAAGTATGACCTGGTTCAGGAAAAATAAAAATCAACTCCAGTACAGATTCAATGTAATCCCTATTAAAATTCCAGTGATATTTTCACAAAACAAGAAAAAGCAATCCTAAAATTTGTATGGAACCACACACAAAAATAGCTGAAGTCATCTTTATCAAAAAGAATGAAGCAACAGGCAATACACTATCAAAACAGACCACACAGCTGTAATAGAGAGAGGTTGCAGAGACAGAGTAAGCACATGAGTGCTGGGGAGCAGGGGTGAGGATCTAAGTCCTTTGTACACAGAGGGAAGCCAACGACAGATGACACTGAAAACCCAAATATCAAGTAGCAACAAAACCTTTTTTATAGACATAGAGGGAAAAGTTGAAGGGATCAACTAGAGGGATTGACGGTGGTCACTTCTAAGGAAGAGGAAGTGGGGCACTGACTCTGGTAAGCTGTGCCTACATACTTTATAAAAATAAAAGCCAACCTCGGTGGCACACACCTGTAATCCCAGCAACCAGGGAGGCTGGTGCAGGAGAATTGGAAATTAGAAGCCAGCTTGGGCAACACAGTGAGGCCCCATCTCAAAATTTAAAAATAAAATAAAAAGAGCTAGGACTGTAGCTCAGTGGTAGACTGCCCTGGGTTTAATCCCCAGTATGGCAAATAACAACAACAACAACATTAATAATATTATTAATAATAATTATAGCTAAATTAAAAGGAATTGCAAGGAGCACTTGCTACAGGATGCAGAAGACAGCAGAAACAACACACTGTTTTAAGTTAATTAAATCACATCAGAACTCTCAGAGACTGAAGACAAGCTCTCTTAGGACAGGCTGAAATTCCAGTGTGAATGTTGGCATTGTGCAGTGAAAACAGCTGGCTGGTCACCAAAGTGAGAAGATTTAAAGTCAAAGATACATAATGAGCATCTCACAGCAAAACTGACATTAACCGGATCTAGATAAAAACCATTTCCAGTGTAGGCCCAGGGATGAGATGTCAGCCCAACGGAGGCTGGAAGAATAACTAAAAGAACTGGAGAGTGAATTTTGCAAGGCAATGAGTGATTGATTTGTCATTTGGCCAGAGGTCACCTGGGAAATAAATGGGAAGCCAAGGGGCAGAAAATAGAACTTCTTCCTGAACTCTATGGGCATAGAAAGATGCCTGCTCAAAAGCAACTGAATGATGAAAAGAATGAGCAAGAAGGAGGAAAAGCAGGAGCGGTCCACTGCAAAGAAAGTAGAAGTATATGATGAGGTTCAAGGAATAGAGGCTGAGTTAGGGGCCTCCGCAGCATGTGCTGCTTTCTGTGCAAGAAACACCTGGTGAGAGGCCGCTCTTCCTGCTGCAGCAGAGCTCAGCCTGCAGAGGAAGTGGGAACAGCAATCGGAGATGGAAATGACTACATGGAAACCAAAGCTGTGAAAGCCCGCTCTCAGGAGACCTGATTCTCAGGTGCCTTCACACGACATCTCCTGAGGCAGGCAGCTCTTTGACCCACTCACTGGCATGGCAGTGCACCAGGCCCAGCCACTGTGCGCCCACCTGCCACAGTTCTCTTCACCTAGTAGGAGAGATGAGCTAGAGGTGGCTTGGTGCCTTGCTGTGGAGTCATCAAGGACTCTCCAGCAGTGGTACCTAGGGTGTCAGCCCCAATGCAGTTCCAGCAATAGATTTGGGGCCCCTCCCGTCTGTAGGGACTGTGGCTGGTGCCTGTTTCTCCTAGAAATACCCCCTACATGGGTGCTCATTCATTAGATCTCTTCCCTGTCTGCTAAGGAATGGATTGATTGCACTGTGAGAACATGTCTGTTGTTTAAGCCCCCCAGTCTATCATATTTTGTTATGGCAGCCTGATCAGACAAATAGAAAATCTCTTTTAAGTCAGACAGACCTGGGTTTTAACCCCTACCTGCTATAGCTTGGATTTTGAATAATCCCGACATGTCCATGTGTTGGAAGCTTAGATCCCATTTTGGGAGGTAGTGGGATCTTTAAGTGGTGGAACCTAGTGGGAAGTCTTTGGTCACTGACAGCGTGTCCTTAAAGGGGACAATGGGACTCTAGTCCTTTCTTATCTCCTTTGATTCCAAGCCACAAGGTGAGTGACTTTGCTCCACCATGTGCTCCCCATCATAATGTGCTGTCTCACACCACAGGCCCAAAAGTAATGAGTCCAAACAACCGTGCACTGAAACCTCCAAAACTGTGAGACAAAATAAACTTTTTTCTCCTTCTAAGTTGATTATCTCAAGTATTTGTTACAGTAATGGAAAGCTGACTCACATTTACACTACATTCCTTGAGTTGCGTGGTCTCAGGAATGTCACAACCTCTCTGACCTTTAATTTCCTCATCCTTTGAACAATCTGTTGCAAAGATGGAATGTAATACAGATAAGGAGCAGGGTAGTGTCTGGAACAGAGTGGACCCAGGTAGGTGGTATATCCATAGTAATCTCACCTGATTCTGCCTTTTATTGAGCCACCACTTGGGCCTCTGAAGAATTCCTTGATGAATAAGATGACTACCCTCACCTCAGAAAACTTGGAATCTTAGAAGACAGGGAGCCTGCAGTTGTGATTGTGAACAATATGGCCCCAGGAGGTGTCTTTCCAAACTCTGCTTGAAGTTAGTCACAAAGAGTAACTTCTGTGTTATTTGGGAGGCATTCCAGCTAACGCCTGCCATGGTACATTCCCCTGTGAAATAGTTTTAGCTTTGCCTTGTGTTATGATTTAGATCTGTGTGTTATGATTTAGATCTGGAATGTTCCCCAAATTTCATGTGTTAAAAGCATGGTCTCCAGGGCTGAGAATATAACTCAGTTGGTTCAATCCCCAGCACTGCAAAACAACCACCACCACCAAAAAAAACATGGTCTCCATCGTAGCAAGGTTCAGAGGTGGGGTTTTTAGGGGATGACTGAATCCTGAGAGCTTTGACTACATAGCAGATTAGTAATCCATTGATAGCTGGATAGTCTGCAAGGAGATAGTACTTATCTGAAGGAAGTAGGTCACTGGGGGTGTGCCCTGGAAGGCGGAAGGGTTTATCTTCTCCCAGGTCCCTTTCCTATCTCTCTCTCCCTCCCCTGTTCCTCTTCTCTCTGTCTCCCCTTCCTGGCTTCCTTCAGCTAAGCAGCTTTCTCCACCATGCCCTTCTGCCATGCTGTTTTTGCCTTGGAGACAACTGAACCTCTGAAACTGTGAGCCAAAATAAACCTTTCCTCCTCTAAATTGTTCTTGTGAGATGTTTTGATCACAGAAATGAAAAGTTAAGGACTGGAGTTGTAGCTCAGTGGCAAAGCACTTGCCTGGCATGTGTGAGTCCCTGGGTATGAACCTCAGCACCATATAAAAATCCATAAATAAAATAAAGGTATTGTGTCCATTTATAACTGGAAAAAAAAACCTTAAAAAAAGAAATGAAAAGCTGACTAACACAATGTGTTCAATGATTTGAACATTACACAATGTACATATGTATCAAAAATCACGTGGTATATGTACAACCACAGAAATGAAAAGTTGTACCCCATTTGTGTACAAAAAACAAAACAAAACAAAAAAACCTCCAGACCTGCCCCTAACTAAATGGCATTGCATTTCTGAGACTCAAAAAAAAAAAAAAAAGAAAGAAAGAAAAAGAAAAAAATCACATGCTAGGGCTGCAGTTGTGGCTCAGTGGTAGAGCACTTGCCTAGCACACGGGAGGCACTGGGTTCGATCCTCAGCACCACATAAAAATAAATAAATAAATAAGTTATTTTTAAAAAACCACATGGTACCTTGTAAATATGTACAATTTTTGTTTTTATGCATCAGTTAAAAATAAGTTTAAAAATATCATGTTCTAGTACAGTGCCGTCTAATGTCTGCAATGCAGTAACCAAAAACCCCTGCAACTTAAAGTTTTAGACTACACAAATTAATTGATGAATCACAGACTAAAACATCCTCATCTCTATTTTCTAACTGAAAAACAATAACCACCAACCCTAGCTGCCCATTCAGAAGGTCAGAAGCTGCCAGGGCCCATCCTAGGAGTCCTAGGACTCTTGCTTGGTGATGGGCCCCCTCCCAGCAGTGTGGATTCAGCATCCAGGGAGAATGGCTACCATGCGTGTGGGAGAACTGTGGGTGCATTTTCTTATCAAAAAGTACTTTGCAGCACTGTTCTGGGCTTTGTGGGGGCAGAGGCAAGGGTGGAAATCTGGAGAGCATGGAAAGATATCCAGTCTCCCAGCTTCTCCCTGCTATACACACTCCATTTCCGGCAATCTGAAGGACTTTCCCAACTCCTGATAAGGGAAATTTCTTAGTGTTTGTTGATTCAAGAGTAAATAAAAAGTTTCCCTGTTTTCTGCAGGCAGAGTCATCTCTTGGCCACTGAAGCACAGATATTTGCTAAAAGGAACTTGATGCAGAGCCCAAGGTGGCGACTTGACCCAGGATCTGATTCCCACCCTGTTCCCTGTTCCACAGTTACACAGTCACCTGCTTTCCCGAGGTGAAATCCCTATAGTGCCATAACAAGATAACAAATTTGAAACCCATTTTTAAGCCTTAAATGTAAGAGGGATTACTATTCATGTGGCTGCCAAGTTTTCTAAAGAAAACTGTTGTCTTTAGATAATAGACTCTATCTTGTTCCTCAAACTCCTTATCTGTGGTGCTTTTCCTTCGAGGTCTCTGGTCTTTCTTCTTCATTCTTTGGAAGTGATTCAGCTCAGCCTTGGGTAACTTCCACAAATAATCCCTAGATTGAATAAATGCAATTCTTACCAGCCTGAACACCGACATCCTGGGTCAATAGCTCCACACAACCTGTATGTAGAGAGAAAGCAGAATGTCAGTGTGTAATGTTCCCCTGATGTGGAGCCCCTAAAGGGCAGGGGCTGTGCATGTTCATCAGTGGGTCCTGAAGTGTCTGGATCCTTAAATGGCTCTGAACACATGGATACATGAGTCACAGTCCCATCCCAGGTGCACGATGATGCTCTTTCAGACTCTTCATCGTCTTGCATCTTTATTGAACAAACTATTTTGTACTCAGCTATGAACTTGACAGGGAGTGGGGTGGTGCCCTGCCATCTCGATCCCTAATGTTGTCTGGTTGGATATCTGTGACAACCAGTCATTGCCACACATTCTAGGAGGTGCTCAGCTAAGCAGCCACCAGAGCAACAGGCATGTCACATACACATAAGCCTCAAAGCACCCCAGAATGTGGGTGTCTCCCCATTTTTCACATGGGATGCCACAAAGGAAAGGTGGCTCAGTTAATGAGCACACAGCTGGGAACTGAACTCTGATCTGCCTCCTTTCAAACCCGTTCTGTCACCTGGCTGCTCCAGGTGTTTTGGGAGCACATGGGCAGGCCTCATTAGCAGCGAGCAGGGGAGGAGGGTGCTCAGAGTCTCAATCTGACTGATCTGAAGAAGATAGCTGTCACCCTGACTTAAATACTGGCATCTTTCCCTTCCCCACACTTAGCAGCGTGAAGCAGGTACTGGTTCTGTGATGTTCATTGCCCTGTTTCCTGCACCTATCACGGCCTGCCCCAAACTGAGTCAATACATGTCCAATGAAGAGGCACTTGAAGCCCCTGGATATTATTTTGATGGTGGGTTTTTTTGTTGTTGTTGTTGGGTTTTTTTTGGTACTGGGATTGAAACCAAGGTGCTTAACCTCAGAACCTCATCCCCAACCCTTTTTTATATTTTATTTAGAGACAGTCTCACTGAGTTGCTTAGGGCCTCACTAAGTTGCTGAACCTGGCTTTGAACTCATGATCCACCTGTCTCAGCATCCCAAGCTGCTGGAATTACATTTGTGAGCCACTGTGCCTGACTTAATGGTGGCTTTGATGGATGATGAGGATGCAGCAGCAGGGCCAGCTCTGAGAACAGATGCCTTCATCCCCGTTTTACAGGAACATAGAGGCCAAAAAATGCTGAGACTTTATCAAAGCTGTTCAACTGACATTATGGTTTGGATCTAGAAATGTCCCCCCAAAACCTCGTAGTCCCCAGTGCAACAAGGTTAAGACATGAGACTTTTAGACAGTGATTAGGGCTGTAACCTTACTAATGTGTTAATCAATTAATAATTTGAATGAACTACTGGGTAATAATTTTAGGTAGGTAGAATATGGCAGAAGGAGTTATGTCACTGGATATGTGGCCTTGGACCATATATCTGTCTGCTCCTCTCTCTCTCTCTCTCCTTCCCAGGTGCCATGAGCTGAGCAGATTTCCTCCACCATGCCATCCTGCCATGATGTTCTGCCTCACCTCACACCCAGAGCAATGGAGTTGGCCAACCATTCACCGAACCTCTGAAACCATGAGCCAAAATAAACTTTCCCTCCACTAAGTTGTTCTTATCAGGTATTTTGGCCACAGAGATGAAAAACTGACTAATAAAACTAGTAAGTGAAGAAACAGAGTCTTCTCCCCAACTTCAAAATCCAGCCTCTTTACCCTACATCCTCTGCTTTGGAAAAGTGTAAAAGTCTGTCGAAATGCAGAGAAGAGCTGGGTGTGGCTCACACCTATAATCCCATCCACGTGGGAGGCTGAGGCAGGAGGATTGAAAGTTTAAGGTCAGCCTCAGCAACTTAGTGAGACCTCAACAACTTTGAGAGACCCTGCCTCAAAAGAAAAAAATAAAAAGGACTGGGGATGTGGCTCAGTGGTAAGGTACCGCTGGGTTCAATCCCCAGTACCAAAGGAAAAAAAATGAGGAGAGGACCTTAGCTGAATCCTGGCTCCTAGGCAGCTCTTCTGAGTTGAAGCTGGTCCTTGTTTCCATGGCATATGTCCCAGGGAGGTGTGGAAAGAAGGACATAGAGGGGCATGGCCTTGCCTCTGGCTGTCCATTGTTTCTTGCTCCTGGCTTCTTCACACCAAGCAGAAACTTAAGGTCCACCTGTAGTTCCTAGCTCAGTTGCTGTCTTCCCTTTCTCCTTGCCCTCTGCCATAGCATCTGACTTCCAAACACCAAGCTCTGCCTCCTAGATGCCCCATACTGGTCCTGCCAGACCAAGGGCATGGCCTGTCACATACTCCAGACTGCTGCTCTTCTGACCCCAGACTCCACTCCCCTGCAGCTCCTCCTGGTCTTCCAGTAACCCAGAGCAGCAGCACTGCCACTGCTGGCCTTACCTCCTCCCCAGCACCAGCTCACTACTTGAATAGCTGCTCTCTCATTGACCCCTCGGCCCTTCTACTTCTCCCCTAGACAACCTGTTTCTTAGCTTCATCTCTACTCCCAGTTAGCCTGTACCCTGCCTTAAACTGCTTTTGGGAAAAAGTGGTCATGTGATACCCATCAATGGAATACAAAAATAAAATGCAATGAGCACACATGATGTAGATCCCCAGGCCCCTCACTGTCTTGAGAACTGACTCTTCTCTCACCTTGTAAGGTTCCAAATCTAGAGCTGAGTACAGCCAGGAGCTGGGTCCTACTCCCCTAAAGACAGGAGCCAGGGTCCTCTCATGGGCTGTACCTCCCCTTGGCCTTCAGAAGCGCCAAAGGGTCTTTCCTTGGACCTCCATCAGACCTTTTGGAAAACAAAAACAATTTCAAAAATTTCCCCCTTTGGGGGAAGTGTGGAAAGACATAGAGGGGCATGGCCTTGCCTCTGACTGCCCATTGTTTCCTGCTTCTGGTTTCTCCACATCAAGCAGAAACTTGAGGCCCACCCATCTCCAGATCCACCAAGGCCCCATTTCTCTGGATTTCTCCAACAGATGTGCCATGGGCATGTCAAACTCAAGATAACTATAGTGCTCCATTCTTTATCTCAATGAAAGACATTAGCAACTAGCATAGAAAACACTTGAGTGTTCTCACATCTTAATCCTAAAGTAATGCCTAAGTTTCCCAGGTAAACTTGCTTCTTTTCTTCTCTTCAAAAATTCATCCTTCATCTCATTGCCCAGTGATCTTTAAAAGATATAAAAATGGACCATATCATGCCTCCCCATGCTGAGAATCTGCCACAGATTTATGGCATTCAAGAATCTTCAACATCATATAGCCTGCCTGCCTTTTCAATCTGCCTTGTATCTAAAAATATTTTTAGATGTTGATAGACCTCTATTTTATTCATTTATTTATATGAGGTGGTGAGGATCGAACCCATTGCCTCACATGCTAGGCAAGCACTGAGCCACAACCCCAGCCCTATCCTACATCTTACCTCTTCCCCCACCTAAGAATGCACTGAATTTCTTGAAGTTCCTGAAACATCCCATATTCTCTCTTACCTCATTGTCTCTGTTCATGATCTGATATGAGTTTGGAGCATGCACACACACACACATGTGTGTGTGTGTGTGTGTGTGAAGACGTGTACACCCATGTACACACACATGTATAGTCATCCTGGCACAGAGAAGCTGCCATTTTCTGCCTTAGCACTCAACCCTGCTTTTATACATTATGTGTATATCTCCCCCCACCTGTGAGAAACCTGAGCACTGGTCTCTGCCTTACTCATGGAAATGATTCAAAACAAGCTTGCTGAATGAATGGATGGATGAATGGATGTATGGATGGGTTGGTGGATAGATGAGAAGATGTAGGGATGGAGGAATGGATGGGCGAATAGACAGATGACTTGCCTCTGACTGCCCATTACCATAGATGGATGGTAGGCGGGTCAATAGATGGGTAGATGGATGGATGGATGAGTGGATTAATGGAGGGGTGGGAAGGTGGACAAATGCATGGATGGTCTGGAAGATTGGTGGGTAGATGAATGTATATATGTATGGATGGACAGACTTTCCAAGGAAGACAGGTGAAGCATTGATCCCAAGGGGAAGCACCGGTGTATTTGAAAGTCTTTGCCTTTGAGTGAGATATGCCTATTTTCTATCCCAAGCTCCCTTGTCAAGCCCTAAGAAGTCTATGGACTAAGCCCTTAGGAGTCAGTGTCCTACCTAATCTCAGGAACCAGAATGGGAAGACCATCTCCTGAGAGGAGAAGGGTAAGCTGTTGGTTCTCAAAGCCCTTCATAGACAACTGCTAGCAGTCTGAAGCAACTGAAGCAACACTACTAACACACATTTCCAGGGTGTCACTTAACTGGAATGGAGGAGAAGTAGGGAAGAAAATGCCAAAGACAAGTAGGGAGGTAGAGCTGGGCAGAAGATCAGAGTGTTGCTGGACTAGGAGGGGGCAGAAGGGGGCTGTGTGCTAGAGTAGTGTGCTAGGTGGTGTGCAGGACACTTCGCCTAGATTCTCTCATTTAAACTGCACAATAGCCCTGTACTTTCCTTGGGGATATCCCACCTCAAAGATGAGAAACCTGGGGTCCAAGAAGAAAAACCAACTGTGTCTCTTACCTATGGGATGCCAGCCCTAAAGGGGTACCTACATTGGAGGACTGACAATACTTTGCTCACCAAAGGGTTGTAAGTGGTCTTTGGGCAGAAAGGACATGTGAGGCTGAGTAAGAGATGAGTAAGCCTTGGAAGTTATTCTATGCCAGCTGGCTACCCATTCCCCACAGCACCAGAGCCAAGGCTACCAGGCCTGGAAGCCTCACCCAAGCTTAGCAAAGGCTGGCATAGTCTGGAGGAGCCACCACCAGGGGGAATCAGCACATTCCAGCAGGTGATAGAGATGTGACCAAACCACTTGCATTCAGGGCTGACTCAGGCTAGTCAGTGACCCTACATGGGTCCCAGATAGGGTAACTGTAAATTGTCAGTCTTGGAGACAGGGCAGCCCCACGAAACAAAGGGCTGAATTACACTCTAATCCCTAGAAGACCACTTATTGGGCAGTTACTGAGCCAAAAGTTGCACATACAATGGTTCCTTCAATGACACAATAATTATGTGTGGTATGTAATTATTTTCTATACTCTTCCATATTTGGAAAAACTGAGGCCTGGCAAAACTAAGGAATTCACTCAAGACCCTGTAGGCCAGAACCTTCCAATATAGTAACCATTAACCACATGTGTCTATTTAAATTTAATTTTAGTTAAAATTCAGCTCCTTACTTTTACTGGCCACACTTCAATTGCTTAATAGCCCTATGCAATTAGTGGCTATGGTTTGGGGCAGTAGAGAATATTCCTATCGTCACAGAAATTCATTGCAATGATTTGAATATGGTTTATCCCCTCCAAAAGGCATGTTGATTGAATCCTTCTTGTGAGATATTAAGAGGGTTGAAACTTAATCTATTGACAGTGTTTGGAGATAAAGTCTTTGGGAAGTAATTAAGATTAAGTGAGGTCTTCAAGGCAGAGGCCCCATGATTGAATCCTGTGGCTTTATAAGAAGAGGGAAAGCCAGGCACAGTGGTGCATGCCTGTAATCCCAGCGACTTAGGAGGCTAAGCCAGGAGGATCTTGAGTTCAAAGCCAGCCTCAGCAGATTAGTGAAGCACTTAGCAACTCTGTGAGACCCCATATCTAAGTAGAATAGAGAATACTTTGTATTCTCTAAGTAAAATACAAAAAAAGGGCTGAGGATGTGGCCCAGTGGTTAAGTGCCCCTGGGTTCAATCCCTAGTACAAAAAAAAAAAAAAAAAAGAAAAAGAAAAGAAAAGAAAACCAACAACAACAAAAAAGAAGTGGGAAAGACCAGAGAGTACATACACACACTCCCTGTCTCTTGTCTGTACCACCTCAGGACTCTGCCAGGAAGAAGGCCATCACCAAATGCAGCCCCCCAACCTTGGACCAGAACCATGAACCACAATAAACCTCTTTTCTTCATAACTTACCCAATACGTGGTACTGTGTTATTCACAACAGAAAATGGACTAAGACAGCAATAGAGCATGTCCTGTCACTCCCCTACACCTGCATGTGTTTCCTGCCAACAATGCCCAAGCTGGAACAGTCCTTTCTCTGTATCTTTGTGGATGCCATTTTCTTTGCCTGGAACATCCCCTCATCTCCCCTGGCCACCACTAAGCCATACGTTTCTTTATAGCCTGGTTAGGTCCCTTCCCCTCTTCTGCCTGTCCTCAGCTCCATGATTTTTTTCCTCCTCTGACCTCTTGATGCCCTGAATTCTGTGCCTCTGGTATGTACTGGTCACTTTTCCTCTGCATAGTCCCACATCACAGCTGGAGGTGAAGGAATAGGATTTAAGCAGTTTGATTAACTGAAGAGATACACAAGAATCTAAAATGACATTAGATCAGAAATCTTGACTTCATCCCTAGCTTCACTCAGCACTAACTACTCCATTTATCCCCTTGGTGTACATGTGTACAGTGCCTGTTCTCTGCTGACCCTGGGTGGCTGTAGGGGATGGAAAAATCCTAAGGAGACCCAGTCTATGCCCTCAAGGAGCTCATGGTCCAGTGACCCTGGGCAAGCCGTTTTGCCTAACAACCACAATGTCCTTTTCTGTGAAAGTGTAACTGTCCCTGCTCTTTCTTCTTGAACTGAATAAACATGGAGAAACAAGAGCCATAAAATGCAGAGCTCTATAAATGCATACAGGTAACAGGGAGATGCCCCTTTCTGTTGTGTCAGCTCTCTGCAGAGCCCCTCACTGAGAAGAGGGCACAGGAGGCCTGAAGGCAAATGCCTGGGGAACAGATCTCTGAGAGGTTTCACCTGGGTGGGAATGTCTTCATGCCCAAAGAGCTGTTGAGCTGAGTGGTTCTTTACAAGAGTTTGCTGGAGGTACGTGTTCCAGTTGTACTGAGTTTTCAAACTAAAATCCTGAACTAGCCTGTCAGTAAGGTGACAGAGTTCAGGAGTCTTATGGATAAGAATGAAATTCAAGTCCATAGTTATGGACTAAGTGAGTGACTTTGTCATGGGAAACACCTGTGCCCAATTTAGGGGATTCAGGATAAGGGCCCACCCCTGCCAGTTGCCTGACATAAGCTCCTTCCTGACTTCTGTGTCTCAAATTCTTCCTCTGCGAAATGGGAATGGGAGGCACACTTAGGCTGGAAGCTCAAGGAAGATGGCCTGAGTGAGGCCATGGGCTGTCCCTCTCCTCAGCCACCTAATTCTCTCAACAACCCAACACCCCATCTGAGAAAGCTTTGAAGACAGGCAGACCTTGTCTTGCCTCACTCCAGGGCCCAGGCCTTTCAGAGGTGATTAAACACAATTGTCTAAGGTACATCAATCAGTCAGATAAGCCCAGACTCTGGAGTTGAGTCCGGCATCTTCCTGTGGGCACCTTGACTCTCATGGTCCTTAGTCTCTGTCTCCATAAAATGGACGCAATGCCACCAGTGCTGGGAGGAGGCATCACCATATGGCACAGGTGGGGCCCAGTCATCAGTACCTTGATGCCCCTTGATTCTGAGATGAGGTCTTTCAGCTGTGAGGAGGCTGTCAGCTGGGGCAGCCCAGCACTGGCCATTCGCCCTGTGCCAGTGTCTGCCCTTCTATAGCAGAGAGCCAGTACAGCTTTACCTCTTCTCTCTCCCCTCTCCTCCTCCCTCCCCCCTCCTCCTCAGCCTCTCAGGGTCAGCCCTGCAGCCCAGTGGACTGAGTCGCCTGGCTGAAGTTTCTGGTTTCCAGTCCTCTACCACACCCTGCTTCCAGTTCTGTGCCTCTTAACCCAGCTCCTGTCTAGTGACCCTCCTCCAGGGAGTTGAGCCACTCCTCCCTTTCCCCCCGTTGGAAGTCCACATCACAGGGGGCTTACCTTGTCAGGACTGGGGTCAGTGAACTCCCTTGCCCTCCACCCTGGGCAAACTGAAAGAGCCGGGAAAGGAGAGTACCCAAGTTCCAGGGGTGTCATAGAGTAAGAAACAGAGGAAGAGGCGGAAGGGCCCCAAGAGGAAATGGCGGAGCATTCTGGGCCCACGTAATTTATTACAGGACTTTGTCCTCTGTCTCTTGGCACTTCCACTCCCACACACCTCCCGCAGCCCAGCCAGAAGGGCCTCACAATAATTTGCTCTTCAGCAAAGGATAGGATGCTGGCTTCCCTGGAGGCCATCTGGGCCTGCAATCTGCACACCTGCTTCTGGCCCCCCAATCCAGAAAGGGGTCAATCAAGTGATAATCTGGGGGGATCAGCATCTCTACATGTGCCATGGGAACTCCAAGTAAGCACGGGTAGGGATTATGCTCCCAAGCATCCAAGTGCGAATTGGGGGCTGTGTTATAAAATTTATTTTGTTTTTTTTTCCCTGGTTAATGTCACAGAGCTCCTAAAACCCTTAGAATTTTCTGAGTGGGTGGACTGTCTTTAGTTACTCATAACGAGCCTCTTTGATAACATTTGAGATTAGGCTGACGAGGTGACTTAGGTTGGGGTCCCTAGATAGTCACAGAATGGTGACAGTCACCAGAAATACCACGTAAGTAGAATTGGAACTGTCAGTTCCCCCTACTGACCTCTGAGAAGGCAAAATTCTTGAACAAGATTTAGTAGCCTCCAGATAGCTGAACATGAGGAGGTCCCTGGAAGGTGCTACCCAGAGAGGGCATGGTACTCTCGATTCCCCTTCTCCCACACCTTGCCTTTGCATCTCTTCACCTAGTTGTCCATCTGTATTTTTGGTAGTATCCTTTATAAAAAACTGGTAGATATAAGAAATCAGTTGCCTGAGTTCTGTGAACCCAAGTTTAATGGAACCTAGGAGGAGGAGGAAGAGGTAATGAAAACCTCTGCTTTATAGCCTGTTGGTCAGAAGTACAGTGACAGATGATCTGCTACTTGTGACTGGCATCTGAAGTGGGGCCAATCTTGTGGGACTAACAGCCCTTAACCTGTGGATCTGGCTCTAAGTCCTGATAGATATTGTCAGGGTCCAACTGAATTACAGGATAGCCAGTTGGAGTCTACTGGGGGCTGCTTGGCCATCTGGTCATGTAAATGTTCTGTGTTCAGTGTTAAAGGGCAAACACACAAGGAAATGCCTAGGGCAATCAGGAAGTCTTATAACAGAGCTAAAGGCCAGAGACCAGGAGGGTACTAGGGACCAGGAGTACTTGGGACCAGACAGCTGACTGTGGCTGAGACTTGAATGAAGGGGTGTTTGCACTATGAGACAAACACAGACACTTTTGAAGGGAAGTGCATCAGGCAGTGTGCTCTGGGAGGGTCCAGACTGAGAAGCAGGCAGTCCCTGGGAGTGGCTATACAGATAAGGGGAGCCCTTTTATGAAGGCAGGTGGGTAATAGGGGCATGGGAGATCCTGCCCAGGCACAATTCTTTCCTTAGCTGAAGAGAGGCCTCTGGAGTCCTCATAATTGACCAGTCAGGTTCCTTTCCTTTCCCAAGACTTGGGAGGGTCTTGGTCTCTGGAGGTAGGATATGGAAATGAGCTGTCATCTTTTAGCTAGAGTTGTGGTCAAGCCAAGGCAGCTACCAGGACCATGGGCCTTTTCTGGGAACACAGATAAAGAGGTGGTGGGAGAGAAAAGGTTAAAGTAGTCAAGGTACAAAGGTGGAGACCAAGCGGGCCCAGAGAAAGGCAGAGACTTGCTGCCACAGACCCACTGCCCAAGAGCTTCTGGAGCTCCTATGGGCGGGCTCTGTGGAGCCTCCAAACTGCCTTGACTAAATGCTTCTTCTATATTGAGATGACTCAAAGGCATTTCAGTATCTTACAACCAAACAACCCATGACAAGGACTGGAGATGACTTCAAAGTTCATCGGGAAGCTACGTGCTCTGATCCTTTCAGCTGATCCCAAGAGGCCACCTACTTCCCCCCAGGCAGTGCCACATATCAAGTTCTACCCCTGCTCTGTTTAGCCTTCTGTCCCCCAGGTTCCCTTCCAGTTTCTGGCCAACACTTGATTTTGTTACCTACCAGGCCCTTTTTGCCCACCACACAGAAGGACAATCACTGAAAAGACCAGACCAATTTTGTAACAGAGAAAGTGTTTATTCATGAGGCAGCCAAGCGAGGATTTGGGAGAGTGAATTTTAAATTCACCTTCCAGAGGATAGGCTTAAGGGGTGTCTACGGGATAAAGAAGCAGAGAGGTCCGAGGCATGGGAAAGGTGATTGGAGGTAAGGGAAAGTGGAGACATCAGTGGTCCGCACACGTCTAAACAAACTTCACAGCTCTTCATCGGGCGCATGTTCAGAAAATGGCTGGTGTTAATATGAGCGTGAAGTTTGTAGCCCTCAGATGTCCAACAAGGCATCATGCATCTGACACCTGTGCAGACCCCAGTGAAAGGTTCGTGGTTTCAACTGGTTTGAGATAGACAAGTTCCTGAAAAAACAGCTTAGGCAATGTTACCATTGTGATCCACGGATCAGAAGTGTTATCTATAGCAAAGCTAGTGGGAGTCTAATAGTATGTTGCTTAGCTACATGACCTCTAAAATTGGTGGTAAAAGCAAGGGACTAAAAGCAAGTGTAGAGAGTTGAATCCAGAAGGTTTATTCAGATTTTCCCTCAGTTTTACTTTTTGGGAGTCCCCACTGCACTTGGTTTCTCTGGTTTTCCACCACAGTTCAGCTGCTGCTCCTGTTAGTGTCACTGATCCTCTATGACCCTCTTACACTGACCTCAGGCAAGAAAACAACCAACAGACACCTGTGTAGAACAAAATCATTTATAAGGTGCTTCTGACCCGAGACTGCCTTGTGCAATATTTGGTAAAAATTCATTTTAGAGACAAGCTGTCTACCTATTTTTAATATTGTTTATTTTTTGTTAAGTTCAATATTTTATCACAGGTACTTTCTTACACCGTCCTAAACTTCCACTGCAGTCTTTAAATACAGTGTGACAGTCTGTCATACAGGAGCTCTGTCATTTGTGTACCCATCCTCTCTGGATGGACATTAGGATGAGTCCAATTTTTTGCTGTCCTATACAACACTGCAATGGACAACTCTGTGCTCACAGCTTTGTTTGCATTTTGTCATTACAGGAAGATCCACAAGGGAATGCTTAAGGGCATCTTATTGCTAATTTGTTCCAAATAGCAAGCAAGTCCTCCCTCCTAGCCCAGCAGTGTAATTGCAAGGGCCTGAACTGACTGCTGTGTAAGTCAGCAGGGGGACTTCCTGAGGGACAGTTCTTTTGGAACCTCAGCGTTCCATCACTGAGGGATCTCAAGCCCTGGAGATCAAAAAGAGGGGCCGGAACCAGGTGTGGTGGTAGACACTTGTAACTCAGGAAGCTGAGGCAGGAGGATCATAAGTTCAAGACCAGCCTGTACATCAGTGAGATTATCTCAAAATTAAAAAGTAAAAATAAAAATAAGTTAAAAGGTCTGGGAATGTAGCTCAGTGGTAGAGTGCTTACCTAGCATGCACAAGACCCTGGTCAATCCCCAAGACCACACACACACTCACACTCACACAGGAGAGAGGGAGAGAGAGAGGTAGAGGGGGGTAGAGGGGAATAGTCAGGCAGGGCAGGTTCTTCCCAGTCACACTAGTGACTGGCTCTCTCCCAGCCTAATACTCCTTCCACAATTCTCCTCATGATGTGAATAGTCTGCTAACCTTTAGAAATATGATTCTGATCTAGGCTAAAATGCATCAATAAGACAAACTGTGGTTTGATCCATTTCTTTCTAATTGACAGAGCCCATTGCAGCAGCATCACAGCAACTAAAACGGAGCAAAGTGAGCAGTTTCTTTTTCTTTTTTTATAAATGGACACAATGCCTTCATTTTATTCATTTATTTGTATGTGGTGCTGAGGATGGAACCCAGTGCCTCACATGTGCTAGGCAAGTGCTCTGCCACTGAGCTACAGCCCCAGCCCCAGCGATCAGTTTCTTTTAGCTCTAACAACACATCATAGCGGCTGGGGATATAGCTCAGTTGGTAGAGTGCCTGCAAGCTCAAGGCCCTGGGTTCAATCCCCAGCACTGCAAAAAACAAAACAAAACAAAACAGCAACAAAAAAAGCACATTGTAGAGTCACCTGAAGTCACCTGCTTCTCAGTGGTCCTAATCTTCCCAGCTATACAAGCCCAGTTATTCATTAACCCTATAAAATAGCATGACTATTAGCATAGATCTCCGCAACTGAACTACTCTTCAGAACATTCTTAAATTCTTCATCTCAAAAAGAGCTGGTAGGCTGGGGATATAGCTCAGTTGGTAGAGTGCTTGCCTTGCAAGCACAAGGTCCTGGATTCAATCCCCAGCACCGCAAAAAAAAAAAAAAAAAAAAAAAAAAAAGAGCTGGTATTTCATGAATGCATTCTTTGTACTGGGCTCTTTGCCTATGCCATCTCCTTCAATCCTCATCAAAACTTAGCCTCATTTCATGGTGAGAGAGTTAAAGTCAAAGAAGTTAAAAAACTGGCATGGGTCACATGACCCAAAGTGGCAAAGATGAGATGAGAACCAAGGTCTACCTGGTTCCACACCCACTGATTATTGCACTGTTACACTACACCAACCCTCACCTGAACCTGAACTTCCTCCTCCTGCATCTCCAATGACGGATGGGACTTTCATTTTAGAGACTTTCAGAGAATGTATTTCCCCAATTTGCTTGCCCTCATTCAGAGACTGAAGGGGGTTTCCCATTTTTCTTCCTTGGTCTCTGAGATATAAGGGCAAGGACTATCTGGGAAGAGAAGAGCTAAATGTTCTCCTGAAATCACAGTTACGCACAGTACAGGGTGTCAGTCACAGAACACATTCTATCCAGATAGTTCAGTGTTTTTCAACATTGGCACTATTGACATTTTTGAGGAGATTATTCTTTGTTGGTGAGATAGGAGGAGCTGTCCTATGCACTGTGGGATGTTTAGTGGCTTCCTTGGTCTACCTTACTGATATGTCCCACCCAGCGGTGACAAATAAAAGTGCCTCCAGACATTATTGCCAAATGTCTCCTGACAAAGGTTCTTCTAGATGGGAACTAATGTATAGGTCATATGCCCAGGTGCAATTGAGGGTGGGAGAAGAGGAGGCCATCAAAGTCCAAAACAAATGTCCTCCTAGAAGAGGTGACCATGCACTTGTTGGTTTCCTTAATGGTAGGAAGAAATGGCCAGGAGGAAAGGTACAAGGAAAGGGGTTTGGGGCCTGTGTTTCTTAGAAGATCTTGATTCCAACATACTAAGGAAATGACTCAGCGAGCTGAGGACTTCATCCTCCTGGATCAGCAGCTGAGATAGTCATTCCTACTTTGGGTGGACCTGGGATTCAAAGTCCTGAGGGACCAGGTACATCCATGGTCTCAGCCCTGGAGGAAAGGGCTCATTTCTGATGGTGCTTTATTACCACAAAAGTTTCCGAGGAACATTCCCAGAGGTTTGTCCAAGGGAACAGGAGTGGAAAGGGAGGGGCACAAAATGAAGGGGTCGCTTCCTCCCTTTGGGCAATCCAATGAATACATCTGCCTTGGGCCCTGGAATTTTAAGCCAAGACTACTGGTCATAAACAGGGGGCCTTTGCCCCATGACCAATTGCATCCTGATGACTAATCTTATTGCCCTGGGGAGATTAAGGTATTTGGAAAGGAAAAATGAAACTTGATTGTGTGGCAACTTAATAAATAAAACAAATGATGCTGATTATGGTGATGGTGGTAGTGATGATGATGATAATGACAACAACAATAACAATAATTGTCACCTAGCTCTTGGAAGAGGGTGGTAGTGAGAACCTTAGATCATTTCTAAGAGCTCCATTTCTGACAAAAGAGGCATTGGGATTGAATTCTTACTCCTGCCTGGAATGCTCAGTGTGGAGCAAGATTAGTTTCCTTTGCCTTCTGGTTCCACAGTTGTATTAATTTTCCAAGCCTCACTCACAATTAGGAGTGGATATGAAATGAGGGTAAGTGATATAGTTCTGTCTTAGCCTGTTTTCTGTTGCTATAACTGAATATCTGAGATTGGGTAATTTATAAAGGAAAAAGTTTATCTTGGCTCACAGTTCTGGACACTGGGAAGTCCAAGGGCATAGTGAAGGTGTCTGGCAGAGTTTCATAACATGGTGGAAAGCAAAAGGGCAAGCCAGGGCTTGGCATATGGCTCAGTGGTAGAGTGCTTGCCTACTATGCATAGTCCCTTTTATGGACCTAATCACCTCTTAAGGGCCCCACCTTCTAATGTCACCACCACAAGGGCAAATGTTGATATAAGTTTCAGAGGGGCAGACCATATTCAAAATATAGCAGCTATACTTCCAGAGCAGGCCCATGAAAACTTCCTGTGCCAGCCTGCTGTTCTTTCCTCCTATCTACTGGTGGTATGCAGAGAGCCCAGCTGTGGATTCTGAGTCTCCTGGGGAATGATGGAGCCACAGTACAAAAGGAGGTAGAACTCCTGACTGACTCCAAGCAGCAGAGTGCCACAACCTATTGACAAAAACAGGAAATAAACTTTTTTTTGTGTTAAGACATTATTGTTCTAATAACAGCAATATAACTACATGGTGGGTGGTTAACCTACCAAGATTAAAATACGTGTTAGTCAGCTTTTGTGACTGTGAAAAAAGACCTGAGAAAATCAATCTAAAGGAGGGAAGATTTGTTTTGGTTCATAGTTTCAGAGATTTCAGTCCATGGTCAATTGGCTTGCTCGCTTTTAGGTCTGTGGTGAGGCAGCACATTGTGACAGAAGTTTTCTGTGAACCCTGCTCAACTTATGGCAGCCACAAAAAGAGTGGGGAGAGAGAGAGAGAGAGAGAGAGAGATGGGAGGTTGATTTTTACAACAAAGGCCCTCACCCCAAACCCATTAAGCCATGAATCCATAAATGGATTAACTCATTCATGAGGTCAGAGCCCTCATCATGATCCAGTCACCACCCAGAGGTCCCAACTCTGAATACTGCTGCAAAAAGCATACCTCCCAGTGACCTACCTTCTCCAGCCACACCCTACTTGCCCACAGTTACCACCCAGTAGTTAGTCCATATCAGTAGATTAATGCACTGATTAGGTTAAGGCTCCATAACTGAGACTTTTCATCTTTAAACTTTCTTGTATTGTCTCACACATGAGATTTTGGAGGACACCTAATATGTAAACCATAACATACTCTTAACTCTTGTCTTTGAAGACATGCTTCCATTTTTTTTCTTCCCTTCTTTTCTTATGCTTTTCTTTCTTCTTTTTATAATGTTTCCCTTTACATTCCAAGGAACTAGAGTCTCTCCCATCCTCCTCTGAGGTGGAATCCTACAGTAGCTATTTTAACTCTTATATATGTTCACATTATTTTCATGTCCCTTATTCTCTTGAATGATGACATACATGAGACCTTCATGTGTTGCTCTGAACTGTTGTATTTGTTGCCTTTGATAAAGGACATTCTTTGTCTCCTGTTCAGTAACCATACCATTTGCAATGCCAACATTACATAACTTTTTGCCTTTGTTCCCCAATGGCATTCAAAGTTCTTTAGTTGACATGTGAACCAGAAATCCCTTGGCATGTTCATTGCTTGGTATACCTGGTGTACAGTCTTCTGGCTCAGTCTCATCTTCTTTGATAAGCCCAGAAGGAGATTTTTCATAAAAGTGCTCCAGGTGTTTGAGCTGCTGCAGATGATGAGCATTGACTGGCAACCTCTGCTCCTGCTTAGGTACTCCTGAAGTCACCTCCTTCTATTCCTCCCACCCTTTCTCTTCTACCATGAGGTGAGCAACTTTGCTCCAACATGTGCTCCCCACCATGATTACTGCCTCACCACAGGCCCAAAAGGAATGGAGCTAATTGACCAGGGATGAACTAGAACCTCTGAAACTATGAGACAAAATTAATCTTTCTTATAAGTTGATTATCCTTGTATTTTGTCATAGTGATGGAAACTGACTAAAACTATGGGAAAGGGGAAATGGGAAGTTTTTGCTTAATGAGTAAAGAGTTTCTGTTTATAGTGATGGATAGTTTTGAAATGTGGTGATGGTTGCATTGTATTGTAAACATGATGAATGCCACTTATTATGATACACTTATAAAGGTTAAAATGACAAATTGCTATATATCACTCTTACTGCAATAAAATAATAGTTTAAAAAATGCTGTGATGTTCACATGGTCCAACCATAGTTCTAAAGCTTAATCTCTCTATGACACACTGGAAGTCCTTGCTCCCATGTTCTGTGATGTGGAACTCACCACAAACCAAAACTAAAACTAAAACAAAAAATCCTATTGTAACTTGAGTAATTATCCACCATACACACTTATGTATTGAAATGGAGCTTTTCTCAGGGAAGGGTACACATCCGTGGTTGCTGTATAAAAGAACAGAAAAAAAAAAAAACAGAGACATTGCTGCTTAGATTTTCTGGGCCCAAAGATATAGCCTGTCATGGCAAATTGACCCAGGGAGTTTCTATATCATAGCAACTGAAGATTGGCACTCCCAAGTTTTAGACTACGGTATTAACCAATAAGTGGGCTGTGAAATTAATTTGGTATTCTATGACTGTTTTGGTTGCAGTTTTCCAGAGAGATAACCAGTAGGATGGATAGATGGTCAGACAGAGATGACAGGAGATTTACTGGGGATATTGGATCACATGATTATGAGGCTAAGTTCTTACCTTCTGCAAGGGGAAGACCCTGAGATAATAGTAAGGTGGCTCAGTCCAAGTCTGGAGGCTTCAGAACCAGAGCAGCAGATGGTGTAACTGTCTGAAGCTGAAAGCCTGAGAACCAAGGGGCTGCTTTTGCAAGACCTGGAGTCCAAAACTGGAAAGCCTGAAGTTCTGATGTCTAATGTAGCAGAGAAATTCTATGCCAGCTCCCAATACACTTTGTGCATTGTTCTTTCTGGGCCCCTGGCCAATTGGATGGTGACTACCCGTGCTGAGGGATTTTCTCCAATTAGTCCACTCAGACTCACATGCTAATCTTCTCTGAAAACACCCTCAAAGACACACCCAAAATAATGCCTTATCAGGTTTCTAGGTGTTCCTTAATCTAGTTAAACTGTCACCTAAAATTAACCATCACAATGACACAATTTAGAATCAAACAGAAGATGTCCTTTGGGGCAAAAGTATTATGTGCTACAAAAAGCTAAAGGCTTCTTGTCTTTTTTCCTTTCTCCAACAATCAATACTTTTTAAAATAATTTTCAGATTTAAAACATAGAGTTACAAGTAACAACATATATATACTATCCCCTTCTGTCTTAGTCAGTCTTTTGTCACTGCAAAAATTACCTGAGATTAACAAGGTAGGACAGGTTTATTTTAGTTCATGGTTTTGGTCAATGAGTGCTTGGCCACGCTGCTTTGGATCTCTGGCTGTGCAGTATGTCCTAGTGGGAGTGTACTGCCTTGTGCTCACCAGGGAGCAAAGAGAAAAAGGGGCCAGGTACCCAATGCCCTTCAAGTGCCCACACCCAGTGACCCAACTTCCTTCCACTAGGTTCTGCCTTTTTAAGGTTGCACCATCTCCCAGGCTGGGGACCAAATCTTTAATTCATGGGCCTTTGGGGAACACTTAAGACCCAAACCATACCTCCTTTTCACAGTAAATGGCACATTATAACACTGTTCTTCATTTTATATTTTTTTCACTAGATTCATCTTTATATACTGATTCTTCCCAAATCCATATAAAAAATAGCTTATTTTTTGTTATAATTACATAACATTCTATTGTATAGCTATATCATAATTTTGTGATCATTACCATTTGGACATTGAAATTATCTACAACCTTTTGCTATTACAAATAATGTCACATTGAACAATTTTGTAAATACATCATTATGCATGTGGTCAAGTATATTTGTGGAATACGTTTTCTGAAGAGAAATTGTTAAGTCAAAGGACAAATGCATTTCTAAGTCAGGACAAATGCATTGCTAAGTCAAAGGTCGATTCTTTTTATTGGTACTGAGTATTATACCTAGCAGCACTCTATCACTGAGTTACACCTCCAGTTCTTTTATTTTTTTCTTTTGAGACAGGTCTCACTAAGTTGCTGAGGGTCTCACTGAGTTGTTGAGGCTGTCCTTGAACTTGTGATCCTTCTGCCTCATCCTCCTGAGTCACTGGAACTATAGGCATGCACACAGTGCCCAGCTGCATTTGTAATCCTTATAAACATTTCCAAATAGCTGTCTTTGAAGAACTGTACCAATATATTCACACCACATGTCATGGAAGAGCCTCCTTCTCCATAGCCTCTCCAATAAAATGTTATCCAATTTTTACCATTCAAGGAGTGACAAGTAGTATCTCAATGTGATTTTGATGTGCTAGTTTCTCATTTTAGGGTGAATGTATTTTAATTATCTTAGAAATGTTAGTATTTTCTCTTCTGGGAACTGTTATATCCTTTGCCCATTTTTCTGTTATTGGTTTTCTTATTGATTTCTAGGGTCTCTATATGCATATGGAGATCAGCCCTTGATCTGATATAAATTGCGAAACATTTTTAACATTTTCTAATCATTTATCCTTTGACTTTACAAATGGGATATCGTTTTACAGGCATAAATTTTTTATTTTTTTAGTTTTTAATTTAAGTAGTCAAATTTTTCAACCTTTTGTTTTACAGATTTGGGCTTTTGAGTAGTTGGAAAGTCTCTTTCCCTCCATATTTATTAAAGAGTTCTTAGTTTGCATTTTTGTTTGTTTGCAGTTTGGTGGTTCACATAAATAAAATTATAATATTGGTATTATTCTATGATGATATTTTTTCATTTACTAGTATTTTCTGGACACCCTTCCATATAAGCAGATAAATATCCACTTCAATTGTGTTAATAGCTGCATGATGTACTATGGTACTACTGATGTTTATTTATTATCCACTATTAATGAGCTTTCAAGTGGGTCCCTGTTTTTCAGTATCATGAACAATCTTGATGGGACAAATCGTGCACCTGTGTCTTACTGAGTTGTGAGACTGGGAAGCCTGAAAAGTAGCTCACAGCCAAACTCGCAGGCTTAAAATGCATTCATTTTGTTTGATTCTTCTCTTATACGGCCCCCTAGTGGCTCAAAAGCAGGAAACAGGGCCAGATTTGGAAACTGGGTTTCTCTGACATTGAATCAATGAACCCAAGGGGTCCTTGCCACCTTCTGATTCAACATCCTCATTTGACACATGGGGAAACTGAGGCTCATAGAAAGCAGATAGCTTGCTCCAACTCACTAAGAACAATAAGCCTTAGAGTTAGACCCAGAACCTCATGTTAGGGGACAGACAGATGAAAATGGTGGGAAAACGAAGTTAAGAGAATCATTCTATAAAGTGGGCCCTCTATACTGACCTTCCACATGCTTTCTTCACTCCCACATGCTTTATTTGCCAAATAGCAATACACCTGCAGCCCTTGCCTGGCCTAAGTGGACAGGATATGTCACATTCCTCAGCAAACTGTTTTCTGCAAGGAAATGGAGGCAGGAAATAATATTGACATGAAAAACCCAAGTTACGTTGAAGGGAGAGACATTTTGTCTTTTCACAGACCAGTTTCTGGAAGATAAGAATAATTCCTCCAAACCACAAAACATGTAAAAATGATTAAGAATCCAATTAGAAAGGCTCAGCATGGGTCAAGGGAACCTAGCATTTTCATGGCAATAGGTACTTGAAAGTCTGATGTCACCCTGCTCTCAGTCAAAAGTCAAGAGGTAGACCTGGAAGGGACTCTCTGGAAACTTCCCTGGGACCCCCAGTAAAACTGGAGTGCAGAAGAGTCATGTTGACCCTCTCTTCACTGAGAGGACTCACTCTCTTCCTTGAGAATGTCCCCTTTCCCTTTTCCTAGCCCTTCAATAAATGCATTCCTGTGTGTGGGAGAAGCCCGTGGCACTTGACTGGCAGCAGTGAATGCCTCGAATGTGTAAGGGAGACCTACGTTCATGCATGCCTGACAGGGAAAACCTGTAGGAAGGAACTTTCCGCTGCAGCAGGCCAGTGGAGCTGACCAACCCTCCCATAATTAGCATACCTGTTGCCAGGGTAATCTTAGGGGGCCCAGATTGGACCCCGAGTAAAGACACAAGTAGACATTAGTGGAAACATGATTGGACGAGGTACAATCCTTACTTTGCATACCTGGATGTTACCTGATTGGACACCGTTCCAAACCCTGATTAGCATGAGTGTAAACAAGCAATAAACTGTGACTATCTACTTAAGGACGAAACATTCCCTAAATAAACGAACTAACAAAGAACTCGCAACTCTCTTGTTTATTCACCAGTTCCCGGTGCCTGGCATTGGTACTGCGCCGTTACCCCCACGACTGAGTGAAGCCAAGGTAAAAGAACTCCATTACCTGTGATTCTGAAAAACATGTCTGAAATCTTTCTGACTTGATCATAAGAATCAGGATTTGAAGAAGGGGTCTTTGTACTCCCTCAGTTTCCTGGAAGGCCCCGACTCTGTAACACTAGGGTTCTTTTTCCCCAGTCTGCAGCTCTGCCAGTGCCAAGCTGATCCCTAGATCAGATGGACTTTGACTCCCTGATATGTTCAGCAGGTCAGAATAACTTAAGAGTCTGGCTGAATAAATCTTACATTCATGTAGAGAACTCAGTGTTTCTGGGTTATCAGTTAAGGGAGAGTTTTCCTCTTGGGTACCTCACTATCGTCACCACTATGAGCCAACTGGCTGGTCCTGGAGTGACACATGTGGGGTGGGGAGAGATAGCAGTTCTCAAAGTTTGAGGTATTCAAGACCCAGAAAGCGCATCTGTGCCATTCAAGAACTTCTCTTTGAGGGGCTCCAGAGGATGAAGAGTTGATAAAAAGGAGCTCTGCATTAACTATGTTTATTTGAAAGGGGTCTCCTATTTCACTAACTTACTTATTGGCTTTCTGAGTGTAAAAAACAGACCTGATGTTTCTTTGCAGAGTTCTGGGGCTCAGCACATTGTTGTATGTTCTCTTTGCTCCAATTTCTCTATTCTACAAACTACCAGGAAATTTAGTTATGTTGAAATTCCTCTTTTTCCTCTTGCAATTGCATTGTCTATAACCCAATCACTTTCCTGTCTTTTGGTCTTATATCTCTGATGAAACTAAAAGTTATTAAGGCAGAATTTGTGCTGGGTTCCCTGCCACTAAGCCTCCTCTTAGGCTTCTTCTATACTCCTCCTGCCCTATTTATGTAGATACAATCTTGCCCACTCTTCAGAAGAGAGCTTAGAGTATGGATCTCATCTGTCACAGGGAAAGAGTTAAATATTTTAATTTTGTACCTCTGGTTCTAGGCCCTGTTAATTCTTTGCTTTTCTAATTCTCATGACAGACTCAGAATATGTCATTCCCACAATTGAAGGAGCAAAATTTGGATTTCAAAGCTTTTTTCACTACACCAAGAAAGAAATACCCATGAACTCTCTTGGAAGTACATGGAAATTTCCAGAGAGAAACCACCCTCCCCCTTTCTTCCCTTTCAAGCCTGTAACTGGGTGTTGCCAGCATATTCTAACTGGTTAACAAAGGGGTTATAGCTCTCTAATAGTAAGAAAAGGTCCCATTTCTACAAGTCACCTGAAGGATCTTTGCTCATACACCCCACGGACCATCCTCCAATCAAAAGGCAAGAGTGTATAGCCACAGAAAACAGATTGGAATGTTGATGTTCCCCAGGGAGATTCTCCATGTGATTGGGAGAGTCAGCCCCACCCCAAATCCCAAATCTCCTCCCTATAGCCCACCCCAACCGCTTCCCCTCCCTATAGCCCCACCCTGGTCCCTTCCCAAGCCCTATAAAAGCTGTCAATAAAAGAACTGGCGCACAATTCCCCTGCACCCGGCTTTTAGGAGTAAGGGCAATTGTCACTGGCCAGCTAAAATAAAGGCTTCTTTTGACTTTACATGATCGGCTTGGATGATTTTATTTTCTTTGAGTACAAAAATGAACAAGTAAGAAAATGGATTTGATTCAGGTTATTGCCATATGGGGTCACCTCAGATATGTATGATCTCAGTAGGATGGTTTTGCCTTAAACCATTTTAGTTGGGCGGTGGGGGTGGGAGGATAATGGAATAGTTGGGATTATTATTAGGGAAAAGTTTGTTGGTCAGGTGAACAGAAAACATTTTGCGTAGCTATTTTCAGAGTACAGAGTTAAAATCTCAGCTAATCCGTCTTGAGACCAAGAATGGGAATTTGGAGGGTCTGGCCCTGGCCTTAACAGGTTCAGACAAAAGGGTTTGTCATAGGTGAACAGGGGATCATCTGCAGGCCTTTTAAACTAAGTCATACGGAGAAGGGTGGTTCGTTACAGTGAGCTGTTTCAGGAACACAGAGGCGAGGAGGAGGAGGCTTCTTAACCACTGTTTTCAGGAACACAGAGCTTAGGTTCAACATTACCCTCTTCAAGGTTTCATCAGGTGATCTTTCCGAAGGCAAAAACCTGTACTTCTTATTGTTGATCAAATGGGTCCTTCAGGTGGAAATTAAGTAGTTATTTTATAACGTAAGGAAGTAAAAATGCTTTGAAGGAGGTATTGAATCCTTCAATTAGTAATGTATCAACGCTCGGTAGGCAATGAACTACAAGTCCCAGATAACAGTGCGCCACCTCTTCCACGTACCGAGGGCGGGAATCTTTTGCCGAGCTCCAGGACGGAGACAAGAGTTACTTGGCCGAAAAATACAAAATGTAATTTTAGGGATCTTCATTTCTCGCAAGGGTAACTCTGATGCTCCTTCGAGAAGGGTGGACACAGTCAAGCGAGAAACTTCTTTCCCATGCCGCACAAACCAGTCTCCTCCTAAAGGGACGTATTTAACTGAAGCGCCCGCTTGTTTTTCCCAGTAGTCCCCTTTTCGGCGGCGCGTTGCGTCATTACTATTATGTCTTCTTATTGGCCGGTTTGACGCACGATAGCGCCTGCGCACTGCATTCCTTTGAGGGTCGTGGGCAGACGCCATTTTTGGTCTCAGAGGTGCTTCTGGGAAGTAAAACGCCGACCCGCACGCTTGCTGGCTTCTCGGATGCGGCCTTTTCTGCTGGGGAACCCAGGTCGAAGCGTTGGTCTCTGCTGCTGCCGTTTTCATATTCTCCGAACTCTCCGGGTAGGCCGGAGCCTCAGCACCGGGCCGCGCCATCGGAGGTCACACCACCAGGAAGGAGGTGACGGGGGCGGCGCGGGGCGCGGACACTCCCCGCTGAGAGCCCGCCTGCCATGGACTCGGAATATTACAGTGGCGACCAGTCAGGTGGGTTCGGGTTGTGGCCGAACTATTACCTCGGCGGGGCTTGGCCTCGCACCCTCGTGGGAGCGGGGAAAGAAATCTCGGAAACGAGTCCGCCGACTCGTGTCCCAAGTTAGAACCTTGGAAAGGGAATTCTTGAGAAAAAGCCGTCTTCCGGATCGGTGAAGGTTTTTGCTGAAATCGGGAAGCCACTACTACATACTAAGTACCTACTGTGTGCAGAGTGTTGGGAAAGAAGAGGTTTTTCCTGTTAAGGATTTTTCAGAAGATACAAGTTTTTTTTTAAGAACCCAAAGAAATTGTTCAGTAGAGGCTGGGGATCCTTCCTAGACTTTTCATTCCAAGTTGGGGGTCATTTAATTTCGCCTGCCACACTGGCTTCCCAGGATTAAAATGCAGGACCCTTGTTTGAGTTGCATAAGTACTTTAGAATAAGGAGTGCTTCTCTAGTACTTATTGATGATTTTTTGCCTTTCCTTCACCTTAACATTTTTCCTCTTATTCCTCACCAAAGTTTGGTCTTTCTTCATTCTTACTCATGTGTAGTTACTGGGCCCCGTTCTGCTAGCATTGGGCCAGGCAACTGAAATGTAAAGGTGAGTAAGGTAGGACCTAGTGGGGGAAAACAAGTTAGATTTTTTTCCCCTTTGCATTCTGTTCCATTTGTACATTCTGTATCAAAAGTGCTTGGTTGTTAAGACATACAGCTCTTTCCTGTTTTGAATTCACTTTGATTCCTTTTTAATGACAGCAAATAGTAGTGATTGTAAGTGCTTTTCAGGCATGCATTTGTTTTGCTTAAAACATTTTTTTATGTTTTCAGAATAGCTTTTTCAATTTACTTGTGCTTTAAAATTGCTGTTTTAAAAGAGTAAAAAGTTAAAGTAATAAGATAGCGGTTCCCTGACACCTCCTCCACCTACTTTCCATTCTTTTAGTATTTACTCAGTATTCCTAACTTATGCCTGACTTATTCTTGCATCATTTTTAGACATTCTGTAATGATTTCCTGTTATGCCAGGACAGTATTTTAACCCTTTGCATGCCCTCTTCTCCACTGTTCCCACTTTTGCAGCATAATCGTTAAACTTCAAAACTATTCTTCTTTATTATGACTATATAACTTAACTCTAGCTAAGTAGCTCATTTGTATCAGAGTGATTTCATCTTTCTGCCACTTTTTAGTTTTCCTATAGTCGAGGCTTCATTTTAAAATTTTTTATTAAATCTCTGATCATGTTTTCCTTATAGACTTCAATAGCCCTACATTTGCTCTCAGGACAGTTTTACTTTATATTTTTAAAATATTGCTTAAAGTTGGGTACCAATTCATAATTATGGTTAATTTTTTAATATTGTAATATATGCTTTAATGAGTTTTGACTGTTTCTGGGCTGGAGTTCCTTGTGCTTTTCATTCATAAACAGATATTTGTATCATGTACCAGGCTGTTTTCTGGGTTCCAGGGATTCAGCAGTGAACTGAAAGCAAAATATCTTGAAAAAAAAAATCTCATAATACATTAGACATTGGTATTAAAGTGCTCTGGAGAGAAAGACAGTTTTTAACATAAATTTGAAATAAACAGTACAGTCTTCCTTACAAGTTACTGACTTGGTATTTAATGATATTTTTAAAGATTTACATTCCTTTTTGGGAGTATTTTTGCTGCCACATATGCCATGGTATATGTTAATGATGTTGGTATTTGGTTGAATATTGTTTTGCTTTGCTCAGAATGTTACCATCATTAGTTTGCTTTGTCAGTAGTAACTTTTGCTCTGGATAGTCTTGATTCAGTGTGTTTGTTTCAGCTATAGGTGTCATCCATGTTACACTGTAAGTGGATTTTTGTTTTATTTTTAAGCAGATGATGGTGGTGCTACCCCAGTACAGGATGAACGGGATTCTGGATCAGACGGTGAGGATGATGTAAATGAGCAGCACTCTGGATCAGATACTGGAAGCATAGAACGACATTCAGAGGTATTGGCTAAATTTCTTTGGGGAGGATTTTTCCTTGTACTTCTGTGAGTCCTGTTTTAAATTTAGAAGTTGGAGAGACCCTGCCATGGGATTTGGACTTTAATCTCTGAGAGTAAAAGAGTATGAAGTATAAATTCATAGAGAACTGCTTTAAAAATAAATAGGAATGGTCTGGTTACTGATGTAATCAGAGGGAAATAAGTTCTGACTGGGTTGAATTTCAAGTATTTAGGCAGTTTTTAACTAAGCACATCAAATCAGATAGAGCCAGGCCTTTGATGTTTGACTAGGCTTCTCCAAACCCCAGATAACATCTTGTTGGGGCAGTGACCATTTGCAATCTGAAGAAAAGTTGAAATGAAAAATTAGGAAATTTTCACTTATTAAAATTTGTATCAGAGGACTGGGGATATAGCTCAGTTGGTAGAGTACCTGCCTTGCAAGCACAAGGCCCTGGATTCAATCCCCAGCACCCCCCCAAAAAAAAAATTATCAGGAGTTGGCCTTCTTGTTTTGAATTAAGATGCATATAATAAAGCAACAAGTGTAGTTTTAAAAGCTGCTTTTGTTTAATAATACAGAGTAGTATTGGATTTGCTATACATTTTAACATTTGGCCTAACAAATTTGTTTTCTGTTTTTGGGGGTTTTTTTTGGTACTGGGGATTGAACCCAGGGGCACTCCACCACTGAGCCACATCCCCAGCCCTATTTTGTATTTTATTTAGAGACTGGGTCTCACTGAGTTGCTTAGGGCCTCGCTAAGTTTCTAAGACTGGCTTTGAACTCAGGATCCTCCTGCCTCAGCCTCCCAAGTGCTGGGATTACAGGCATGTGCACCCTGCCTGGCCGCCTAACAAAGTAGTTTTAAAACTACTTAATTTGTCTCCTTGGTTATACAGTCTTTCTTACACAGTGTGAACAAAATAAAATTGGGACATTTTGCAGTAAGTCAACGTGTCTGATAGACATAAACAAATAGGAATGATAAAAATGGACAGATGTTTTTCACTAATTTGCTGAGACTGGCTTTGAATTTGGAATCCTCCTGCCTCAGCCTGCCAAGTTGCTGGGATTACAGGCATGTACCATCATGCTCAAAAACTCTTCCCAGTGCCTCCATCATTTTTGTTTTTGGATTGTTTTGTTTTGTTTTGTTTGTCTGCAGTGCTGGGGATTGACTCTGGGGACTTGTGTATGCTAGGCAAGCATTCTACCACACAGCCACACATCCTCAGTCCCAAGATAGACAGATTTTTTTAAGAACTTTTGTGCTTAATTACACACATAAAAAATTGTCAAATTTTACATAATAGGTTTTAATTCTTGGAAATCATTGACCTGTCATTACAGAGTCATGTCATTTTTTATATTTATACATTTGTGTCATTAGTACTTTCATACATTTCTCATTGAGCACTTTACATATGTGTAAGTCTCTTTTTTCCTTTTTAATGTGCTTTGGACATATCAGTGACTAAAAGTCGGAATTCCTGTCTTGGATTTATTTTTCCAGTGAAAGAAGACAGACATTGAAACAATGTACAGTTTTTTAAAAATTGTAGTTTGCTAGAAGGTGACAAATGTTGTGGACCTGGGAGAAATTAGAATGGAATGAAGGATATCAGGATGGAGGGCAAGTTTCACTGTTAAGTAAGAAGGTCCAAGGGCTGGGGATATAGCTCAGTTGGTAGAGTGCCTTCCTCGCAAGCACAAAGCCCTGGGTTCAAACCCCAGCACTGCCCAAAAAAAGAAAAGGAGAAGAAGAAGGGTCCCTGTAGGCCTTAATAAGAAAGTGACATTTGAGACCAGATGTGGTGGTGCATGCCTATAATCCTAGCTACTCAGGAGACTGAGGCAGGAGAATCACAAGTTCAAGGCCAGCCTGGACAACTTTGTGATATCCTACCAGAATAAAATAAAAAGGGGATAGGGATGGAGCTCAGAGGTAGCTCACTAGTCTAGCATGTGGGAGGCCCAGGGTTCATCCTCCACCATAAAAAAAACAAAAGAAAAAGTGACATTTGAGCAAAGGCAAGAATGGAGCTGAGGGAGTAGTCACATGGTTATGTGTCAGTAGGGAAAAAACATTCCCATGAAGAACCCCAAGGTGAGAGTGTGCTTGAAGTTTTCAGGGAGCCAATGTGACCAGAGTGGAGTCAGTAGTCAGGGAGCTGAACACAGGTATGGGAATGGCTCATCATTTAGTTATTTCAGTGTCACTCTGTTTTTGTTTTGTTTTGTTTGTTTTTTGTTTTTTTGTTTTGTTTTGTAGACCCTTAAATATTTAGGCTAAATTCCAGTAAATTATTAGGTAGGAGCTAAATGATAATGTCAACATTATTATAGTACATTTACAGTGTCATATTTTAAGTTTCTATGTTGGAAACAATGTTGTCAGCTTAGAACCCATTGGGTTGTTTATCTCACGGCCTCTTTATTTAGTTATAAGCATGATAAAGATTCATCATTAAGCATCTGGAACTACTTTTTTGTAATAATATATGGATTCTAAATATATAAATGAATATGTCGAAAATTTGGAAATTACATAAATAAGTTTAAAGAAGAAAATTAAAATCAGTATACTGCAATCACATAAATGACTATTAACTTTTTGACAATGTATTTCCTATATTTTAATTGTCCCCATGCATATAAAGTATATTTTAAACTACTTGAAATTTTACTATGTATATTTTGTATCTATTATCTCTTCACTTAAGATTATGCTTCAAATATTTGCCTGTGTCATTAAAGAGTCCCACTAAATGTAATTTTAGTGGTTTCATGTACTGGTGCAGCATTATACTCATCCTTCCAGGTCCTCGGGGATTGGTTCCACGAATCTTTTCTACTCTAGTGGATACCAAACTTGGAGGATTCTCAAATCACTTATATAAAATGAAATGAGGGCTGGGAGTATAGCCCAGTAGTATATCATATACTTAGTGAACAGAAAGCTTGGGCTGGGTCTTCAGTACATGCGTGTGCAAATTTTAAATGGTATGATATTTGCATATAACCTATACATATCCTCCTGTATAAGTCATCTCTAGATTATTTATTTATAATACCTATTTACAAAAATGCTATGTACATAATTGTGATACTGTATTGCTTAGGGAATATTGACAAAAAAATGACCTGTTCTAGGCCTAACTGCACAGTATACATTTTTTTCTACAAATTTTTCTTTTTCCTTTTTTTTTTTTTTTTTTTTGTTTTTGTTGTTGTTGTTGTTGTTGTTGTACCAGGGATTGAACCCAGAGCACTCAACACCTGAGCCACATCCTCAGCACCCATTTTTTGAGACAAGGTCTTGCTAAGTTTTGCTTAGAACCTCACTAAATTGCCCAGGCTGACTTTGAACTTGAGATCCTCCTGCCTCAGCATCCCTAGCCACTGAGAAAACAGGCATGCACCACCATGGCCACCCAATTCTTCAAATGTTTTCAGTAGGTGATCTATGGTTAGTTGAGTGCTTATTCAGTGAGTCTCTAATTGTTGACATTTAGATGATCAGGACTCTTTTTCTGACCATACTTGACTACTAAATTTCCATGTTGCCCCTTGATTGTGCTATTGTTTTCAAACATGGCCTGGGTCATAAATTGCTCTACAAACTAATCCCATTAAATTATGGCCCCTTAATTTTTTTTTTTTTTTTTTTGGAACCAGGGATTGAACTCAGGGACACTCGGCCACTGAGCCACATCCCCAGCCCTATTTTGTATTTTATTTAGAGACAGGGTCTCACTGAGTTGCTTAGGGCCTCGCTAAGTTGCTGAGGCTGGCTTTGAACTTGCGATCCTCCTGCCTCAGCCTCCCAAGTGACCCTCCTGACTCAGCCTCCCAAGTGACTTGGATTACAGGCGTGTGCCACCGCGCCCTGCAATTACGGCCCCTTTAAAGGATTAGTTTCTGAGAACAGTGTTTGATAGTATTTTAACTCCGGTGTGTTTCCTCCCAGCTGTCTTAATCCCTGATTCTCTCCTGCAAACTAGCTGTCCTACAGTTTAGACTGTATTTTGAATCTCATCAAGTGCCTTCCAACTGCAACTTCCCCAAATCATGTTGCAAATGAAGTTAGTTTCTTTGGGGAGAGATTAGGAGCTATCTGATTTATGGTATGCATTTTCTTCAGGCAAAATGTGAACCAGGGCTCTCGAGTTTGGTGGTGGGGACAGAGGTAAACTCCCTGAATGACACCCAGCTCTAGAAACTGACCTGCCCAGTGGAAGGTGGGAGTGAGACAGCAGCTGATCTCCTAGTGCAGTCTCAAAAGCCAGAGCCAGGACGAGGAAAGCCCTTGTATTCTAAGTGTGCTGTGGTAGAACCCATGGTAGAACCTTCTTCAGAGATTTCTCACTGGTTTCACTGGGGAGCAGATCAGTAGAACTTCTCATGCTGTTATGCCGGAAGTCCTCATTTGACTTAATTTTTTTTCTCTTACTGGATGGCCAAACCTTTCCATATTCCCCCATTCAAATGCTTGTCTGTTACTACATTCTCTGTTGGGCCCTTTGAGCTTTCTCATTTCACTGCGTGTGCGGGGTTCAGGTTTCCAGACCCTGTCAGTTGCTTTTCTGATCAAGAGATTCTGCCAAGCCAGCAGTGGGCCTATGAGCACATGCCTAGGCATTATAGGATGTTTAGTGTCTTCGTTCCCTATGAAATGCTAGTAAAATGTACATATCACCCCTCAACTACCACCCTTGTACTTGACAACCAAAAATGACCCCTTTAATTCTCAAACATCCACTTGGATAAGAAGCCAGAACTGCCTTTGGGTTGAGAACATTGAAATGGACTAACAAGGGTGTGGTGTGGTGAATATAAGAAAGGAAACCATGAATATTTGACAATATAGAGAATGAGGGAGTAAAAGTTAAACCTTTATAAGAATGGCGGTGCAATCTTAAAATTGTTTTCAAAGAGTTTTGAATGATATGGGAGAATTCAATATGTTACTTGAAAGATATGTATGGGCTATAAAATTGTAACTCAGTCCTAATTTAATTTTTTAAATTAAATTCACACAAAAAGATTGAAAGACGATTTGTACCAATCTTTGGGTATGATTCACATTTGTTTTTTATTCTACAGTGCACATAAATCTTTAAAATTGAAGGGAAAATAAATAGAATAACTGCCATTATTTTGTCACCCATTTTTATGAGCATGCAAGAAATGATTGAAAATGTACTAAAATTTGAGAAGAACCTTGTAAAAAAAACTCTTTCAAAGCTGTAAAGATAAGCCTTTCTTTTTTTCCACTAGAAGTTTTTGTTTATTTTGTTGGGGTTTTTTCCATTTTTAATTGTCTTTAATATAACTTTTTGATATCAAATTGTCTTTTTTTAAAATAGATTATATGGAATGACACAGAGAAAGGTAGTTTCTTAAATTGGGGAGAAAATGTACTAAAATTTGCAATTCCTTTTTTTTTTTTTTTTTAAGATTCTGTATTTCCAGTTGCCCTGGTATCTGCAACAGGAGACTGTAGGCATTTTTCTCTACTGACTTTGTATTATAGTTTCTAAACCAAGAGTTAAAGTTTTAGATTAAAATACATTTGAAATAACACTATTATTTGTTTGTATAATGTGTGATTTATTAGCTGTGTCTTTCAAGACATGTTTTTAAAATGTTTACTAGGCATAGCAATGCAAACTTGAAACCACAGGTTCCTACATGGAACTGTAGTCCTTTTTAGATGAGTGTGGCAAACCTGCAAATAGGCAACTTGTACATTGCATCACTGTGTGAAGGACACATACAAAGTTCTGTAGGGGGAAGAAGGATGGACTTAGTAGATATGGTGTTTCAACTGAGTAAGGAATTAGTATATTTCCAGCTGGAGAAAAACTTTACACGTGGCAATGCTAGAAATCCCAGCTAGAGGAGCAGCAGGTACAGAAGGCTAGAATTTGGAAGGAGTTGGTGTATTTCAGGAATGACTGTTGTGGATGGAAAATTGAATAGCTTAATGAGAGGTGATGCTGAAGAATTAAGTATGGGCCAGATGATGTAATACCAAATCTCTATGGAGTGATGATGAAACTGTTCTGTTTTTGTATAGCTTTTTATAGTGAAAGACAGTAATGGCCAAAGTTTGATTTCAAACTTTAGCTTTGCCACTTAATCATTACCAGTCCCTGGAAAAAATATTTCATCTTTGTGAACTTCCCCTTCACCACCTTGGTAGTGGATTAAAAAGGTTGTAATAAGGATTAAATTAAAACTTTTGTAACAGGTTTGAGAACTATAATGCCCTTCTTAACAATTATTCTGTACAGTAAATAGTGCAGATAGATATTTGTGTTAGTCAGTTTTTCATCCCTATAGCCAAAACAACTGACAAGAACAATTTAGGGATGGGGGTGGGGGGTTGGGAGGGATGATGGAATGAAATGGACATTATTACCCTTGTATACAGGTATGAATACACTACTGGTGTGACTGCACCATGTTCAGCCAGAGGAAGGAGAAGTTGTGCTCCATTTGTGTACAGTGTGGCAAAATGCACTTTACTGTCATGTATAACTAATTAGAGCAAATTTTTAAAAAGAATAAAATAAAATAAATATCTACAACCCCCTACAAACAAACAAAAAACCCCACACAACTTAGAGGAGGAAAAGCTTATTGGGGGCTCACAGTTTTAGAGGTCTTAGTTCAGGAGCAGCTTACCTCATTGCTTTGGGCCCAAGATAAGGCAGAAATACCATCATCACAGAAGGGCATGGTGAAGGAAAGCTATTTAGCTCATGGCAGTCAGAAAGCAGTGAGAGAGAGAGGGAGCTCGGGACAAATATATAATCCCAAAGCACACTCCCAGTGATCTACTTCATCCAGTAATGTCCCATCTGCATATAGTTACCACCCATTTAGCCCATTCAAATTATTAATCAATCAGATGGATTAAACCACTGATGAGGTTATAGCTCTGTTAATCCAGTTATCTCACCTGAGCATTTCTGCATGAAAACAGGAGCTTTTGGTGGGTGCCTCATATCCAAACCATAACAATATTACTTGTTAGGGGATCAGGACATAGCTAATCTTTATAAGGTTGCAACCATGCTTCATAAAGCAACACAGATTTGCCATATGACATAAAATTTCAAAGTAATGTTCTTAAACTTTGCCTTGTTTTTTCTTAAATCCACATATAAACAGTTGTAGTAATAGTTGATTGTATATTTTTAGACTAACTTCTTTTTGCTTGGCTTAAAAGGGATATAAACATTAGGATTTTTAAGAGTACATACTTGCTGTAGAGCATTTTGAGAACTCAGAATTTTCCCACATTTTCTGGTAGGTCAGAGAGGAAAAGGGGAAAAAACTTTTTATAAAAATCTTTTTGAATGGTTATCACTGGGTGTGAAATTTTTTAATAAAGCATTTTGGGCACCACATGTAGAGGTGGTCCTAGTTTGTAATCTAGTTATAACTAGTTGCCAGTTCTGATTTTCATTGTTTCACTTTAATATTTTCTTGGACTGTATGAAATTAGCCATGTGAGTTTTAGTCAGATGGTGTCTCTTTCATGGAAAATATATTGAAAGAAATAACAGGGTTTTTGTTGTTGTTATTGTTTAGTTTAATTCTAAAAGCCTGTACATTTCATCTACATAGAATAATACTCCTGCTGAGGATCCCACAGTGTGGGACTATTAAGGAAGAGGTTGTTTGGATATGGAACCTAGCTTCTTACTCTTTTCTTTCTTTTTTTTTCTTTTTATACTATTTTCTTTACTATTTTTTAGTTGTTGATGGACCTTTATTTTTATATATGTGGTGCTGAGAATCAAATCCAGGGCCTCACACATGCTAGGCGAATGCTCTACCACTGAGCCACTCTTTTCTAAGAGCAGGCCAAGCACAGTGGACCCAGCCGTCCATCTGCTGTTGAACTTAGTGACAGCCCCCTTAATTCTAGCCTCACTTTGAATTGAGCCACACTTTTGTGTGGCTCCTTCTACCAAGCTGGGGAATAACATCAAAGCAGCTAGAATGTTTCTTGGCCATTGCTGTCCTTGTTTACCCTATTCCTTACTAATCTTTTCATTCCATCTATACTTTCCTTGTGTTAGGAATCAGACGTTATTTTCTGCTATGCATTGCTTATGTGATTTCTTTTTCATTTTAGTGAATGTAGTTTGAGTCTCTTCTTTATTCTGCAGGTGAAAGGTACATTTTTTTAAAATGGTCTCTGATCTTAAGGTCAGTGTATGATGAAAATAAATGTGTAATCTGTAACTTCAGTGAAATAGAAGTACAGGATGCTATGGGGATATGAAGGAGGAATGGCTAACCAGCTGGGCCTTCACAGAGGATGTTTTGGGCTGCATCAGGAAGGGTGAATATTTTGTAATTAATAATTAATAAGATTTTGTTTTTAACTTGTTTACGTGCATTTAATCATCAGAATAGCCCTCTGAGGTACAGATCACTATTCCTGATTCCATTAAATTGGGGACACATGGACTTGAAGAATTAAGAAAATATCCCCATTTCATATAATAGAAAGTGACAGAACTAGGGTTTAGACCCCAGGCCTTTTTGACCATGTCCTTAACTATCACATTATGTTGTACAAAGTTCATTTCACCTGGAGAGAAAGATGGAAGAGGCTTTGGGAGAGGAGTATTTTTGCCAAGTTTTGAGATTATGAAAAGGACAGGTAGGAGACTAGGCGCTGACTGCCTGTCACGGGGTGAAGACCAGGAGCAGTGTGGGTTAGGGCAGTGGCCACCAGGTGCGAGTGTTTGGCCTTGTCTCCTTCAGTGTGAGCCACTGGCTGCACAGCAGATCTCTGAGTGATGAGGAACACTTGAAACTGTTTGGGAAGTGCAACAATCCTAATGCCCATGGTCACAATTATAAAGTTGTTGTGACAGTATATGGAGAGATAGATTCTGTTACAGGAATGATTATGAATTTGACTGATTTCAAAAATTATATGGAGGAGGCCATTGTGAAGCCTCTCGATCACAAGAATCTGGATCTGGATGTGCCATATTTTACAGAGTTGTAAGCACGACAGAAAATGTAGCTGAATGTATCTTGGAAAACCTCCAGAAATTTCTTCCTGTGGAAATTCTTTATAAAGTAAAGGTGTATGAAACTGACAATAATATTGTAGTCTATAAAGGAGAATAGTTCTTAGGGATTAATGCTGTAGAAAGACTAATTTCTTTCCATATAAAAAAAATTTATCCTCTTGGAATATTAAGTAATCACCACATAATTGTTGTTCTCCGTTGTGTTCTGAAGTGCCTGATTTATTGAAATCGTTGTGAGACTTGTGAATTTAAATCTATTTTAAAATAAAGCTTGTAATGTATCCTGAATATCACTTAGAGAGTTCCTTATCTATAGATTAAAATTCACTTTATCTTCAGAAAAAAAAAAGACAGGGTAGAGGAAAGATAATCTAGCCGAAGGGAACAGAATTTGTAAAGGCATGGAGGTGAGTTAGTAAGTAGTTGCATATGTCTGGAAAAGGATTTTTTCAGTGTTGTCTGTCGTGTGGATTGCATGTTAAAATGCAAATTATTTGGCACCTTTCATAGACCTACTAGATTAATATGTGGAGGTGAGAAGCATAAAAGTGTGGTTTTCACCAAAGACCCCCAAATAATTCTTCTGCACACTAAAGTTTGGGAATTGCTATTATGGCCCACATGGATGATGTTAGTGAGAGGGCAGAATTGAATCTGGAAAAGTAGGCATGAGTTGGCTTCGTTATCATAAAATCTTAAACTTTGTGCAGAATCTTTTTTACCAGTACTCACCAGGAGAGTTTTTATTTATTTATTTATTTTATTTTTTTTTGAGTTTTTATTTTTTACTCTGATTCTAAGATCGACCACTCAAGGGACACTCAAATATGTAGCTTAAATTTTATTATGTGTGTGCTAATGGCAAAATTGGAGTTTTTCAGAGCATTGCAGCTCTTTACAAACTAACTGGATTGACAGCATGGTATTTTATTAATAGCTGTTTTCCTCAGATTAATGAATTCATCCATCTTTGCTTCCTTCCCACCTTCCTTTCTGGTGCTAGGAGTCCAACCAGTACTTCACATGTACTAGAAAAGCATTCTACCACTGAGCTACTCTCTTGGTCCCTCTTAGATTCTTTTGTATACTAATTGAACTAATATAATATGAGGATTTAGTTATGTTTTCTGGAACTGGGGTCCATTGAAATGTGTTTCTGAAAATACTCCCATACTTATTTTTTCATGGAATTCACAGTGTAATTTACCCCAGATTATTATTTGTATTTTATTATTTGATTATTATTTGTATGCTGAGATTAAATAAAATTGTTCCTTATGATGTATGACCAGTGTAAATGATTGTGTGAGGCAGTACCGACATTTCTGAAGCCTCCCAGGACTTCATGTGCTCAATTTCTCTGACAGTTCCAACTATGGAATTTCTTATGTTATTAAGAAAATACCACTTCAATGGCACTTTCTACTGTTAATTTATTGTACTTATCTGACTTCTAAAAAATGTATTTTGAGTTTACAGTTTAATTGCTGAAATCAGTCCTAAATATTTGAATATTGTTTTGATAGCTTTTAAGCTTAATTCCATAATTTCTGATATGCTCTGGCTAAATTCTGTGATATCATTGCTTATGTTTATTCTCTAGCTTAAGCCTGTTGACCAGCACTTTATTACTACAGTGATTTCTCTCCTTTTTTCCCATAATGTTGCCGCACAGAGTGGATACCCAAGTTTTATGAAACTCTTAAAATTGATGGAGTAAGTTTTTATAATCATTACCATGGGTAGTGTGCTTATCTGATGTGTTGGGAAATCCAGGGTAGAATGTAGCACATAAGTGCTGGGATGACTGCCCAGTTTGTGTTGTCTCCATCCTTTGGGAATGGCTCCAAGCTCTGTGCCTCTCCTCCAGCTGTGACAGATTGAGTCTCATCTGATGTTACTGTGGCCAGTTACATGGTCTCTCCTGTGGATTTAAAATTTAGGTTCTAGACAGTGAAATATAGCATGGTTAGAGCTGAGTCATATTATTAATGGTACTGTAGTGAAGAGATCTGAGAGTTCCTTTTTCTAAGATGAGATGCCTTGGTTCTTACCTGTATTGGTCTGTTAGTCATTCATCTCACTGATTCTGGGAGGATTCTTTTGTTGAACCTAGACAGAAATGATTCCTGTTTTCAGCTAAAATAAATTGAGTCACACATAAACAGGGTATTAGAGTTATGTGATGGGGATATCATAGAAAATGTTCTAAACAGCCTCCTACTGGTTCCTGTTTACCCCTTCCTATCGTACTAGTTACCTTCTTTACTCAGTCATCACAAACTAAGTGCATAAATACCTGTTGTCCACATACCTTTTGCAGCTTAGTTTCAAATAGATACATTTCCTATAGAGTTTCAGTATATTGTTAGGATTTGTTTGGTTGGCTCTTCGTTAGACAACAAACAGCTCTTTAGGGTCAGGCGTTAAGAAACATGTTTAGCCTTGATTGCTAGCACCTTGCACGTAGTAAGCATTAAATAAATGCTTGTTGAATTAGTTACTCCTCTTGATATCATTCCCACTTACCCCCTCTGTTATTTATTCTTCAAACACTGTGAGTGTACGTGTGTGCTGGAGACAATTCTGTGCTCTGGGGATACTTCTGAAGAAAAGATATAAAAAATGCCTGCCATTGTAGAGCTTACAAATTCTAAATAAATATTCCATCTATATTCTTTTAAATTAGGAAGTATAGCTAAAGTAACTTTAAGCAGTATGTGGAGTATAATACTATAATTGCAAGATTCTGTGTTCTCCCTCCAATCTTAATGTCATATTTAATAGATAAATTCTAGTTTAGCTGGGAGAATAGAGATGTGTGACAAGGAATGATGCTGAGTGCCTAGTAGAAATTTTGGAAGTTTATGGTTTTGGAAAGTTTCCTGAACATGGTAAGCTTCAGTGAATATATTTAGAAGTTAGCATTTCTTTGGAATACTGTGTTGTCATGATGATAATAAAATGTGAATAACTCCTCAAACTTCAGCTTTGTATGCTTGCTTATTTTTTGCACTCTCTTTGAAGTTGTAAACACAGCATACTTAGTCTTTTTAAAATGAGCTTGGGGTAAATTGAAGAATATGACAGTGGGCATATATGTTGTTAAAATCTCTTTGGTCCTTGAAAGTTGATTTGTGGTAGGTTCATATAGCTTCAATCATAATATTCTAAAGAAAAATTTTTGACTTAATAGATTTTTAAGGGGGAACATTCAAACAGAAGTACTTTTACTTTGTAAACCAGAGTATTATTATGAAAGGTGAGATTCTAGAGTTTTCTAAATCCTAAAATATGTATTAGTATTTTGGTGTGTTTATTTTGTATATTTTTCTCTGCATTTTTATATGTGTATATCAAGTTTGTACACTAGAATATATTTTCAAACTAGTTATTTCACGTTACTTTATGTATGTCATGTCTCCCTAAAACTAAGCTTTGTTCTAGAGCTACTAGATTTGTGACTGTGATTACTCCAAGACTCATAAGAAATACTGTAGTGAAAAGTAAAGGAACAGAAGAGAGTGCAATGTGGTATTGACTCTTAATAGGTGCTTAGGAAATGTCTCCTTTCCTTGTTTGTTTAGATTCCCATGGGAGAATATATTTTACTTGACCCTTTAAATAAAATAAATTTTTATCACCTAAAATAATTTCAACTATATAAAATCCAAGAATGCTTCTTTGTAAAGAATTTTGTTACATGTTTGCTTGTATTTCTTTGAAAAATAATTCGATTTTTAGGAATTAGAATATATGGGGAAGTTAGACTCTTTCTTTTTAATCTGGCTCATCAACTCTTCAAAATTAATTTCTCCTGTGTAATAATCTAGAGGTATGCTTTACAGTTTGTTTTGTTTATTCTTCCCCTTTTGGGATCCAAACCATGGTAAGCCATTTTACAGATTTATGTTTAAAGTGGGATGTTTTTATGTCAGTATAGGGCAAGAATTCAACATTTAAGTGCACCTATTTCTGCATTTAAAGAATTGTTGAAAATTTTTAAATTTCATGATTATATTTTCTTGCATGTTGCTAATTTTTTCTTGCTTTTTCAGAATGAACCTAGTGATCGAGAAGATGGCCTCACCAAAAGACATCATGTGACAGACTCTGAGAATGATGAGCCCTCACATCTTAATGCTAGTGACTCTGAAAGTGAGGAGCTTCACAGACCAAAGGACAGTGACTCTGAATCTGAGGAGCGGGCAGAGCCTCCTGCAAGCGATTCTGAAAATGAGGATGTCAATCAGCATGGGAGTGACTCTGAGAGTGAGGAAACCAGGAAATTACCTGGGAGTGACTCTGAAAACGAGGAGCTACTTAATGGACATGCAAGTGACTCTGAAAATGAAGAAGTTAGAAAGCATGCTGCCAGTGACTCTGAGATTGAAGAGCTCCAAAAGAGTCCCTCCAGTGACTCTGAAACTGAGGATGCTCTGAAACCTCAAATCAGTGACTCTGAGAGTGAGGAACCCCCAAGGCACCAGGCCAGTGACTCAGAAAATGAGGAGCCTCCCAAACCGCAAATGAGTGATTCAGAAAGTGAGGAGCTTCCTAAACCTAGAATCAGTGACTCAGAAAGTGAAGACCCACCAAGGCACCAGGCCAGTGACTCTGAAAATGAAGAGCTCCCCAAACCCCGTATCAGTGACTCTGAAAGTGAAGACCCCCCAAGACATCGGGCCAGTGACTCAGATAATGAAGAGCTCCCCAAACCCCGTATCAGTGACTCAGAGAGTGAGGAACCCCCAAGACACCAGGCCAGCGACTCTGATAATGAAGAACTCCCTAAGCCCCGAATTAGTGACTCAGAAAGTGAGGGCCCCCCAAGGCATCAGGCCAGTGATTCTGAAAATGAGGAGCTCCCCAAACCCCGAGTCAGTGATTCTGAGAGTGAGGAACCTCAGAAGGAACCTGCCAGTGATTCAGAAGCTGAGGATACCTCCAGATCCAAACAGAAGCCAGAGTCGGATGATGACAGTGATGGGGAAAATAAGGAGGGGAATCCAGAAATGCAGAATGACTTTCATTCAGAGAGCCATGTTGACAGAAAAAGGTTTCACAGTTCTGAGAGTGAGGAGGAAGAACCCAAAAGGCAAAAAGTGGATAGTGATGAAGATGAAGAAAAAGAGGGTGAGGAGGAAAAAGTAGCAAAACGGAAAGCTACAGTGCTTTCTGATAGTGAAGATGAAGAAAAAGCATGTAAGGAATTATTTTGGACAGTAGCTTTCCTTATTACCTAAGGTTATAACTATGAAACAGTATATCCGTTTATGTTTTGTTGGATCTGTATTCTGATACTTTAAAATATAACTAAGACACCCCTTTCCCCAGGTGATCATTGGCCAATTTCCTTTGAGTTGTTCTTACAGCACCTAATTTCTGACTGCCTTAAAGTGATAAGCCTAGACTGAGAGTCAGTGGGAATATGAAAGACTTGGGTTTTCTTTATCAGAAAGGGTAATATTTCAAAAACCACGTTAACATGAAAACTTCTGGCTGTGTCCAGAGTTGGCTATAGTTCTCTGTGACTGTAGATACCATTCAAACAGTAACTGCTTTCACAGGTCCTTCCTTCATTAATCATTGTTGAGTACTCAAGTACTTAGATAGCAAGAAGATTTTTGGGAAGATTCTTTTGAGAGGCTGTCTTTACAGAGTATTCCAGTCCTTGCTACCTAGAACAGCAATTTTTCACTTGATTGCTTTCTTATGAAACTTACCTTTTTTGGAAAAGATACATTCCCTATAATCTGTTACTATAGGAGAAAGAAAAAAGAACACAGCACATATTGCCAGTTGATCAAAAAACATAAGTTTTAAACTGACCAGCAACAATTAAGGAATATGAAGAATGTTCTTAAAAAGAATATGTAGTCCTTTTGGGCTGGGCATGGTGGTGCACACATGTAATCCCAGCAGCTCATGAGGCTGAGACAGGAGGCTCATGAGTTCAGGGCCAGCCTCAGCAATTTAATGAGACCCTAAGCAACTCAGTGAGACCCAGTCTCTAAGTAAAAATACAAAAAAGGGCTGGGGATGTGGCTCAGTGGTTGAGTGCCTGTGGGTTCAATCCCTGGTACCAAAAAAAGAGGAATATCTAGTCTTTTTAGTTTCTAATGCTGGGTAGTATGGAAAGGATCCCAATTCTGTCTATCAAGCTAACCTTAATTTTCTCTCTTCCCCAAAGGTAAAGTAGCTCTTAATGCCTACTTTATATTGGTATTATTTGGTAGGGAATCCTTAGATTGTTTTGCCATGTACTGACATTTTAAAGCATCTATTATGTTTAGTGTACAAAAACCATGATAAAATATGATTAATGATTCTTTCAATAGCAGCTAAGAAGAGTCGTGTTGTCTCTGATGCCGATGACTCTGACAGTGATGTTATATCAGACAAGTCAAGCAAAAGAGAGAAGGCGGTAGCATCTGACAGTGAAGAAGAAGTGGGGAAAGAATTGTCTGATAAGAAAAATGAAGAGAAAGATCTGTTTGGGAGTGATAGTGAGTCAGGCAATGAAGAAGAGTAAGTGACAATATAATGTGAGTTTTCAAGGGTGTTTTTAGGTAGTAGAAAGGGGTTTGTCTTTCAAGTTTTCAAAATTTGTATTAGAATTTTGTGGTGAGGTATAATATAACCTACCTAATCTAGTGACTTTGGGCATCTAAAATATTCATTCCTAAACTGTTGATATGTACAATATAATGTGGGTGGATCCTAATATGATGAGTAAGCAAAGAACATTTTATGTGATTCCATTTATAGGAAGTTAAGAACAGGAAAACTATGATGATGGGAATTAGAGTGATGATTGCCTCTTGGATGTTGATGTTGGGAGCTGACTGTAGGGACATAAGGAAACTGAGGGGAGACAGTATTGTTTTGCATCTTGAGTAAGATGCTGGTTATATGAATGTAAATATTTGTTAAAGCCCATTGAACTGGACACTTAAAATCTGCACATTTTACAATGCATAAATAATACCCTATTTTTAAAATTATTCTTAAGCATATAGGAAGAAAGCAAATGAATGTCTTTGTTTTTATTTCTTTTCTAGAAATCTTATTGCAGATATATTTGGAGAATCTGGTGATGAAGAGGAAGAAGAATTTACAGTAAGTATAAGATGGAAACATTTCTGTTTTGACTGCATTTGTTTTTATGGCAGAGATTCTCTAATACATGATTCTGACAAGTAGGAATAAACAATTATGATATATTCAGTAGAAAAATCTAGAAGAATTCAAAAAGTGAAATAAAAGTATATTACAAAGGCATAAAAGGAAAATAACAGACTGAATTGAATTAATGGAATGAAGGAACACACTAAAAGACAATGAAAGACCCTATGCTAAAAGGTAGAGTCACAGTAGTTATAGGATTTCTGCTTCTAATAATAACAGACTTGGTAATTTGGACTAACCCTTCTGCTGTGGACAACTAGAAAAGCATTTGAAAATCTTTTCATCAGGTGAGGAACAAGGTAATAAGAAATTATTAAGCCAGAAGATATAAAGCTAAAGAGGTAATAACTCAGTGTTTAGAACTGCTTTTTTTTTTTAGGGTGTTTGCCTCTGAGGATGAGTGTCTGCTCATATTTTTGACAGCCTCAAGGCTTAGGGACAAAGTTTGAAATTCAGGGCCTGCTCAGGTGGGGGACTCTGAAAATCCCATGCCCTGGATTGAGACTTCAAAAAGCAGCACTCTAAGATTTAGGTGAAACTAAAAATAAAACAACCTTTACTCAGATTTTAGGCCAACGTTGAGTCATCTGGCAGATTAAATAACCTGTGTCAGAAACTTGATCATGATAATTCAAGTTTTTATATAGGCAGCATTGTGCAGAGTTAAAGATGACATTAAAAGGGAACAATAGCAACAAAAACAATAAAGATAAACCTAGGGGTTCTTGACACAGACATTTTTAAAAAGGACAGAGCAGATTTGGAGAAGAACCATGTAGAGATTTTAGAACTATAAAACAGTAACAAAAATGAAAAATTCAGTGGTTAAATTCAACACAAATTGGACATATTTGAAAAGAAAATTAATGAACTGGAAAGCAGGTTTTTAAGGAAATATCTAGAATGAAGCACTGAGAGACTTGGAAAATGTAAAAAAAAAGACGTAATTGTATGAGAAAGTTTAACATAACATCGGAGTACTAGAGGAAAAGGATAATATATATATATAAATGATGCATAAAACTATAAACTATAGATATCTGACAAGTGGTAAGCAGAATAAATAAAAATATACCTAAATATGTAATAAAACTGCAAGAAATCAAAGAAAATGAGAAAGTCTCCAAAGCAGCCACAGGAAAAAAGTTAGAAAAGCAACAACTAGACTAATAGCTCATTTCTCAACAGAAACAAGAGAATCCAATAACTACAAACTTAGAATTCTGATATATTCAGCTAAAGTGCTTTCTAGGAATGAAGATGAAATGAGGGAGTTAATTGTCAATGTGCCAACAAAAGGAAATAAATTCAGAGAGAAAATGATCTCAGGTGGACAGAGAATGGACAAAAGGGTAACTGAAGTGTGTGGATAAGTCTTGAGTATTCAGTGTACCAAACAAAGTCATGTCTAGTGTGGTTTTATATATATATATATATATATAAGCATATATATATACACATACACATATATATATACACATACACATATATATATACACACTATATATATAATATATATATATATATATAATATATATATATATATATTTAAAAAATTAGGACTGGGGTTGTTGCTCAGTGGGAGAGCACTTGCCTGGCACATCCAAGTACTGGGTTCAACCCACAGCACCACATAAAAATAAATAAAGGTATGTGTCCATCTGCGACTAAAAATTAATTTAAAAAAATTAAAACAACAACAACACATTTAGGAATATACATGAAATTGAAGTATTCACAAGTCTTTGCAAATGAATGTAAATGTACATTAATGGACTTTGATAAGTTAGGATGCATGTGGCCATCTAAAAGAGCCACTGACCATTAAAATGAGTATATTGACCATAGTCTATAATATCTAAAGACTATGTAACTTCTGAACCAATAGAGGAGAAATTTTTGGAATAATAAAAGCTAATCAAGTTTTTGGGGGGATGGGGAGGGAGTACCGGGGATTGAACTCAGGGGTATTTGACCACTGAGCCATATCTCCAGCCCTGTTTTCTATTTTATTTAGAGACAGGGTCTCACTGAGTTGCTTAGTGCCTCACTTTTGTTGAGGCTGGCTTTGAACTTGTGATCCTCCTGCCTCAGCCTCTCGAGCCACTGGAATTAGAGGCATGTGCACCAGCACTAATCCTGGTGGTGTGAAGAAGTCAAACCCCTTTCCCTAATTTGGAATATACAATCTGTTGGTCTCCTTGCACCATTAATATATTACTAGTGATAATTGGTTAGTGTTCTCTAAGCCTGTTATTGGTAAACATTGCTTCGGCTTTTCTTGGATCTTTGTGTTCTCATATAAATTTTTAAAAAAATTTTTAGTTGTAGATGGACAAAATACCTTTATTTCATTTATTTAGTTTTTTTTGGTGATGCTGGGACAAAACCCAATGCCTCATATATGCTACGCAAGCGTTGTACCACTGATCCACAACCCCAGCCCTCATATAAATTTTGAACCAATTTTTTCCAGAAAGTCAAAGAAAGTATAGGTAATTTTCTGTATGTAATGCAGTGAACCAAAAAATTAATAACAAAATTAACAAACAAAACACCTGTGTCCTGTAAAATATTTAAAGCCTTATTAAACAGTTCTTTGGTCAAAAAAGAAATCAATATTTTTACTAAAATAAGAGAATGAAAGTAGATGAATTTAGAATTTAATTAAAATGATTTTTAAAAAGTAAACCTAAGAAAAATAGTAAACAATTAATTTAACAATTATTTGAAAGTCTACATGTCAGAGACTTTGGACACCTTCATGGAGTTAATACTCAGTTCAACATCATATTAAAGTTAACATAGTTTGGAAAATTAACATCAACTTGTTTCAGTTTTAACTCATTGAGGAAAAACAACATACTAATATAAAACATTGAGAAGTCCTATCTAAGTAAAATACAGAAAGCTAGAAGCTATAACAAAAAGACTGGCTATTTCATTTACAAAAAATGAAAATCATGCCTAACATTAGCATAAACAAAATCAAACTGTCCAAAGGTAGCGTTGTGCCATTCATGTCACAGAGAGCTGATTTCCTTAATTTTTAGGGATTTTTTTTTTTTACCCTAATGAGAAAAAGATAACAGCACAACAGCAGTAACAAAATGGGAATAGGATATTTAGAGTTCATAAAAAAAGAATTACAGATGACTTTTTAAACATGGGGGGAGGAAAGCCCAGACTTACTCCTAATGAGAGAATGCAAATATGCAAATAAAAGCCATTTACCTTTCAGTCCAGAGATTGGCAGATATTAATGTTTAATAACCTGCTGTAGTGGTGAGAAGGTGGGGAAACAGGTGCAATCTGTACTTTGCTGGAAGGAGAGAGAATTGATATATAACCTCTGTGGAAGACAATTTGGCAAATACTTACCAAATTTTCATATATACATAATCGTGTAATTGGGCAAATGTGCAAACAGATTATGGTTATAGTCATATGGTAAAATAGTCGAAAGCATTACAAAGAATGAGGATGCTTTATGCTGAAATGGTTCAGTGTCCAGATTCTATTGTTAAATTTGGAAAATGCATAGTATCTTTTGTATAATAAAAGGAGATACTAAATATATGTGTATAGAAGTGCATATGTAATTGTAGAGTACTTCTGGAAGGAAACATAAGAGAACAAGTAATAGTGGTTAGGGAGGAAGTTTTTGCTCTATATCCCTTTCGGTACCTATTTAATTTTTTGGTTTTTGTGGATGTAAAACTTGAAAAATGTAAAAAGTTAAGAGGAGTTATACAGAAGAAAATCTGTATAAAGGTTTTGATAACTTAGTCATTCACTCTGCCTTCAGGGTTTTAACCAGGAGGATTTGGAAGAAGAAAAAGGTGAAACCCAGGTGAAAGAAGCAGAAGATTCAGATTCTGATGATAACATAAAGAGAGGAAAGCAGTAAGTTTTTTGTTTAAAGAAATTTGTTCAAAGAGAGCTTTAGAAAAATGAAGGTAGAGACTTAAACTTTTTGTTTTTCATTTGGTTGCTAAATTTGGAGATCTCTTCCTATTTTCCCTTCTTACCTTCTCTATGTACAGTGTTATCAGTGAATTTAAGAGTTGATTTGAGGGACCAGGGCGAATAAGTCTGAAGTCTTAACAAAGTATTACTTGATTGTATTTTGATCCCTTTTGTTAAATAGTTGGGATTTGTGTGTCCAGAATAGTCTGATACCTTGACAGGTACATGCAAGCATAGAATACTGATTAGAGTTGTAAAGATAATGCTTTAAAAAAGAAAGTTTCCTTTTTAATTCTATGCAAAGTATAATTAAAGCTGAATAGGTATTACAGTCTTTTAGAAATTTGAATTTATAGGAATATGGTGAGCTAACTCAGTGATTGTAATGAAAGCTGTAAAAGTCTAAGGCTCATAACAAACCTATAGATTTTCATCTTTATCTCAGTCACATTATTTTGAGTTAGGCTGTTTATTACTAAAAAGCAATTTATTTTTCCTACTTAAGCTGTATAATATAAAAACATTCAAATAATTGGACACTATTCTCTTCTAAATATAGGCAGTGCAACTAAAGCTGAATGAGCCCCTGGATGAGAACTTGAAATGTTCTTCTCAAGCTAATATAAGTGTGAATGTAGTTTAGGGCTATAGGTGATAAGTGTGTAGCAGTTGGGGTAGAACAGGAGTTGGACATGAAGGCTAGGGTTCATCTTTTTTTTAATAGAGAGTTACAGGTACTTTCATGTTTTTAAAAGAGGTGGCACTTCATTGAGTTAGCATTAGACAGTTTGGTGCTTTTGATTGTGGTAAATATGTAATTAAAAGATTTTGTACTAGGCATGGTGGGGCACGCCTGTAATCCCAGTGACTGCGGAGGCTGAGGCAGGAGGATTGGGAGTTCAAAGCCAGCCTCAGCAATTTAGCGAGGCCCTGAGCAACTCAGTGAGACTCTGTCTCTAAATAAAATACAAAATAGGGCTGGGAATCTGGCTCAGTGCCCAAGTGCACCTAAGTTCAATCCCCTGTTCAAAAAAAAAAAAAGATCTTGTATTTCATTTTATTTTGTCACTGCTTAGTATGGACTTCCTGTCGGATTTTGAGATGATGTTGCAGCGGAAAAAGAGCATGAGTGGCAAGCGCAGACGTAATCGTGATGGCGGCACCTTTATTAGTGACGCAGATGATGTTGTGAGTGCCATGATTGTCAAGATGAATGAGGCTGCTGAGGTGAGATGGATCACTTCTTCCCCACTACTGAATTGGTTGGGTTGTTTTTGTTTGTTTGTTTAAATACTTAACCTTGACATAAATTACATTACATTAAAAACATTTTGGCTGGGCTGGGGATATAGCTCAGTTGTAGAGTGCTTGCCTCACATGCACAAGGCCCTGGGTTCAATCCCCAGCACCGCAAAAAAAAAAAAAAAAAAAAAAAAAAAAAAAATTGGCTATTTGTAATAAAAATTTACTATCCTAAATTTTAAGCATGGAAATAATTTTAATTTTTTAGTCACATGTTTAGAATAAACCAATAAGACTAAGTGTTAAGTAAGACCTTTTCAGGTAAATAGCTTCACAGTTTTATGGGGGAATGGTTTTGTTCTTAGCTTTGGCTGATTCACCACCAAGTTTGATGTTTCTTTACATATAAAAAGTGTTATAAAATCATGTGTTATTGTCTTGCCCTAATCAGGAGACTGCATCTCACTGAATTTTTAAAATGTGCTCTAATTGTAAACATTGGCTGGGTATTATATTTTAAAAACAAATTCTGATCTTTTAGAGATCTTAAGTCTTATACCTGGATGACTGTTAAAGATAAACCAAGATTCCCAGCTATAATTTGTTCCTTGAATCAGTCCTTTGAAAATTTGGCAATTATTCCAATGTTGTAAATTAAAATTGTGCCACTCGGTTTGTAATTGTCAAAGGTATTTTTCTAACAGTATTGCGGGTTTATGAGACTGCAGAATTTGGTGTGCAAAAGAAAAAACAAAACCCTGTCTTTCAGGCATCCTTTCTTGTATGAAAAATTGTTTCTTTGAGAGACTGCTGCTTTATTTTAAGGTTTAGAATTACAGTGGTTATAATTCATTTTAACAACTAATACTGCTATTTGTCTTTTTTCTGATAGGAAGATAGACAGTTGAACAATCAAAAAAAGCCAGCACTAAAAAAATTAACTTTGTTGCCTACTGTGGTTATGCACCTTAAGAAGTAAGTGTTTCATTTTCTTGTTGAAGATTTTCCTTTTAATGATCAGAATGGATAGTGTAAGAGGCAGTGGTGGTTCTGAGACATTTTACACTTGGTCAGTTTGGATGTCATGTGGTAGGTTCAGGGTGTGCACTGCTCTCTTTCTGTCTGTAATGAGTTATATCTTTTTCAAGACTGGCTCAACATTTTTACTTTGATATATGAAATGAAAGTGAATATCAAACTTGTTTATACAGAAATAAGACTATAGAAAAGTTGTGTGTTGTGTATAGTGAAATATATTTTGTTTATCAAATGCCTGATGGCTTTGAATTATACGTATGTTTATACCTGATTTTTTTTTTCCTTTTAATGGAATGATATTCAAGCTACTTACTGGTATTCTTGGAATTTTACATAATTACAGCCTTCTGTTGAATCACAAACCATAATGAATAAAATTTCTGAATTATATTTCTTCATAAATTTTTCTTAAACTTCGATGCCTAATGTAAACAGAACAAATAGAAAACTGACACTGATGAAAGAAAAACTTGGAAACTACTCATTTATTCTTTATAGACAGCTTGGAGTCTGGTAAAATTGTATCTGTTTTCCCAGTGTGATTGAAAACAGCAAATCATGGGCAATCTACTCAGAACACATGTTATATAACACCTGTATGGCCCAATACATCACAGTCGTTGAGTCTGTCTATAATAACAATTCTCTTCTTATTAGGTCCTTGTTATGAAATGGTTTCATTTGTTTGCTCACGGTCATGAGCAACTTTGATTTCTCTTTGAATAACTAAAACCACAGCCTGCTTTGATTGACTTAAAGAAATGCATTCATGCATCAGTGAGCCACCAACATGCCTTAGTACATTTGTATCTAGAAAACTGCTTCCTCTATCCCAGTAGACAAAACTTTCTGGCAGATTGTTATATTAATATAACTGATTCTGTTGCATGAAATGGAATTGAAATATCACTAGTTCAGGAATTTATTTTTTTGATTTGAAAGGAGTTTATTTGTGGTGCACAATTTCTTCATGGTGAATATACACATGATTCTTTGTATACAAGAAATGGAATTATATTCAAAACAAGTTTCTTTGCAGTTACTAAAAATTATATAGAAAATAAATCAACACTGTAAAACTAAATAAATACTATTAATTTGACTAGTTAGTAGGTGTAAAGGAAAAGGCAAGGTTCAGGGATTTAAAAATCATTAGTTCATTGAAATAATTTTTCTGCCAGAACTATATTCTCTTTGATGTCCTGCAAAATGTAGCACAATTCTGGGTTCTCCATCACCTGAAACTGAGAATAATCACTATTCTGATGGATTAAGATTATGTTTTTAGTTACAATAATAGCAGTTCATTGTTTCTCTGTGTGTACCATTCATATCAGTATTAATCTATCTTGTGTAATTTGAGTTTATTCTGTTTTGTTGTTAGCAAGTCATCTTTGCTGTCAAGCCTATCTGCTTATGGGAAATAGAAACTTAATTTCATACTACTTTTGACACTGGTATAGGGATCCAGTAATATTTAACATATTCAATATATATGTAAATATGTAATATATAATAATATGAATATAAAAGCAAGTTTTGGAAACATCACTAAATATGTAAGGGACATCAGAGATACAGTGGAACTAAGGTTTGTAGACTTGAATTATTATTACCAATATTATTATCAGTACCACTGTCGTCATCATCATAATCATCATCATCATTATTATTATTTTTGCAGACAAGACCTTAAAGAAACGTTTATTGACAGTGGTGTGATGTCTGCCATCAAAGAATGGCTCTCACCTCTGCCAGATAGGAGTTTGCCAGCACTAAAGATTCGGGAGGAACTGTTGAAGATTTTGCAAGAGGTTAGTGGCAGAAACTGTTTGCCCCTCATTAATTATCTAATGTGGTTTGTATTATCATGACTTCTCTATTTTACCATGAATTTATACGTTTGCTCTGCTACAGCCTGCCAGAAAAAAGGTTGGAAAAAAAGGAGCATATTTAATAAAATGAACATTAAAAAGACCTTATCAAATTTCATTTAACTATAATATTGAAGGAAAAAGATCTTGGGGTAGCTAGGTATATATGAGAAGAGTAATCCATTAAGGGACATGTTCTGGAGAGGCACTTGAGACAGCACCAAATTCAGAGTCATATGAACTTGCATTGGAATCTTGAACTGGGTCCCACTTATGTGGCTGTGACACCTTGGGCAAGCTACTTAACTTCTGCAGAAATTCCCAAGGAACCTCCTACATCTCAAGCACTGCAATGTGCTTTGTATTTGTATTGTCTCATTGATTCCTCAAGAATAAACCTGTAAGGTAGGTGTATTGTCTCCATTTTACAGATGAGGAAATTAGATTCAGAAGTTAAATGACTTGTCCAAGGTCACATACCTAGCAGGTGACTGTGCTTGAGTTCATCTTTGGTCTTTGGGCTTCTGAGGCCTGTGCTGACTCCTATACTAAACTGTTAACCTCTAAGTATATTAGTTCATACGTTTTCACGCAGGTTTTACTTCAACTTGTTAATATTTTTTATGTGAACACAAAGGATCTGTGTTCAGTGTCTGTAGATCCTGAAAATAGAATTTTTTATTCTAAGGAACCAGATCTTAAAGGTCCTCTAGAATAGATTAGCAAGCCTCCCAGCTTCTGTGATTAATTTGTGTGTGTTTATGTTCCCCCAGCTACCTAGTGTGAGCCAGGAGACTCTGAAGCATAGTGGGATTGGACGAGCAGTGATGTATCTCTATAAACACCCCAAGGAATCAAGGTCCAACAAGGACATGGCAGGGAAATTAATCAGTATGTAAATTTTGCTTTTTGTTTGTTGTTTTTATGTGTATGTGTAGAGAGTCATGTATGTAACTATATTTTATTTTTACCAATATTTATTTAACATGAGTCACTAAGGTAGAATAGACATTTTTTTAGTAACTTCTTCTAGGACTGGCTTTTTCCTCTTATACTAAAAGTTCTTCTTAGTATATTTAAGTATGCTATCCAGTATTAAATACAGCAAGTAAAAGTATGCATTTTCTAGTCATGGATCAGGAGCATGGAGAGGGGAGGTTTTGAATGCAGATCCTCAGTTTAGTTCATTTCATGGATCCATCCACCTACCTTACCACGTTTTCTTAGCTTGTGATTTCAGTTCCAAGTTTGGTCTCCTCCTCTGTAAAATTGAGATAATTATGTTTTCTTTGAGTTATTATGAAGATTAAATGAGGGACATACATGAAGCACAGTGCCTAGCACATAGTCAAGAACCGTTACCCACTACATGCACTATTGGTACTTGCATAATGGTCTCCAAAGCTGTTTCTGTGTTCTTATTATATAATGCCAGAGAAATTCAGAGACTAACTGAAATACACTTTGTCATCAAGTGCCATGTTGTTTAGGAAATTCTCCAGTTTTAAGACTGAAGTCTGTGTTTATTTTTGTTCTCAACTCTTCATGTGTTCTACATTGGAAAGGAATTTAAGTAACTACTTCTGCATTTGGATGTAGTATTTATTTTTTTGTTGAATTTTGAGATTGTCAAAGATTATTAGAGAAATGTAAATTTCTTTTATAAACCAGAAATATTACCATCTTTCATCTTAATAATAATGCGGTTTACATCCTATTGAATGATAAGCTTTTGATTGCTCTTAAGCAGTGATCCATGACTTTTATTCTCCCTAGACAGAGAAAGCAGAATATTTACTCTGGTGTCCATGACTTAGTAAAACAGTGGTTCTGTTTCCAGGGGTGAGATGTCAGGGGCAGTTTCTTAAGATAACCTAAACCCCCTGAGAATTCTGCTTCCTTCAAAGTGTGTCAACACCTATTCTGTCTGTAAAGGTCTTTTCTGATTTTATAGTTTATTAATGCAGCAATAAGCTATATTATGTTACAGAATAAAACATCAGTTGATGCATCTGGACATTTACTGACTGAGCAGTGAGCATTTATTACTTTTTCTCATGGTCACCTGAGCAACCTTATTAGACTTAATGAGATACAGACTCTACACCTGTCATATTATAATTTTTAAATAATTAGGCCATTTTGACAGGTAATAAGGAGGCCTTATTTCGAGATTTTATTTTTAGTGGGGTAAACTTTAGTAATTAGACTGCCTTTTAAAAATAAACATTTTTAAGAAAGAAAAATTGTTATCAACCCAGGTATTAATGACAGCGAAAGTTCAGATATTCCTTTTCTCTAAATCTCTGTGATTACTGAATAAACTGATCCTATTACATTATTTTTCTGAATCAACCAGCCTTAGTTATGATACTAGTATCCTGTAGTCTTTATCCTGAAAGTGGTCTGGAATAATGGGTCATTAAAAAAAAGTATTCTGGCTGAGCACAGTGATACACACCTGTAACCCCAGTGTCAGGAGGCTAAGGCAAGAGGATCACAAGTTGGAGGCCAGCCTAGGCAACTTACTCGCAAGACCCTGTCTCAAAAATAAATAAACAGGGGTGTAGTTTCATGTTAGAGTGCCCCTAGATTTAATTCCCCCATTACAGGAAGGGAAATAGAAAAAAAAGAAAAGAAAAAGAATATTGTGGGCTGGGGTTATAGCTTAGTGGTAGAGCACTTGCCTAGCTTATACAAGGCCCTGGATTTGAGCCTCAGCACAGCGCACATACATAAAAATATTCCAAATACCTAGACTATTGCATTATATGAGTGTGTGATTATTTGAAAGACTACCAGAAAGAAATGCTTTTTTGTGGACTAAATTATTGATTCTTTTTTCTTATTATAGACGAATGGTCTCGGCCTATATTTGGCCTTACCTCAAACTATAAAGGAATGACAAGAGAAGAAAGGGAGCAAAGAGATCTAGAACAAATGCCTCAACGACGAAGAATGAACAGGTATGAGGGAACAGGTATGAGTAAGTGGAATAACTATTAATATTGCCATTAACTCTGGGGGTTTTTTGGTAAATAAGGTCATGAGGATCTTAGGATCATCTATAAGATTTTGTCTTTCAGCTTGGAATGTCTGAGAAGAAAACACATAGTTCATAATATCCTAGTTTAAATGTGATAGCATCTGGTAAGAGTCTCCCCTCTCACATTAATAAGACCTTTTTACAAATAGTCTCCTTGTGAAGTATGGCTTTGCTGTTCTGGAGATTCCAGCATCTTACAGAGAACCGTTTTCTCATTGTCAGTCCTGTCTCCAGAATCATGGGGGGAGATGTTATTGTTTCAATTTGTATAGTTATTCTAGATTTAGTTGCATCCAGGAGTGACAACTATGGCAGTTATTACACACTCAGAATGAAACCTGTAGGTAAAAGAATACTACTAAAATGAATAGTGTCCTTAAAGCAATTCAGGTTTTTTTTGTTGTTGTTTATGCTCTTTGTGGGGAGGATTTTGGGTGGTGCTATTTTTTGATCCAGTGTAAAGGAGCTAATTGTGGTCTGTTTCATATTTTGATTTGCTCTTTTCTTAGTTATAAGGTTCTTTGATTCCTAGTGACTTGTTTACCTTTTCCTCAGCACTGGTGGTCAGACACCCCGGAGAGACCTGGAAAAGGTGCTGACAGGAGAGGAGAAGTAAGAGTTTTGTATTAATTTTTCTTCTTAACATATATTGAGGATTTCTGTTAGCAGCTTTAAGAAAAACAGTAAATGAAATGATGTATTAACATTGATGGGGTGATTTTCAATTTATCAGTTATTAAAACTAAGAAAATAGTTGATTCAATAAAGATTTTGTTGCTGTTTGCTTAGTGCTGAGCTCCTTGTTAAGCTTTGAGAATACAAAACAAATTAAAACAGTTACATGATCTCAAAACTTGTAAGTCTACAGGATGATGGTAAAGGGAGAACATACGCAAGGATATGTTTGAGGCATGCTTTGGGAGTGGTGAGCAGACTGAAGTGGTTGGGCAGTATTGTGGCACCAAGGATGGTAAAAGGCAAAGTTGGAAATACAGATATGGACCAATGAGGAGCTGAAATCAGAATAGGAATTTTCACTTCTTTGTGATTCCAAACAATGTATTTGATCCTAGATATGAAACTGTGAAATTGTTGGAATGCTGATGCTGTTGGTGTTGTGTAGGATGGATCAGGGCAGTTTGACTGAAGGCTGTGGTGCAGTTAAACAGAAACCATACTGGAGGAACAGGAGACTGAGAAAGCACTGCAGAGGCAGAGCTGCCAGGACTTGGTGACTTAGTAAAGGAGAATTTGGCTGGAATTGAAGGTTCCATCCCAAATATTCACCTAAGTACGAGACAGTGATATTACCATTCATTAAGGGAGGATGGGCTGGGATTGTGCCTTAGTGGTAGAGCACTCACCTAGCATGCACAAGGCCCTGGGTTCATATCCCCATCATCACACACACAAAAAGATATTGTGTCCATATACAGCTAAAAATATTTTTAAAAAAATAAAATTAAGGGAGAAGTAGATTTGAGGACATTGGTGAGTTCTGTTTAAAGCAGTTAAATGTGAGATGCCTAATGAGGTACTCTTATAAATATCATGAACCTCGGGACAGATTTGATGGTTTTTTTCCATAGGGAAAAAACTGTTGAATCAAGAGTGTATAGAGTAAGAAATGAACTAACCAATTTTGAAAAGGGATATATGGCCAGGCAAAGTAGCTAACAAGAGGATGTGGACATAAGGATTGGAGCAGAACCTGGGAAAGTAATGAGGCTACGTGGAAGTGAGCAGTGGAGAAGGCCTGGGACCAAGATGGTAGGAAAAGATGCATGCCAATGTCTTCCGGAACATATATTGGCACAGCTTGCAAAAGAATGAGAGATTAACTAGAGGGAACAAAGTAAAAACTTATTTACAGGTGGTTTGAAGATGAGATAATGTCTTCAGAGGGAGAATAAGAGTTAAGGAGTTTTTTGGTCTTGTTTTGTTTTTGGGTAGGCAGTTAATCTGGTATAGAAGGTTATAGAAGCTTAGTGTTTAAAAATGGGGCAAACCGTACAAAGGAATAAAAACATTTTAGAATTTTTTACCCTGCTTGTCCCACCTCCATTCACCACCAGGCACATACACCCATTCTTCATTAACCACTAGAGGGAGTTACCTAAAGGTTAAATGATTTTGCATGCCTAGACATCTATAATCTTAGAGAAGCTATACTTTGGAAAGATGGTGATCTTTTAGCTTAGCATGGGTGCTCTCAAATTTGCACAGAACTGAACACACATACACAATGAGTACAAGTAATATTGGGGAAATGTAAATAAGATGGATGGATTGTGTAAATGTCAATATCCGGATTGTGATACTGTGCGGCAGGTTTGCAAGTTGTTACCATTGCAGGAGATGATGAGTCTCTCTTGGTATTTCTTTTTTTTTTTTTTTTTGCGATGCTGGGGATTGAACCCAGGGCCTTGTCTCTTGGTATTTCTTACAACTATATGTGAATCTGAAATTGTTCCCAAGAGTTATTTACAAAAGTATTGATAGAAATTATTGTATGCATTGCACATGCAAACCATGTAAATTATGGATGGGGGTCATTTTTGACTACCTGATTTTTTTTGTCTCATTAGTGAACTCCTGAGTGACTCCCCTAGCCTGAAGAAGTTAGGATTTGGTCAGGAATGTGAAACTAGCCTTGGAAGGGAGGAGGTGTGATTACATTTGAAACTGAGGAGAACAAAAAGGATTTATGCAAATGCAGAGGACGGTGGCCTTCAGGGAATTTGAGGAGTTCTTATAGTAGTGTGTCTAACGATGTGGCTAGCTAAGGAGGGCAGGTTGGGTGACCTTGAGAGGGCAAAAGAGATTTGAAATAGTGGAGCTAAATAGGGTGGATTGGGAACAGGAGTGTGAAATTGTCTATGATCTCTAATGTGACTGACTACATAAGCAGCATGCTCTTCCTCTCCCTTTTCTCAGGGCTCTTAGACCTGGAGATCCTGGATTCTGTGCCCGAGCAAGGGTCCCAATGCCCTCAAACAAGGACTATGTTGTCAGACCCAAGTGGAATGTGGAAATGGAGTCATCCAGGGTAAGCAGGGAAGAGCAAGGTGGAACTCAAATATAGATTGCCATTTGATTTTTTTACTTTATGTTTAATAATCCCTATAACTCTTAAGGTTTACTCATAGAGATGTGTTTTCTGGTCTCTTTTGTCTAGCCAAATCAAAGGGAAAAAGCATTACCCAAGATTAAAACTGCATTTTTCTTCAGACTGAAAGCAGCATTATCAAATCAGGAAGTGTCTTACTAATCCCTTTATTTCAAGTGAATCTTGAAGACTAGAATGATCTAATACAGTGACTATTTTTTTTCTTTCTTTTTTTAAAGACCGATGAGAAATGGAATTTATCTATTACCAAATCTCCCCCCCTTTCTTTTCACCTATTTAAAGGATTCTGTTGTGAAACCATTAGGGTAGACAGTTCCCCTGTTATTGTTGTAAACACTACTTAAACACTATTTCTCAGTAATCTTTCTTTATTCTCTAATCAAACCGCTCTTCTAGCCTGGTATTCTTAAAAAGGGCCTAAGCCGATTGGAAAAGCATAAGAGGCGATTTGCAGAGCAAAAACGACTCAGCAAAGTGCACCGTGCTGTCAAGTTCAGCATTGAAGGCAACAGGATGCCCTTGTAGTCCTGGCCCTACCAGAGTGTATCTGAGAGGTATCCCTGAGGAAGCATGGGCTGTGCATGGGCTTGAAGTGTCATCATGGTGAAAACAAGCATGTGTGAGCTTTCTTAACCAGAAAAAGCCACCTGCTCTTAATTTCTGAAATAATGACCCTGACAGGCCCCAGGCATTCAAGTCCTTTCCTTTGTTGGTAGAGACTCAGACTGTTACGTCCTTGACAGGCATTTTTTCTTCCTGACTGGTATCCATTTTTATGAAAAAGGCTTTTGTTAGGACCCAGAATCATGGTAGTCTGAATTATAGGCATATAAACTGGATTATGACTTCTAGGTGAAAGGGCAATGGCTTATTTTCCTATTGTCAGTGACTTAGCAATGTTCACTTGAAGATTCATTACTTAAAGTCCTGTTCGGAATATTTAAGGATGTATATGGTGAAAATACATTCAGTACATAGCCAGAAGTGAAAAGGACTGAACCATTCATAAGCCAGATTCACTGACCCACTGGGCTTTTGAATAGTACCACCTTTGCTACAATGTGCAGAGTCCCGGTGTGGTGCCTGCCTTTTGTGCTTCTCCCTGACCTCTGCTTTGGCAATTGGATTCCACTCACCTTCCTACCAGTTCACTTTACTATTAAATAACTGTCAACACAAAACTCACTTTCTTATTTATTGAGAATAAATAAAGGGTAAAAGAGGATTAGTTCCATGCTAAGGACTTCTCGCCTTTTTTTAACTTGTACCATATCCATGTCCCTTGCCACCTCTCCTTGGTGATCCTTTCCCCATCCCCACATTTTCTTTGTTTATCTTCCTCTCCTTTCTCACTCTCTGTTCTTTTAGCCATCTCTTTTCCTAATATTTCCTGCCCCAGCACTTATATTTTTGAGAATTGAAAACTACAGTGTAGCCAAGAAAACATAGTAAAAACTCTCAGAGGTCTGTTTGCTTTGGAGGCATATTTTGTGTTCCAAGGAGCCTTGTGCCTATCTGCTAATGTTGCTGGCTCTGGTCCCTCCTCCCTGCCAAGTGACCCTGACCTCCTAGAAGAGCATGAGGAGTAGCACTCTAGGAGAGCTCCTTCCTCATCTCTGACACTCAGGACCATAATGTGCTGGTATTTATCGAGGCTGCCGTCTGGCCTATAGAACTATAGAACTCTGTCCAAAAAATGTCATGTTTGCGGGGGGCAGGGGGTGATGGTCACATGGTAATCCTCCTACTCATTATCTTTAAATCACCTAGCTAGTTTCCCTGATTAGGAAGGTTTCTGGTATATTCACTGAAAGGTCACATTGCATAAACACTATTGAGTATTGTCCAAGAAGAAAACTGGAGTAAGTTCAAATGAAATTTCTTATATTCAATATCATTTTTATTTTTGAGGTTATATAGTTAATATAAAACACTAACAGATTAACCTCCATTCCCAAAGCTGTGTTTTTCACTAAGTCATCACTGTTAACAATTTGATGTTTCTAATGTATTTCCAGTTATGCCCAAAACTTAGTTTTTATAATTGTAGAATAATGTGAGGTAATAAGAAAAATCTCTCATGGTCTCACCATTCCAAAACACTTTAATAACATTTGTTACATTTTTTATAGATCCTTTCATTAAAATTATGCTGCATATAATTTTGGTAATTTCCTCTCATTTAAACCACCTTGTAGATTTGTCATTTTTAATGACTGCATAATGGTCTGTGACCATTGTATGAATATGAGTTTGTTTATTCACTTCTCTATAGTTTCTGACTTTTTTCACTCTTAAGTAATTCAGAAACCTGTCCTACACTAATTTTTTGTTTGTTTCATGGAGTGCTTTTGAAAAATAACCTTAAAATTGCAGAAGCAATACATATATTTGTAAAGACTTTTAAAAATACAGAAAGCGCAAATAAAATTAATGTCACTTTAATCTTGCCACATCTTAACATTAACACTTTGGATTATTTCTTTTTCGTCCTTTTTGTGTGCATGCATAAACATTATCACTGTTTTTTTTTTTAATTAAGCAACAACGTGATCATACTTTTTTATGCCTTATTTTGTTAGTTTGCCTTTTACTTGACATGGTAAAATTTCAATTGACTAAATATTCTTCAGTGATTTAATGTAGTATTGATATACAGTTGTGCCTTAATTTTTAATCAAAACCACCTTGTTAGTCTTTTAAGCTGCTTTTGTTTTTTTCTCTGATAAAACAGTACAGCATAGACTTAATGTCCTGAGGATGTGTGGTATAGAGTTGATGAAATCAGGAAGGGACATCATTGAATGTGTCATGTTAGGTGCTGTGTGGTTCTTTTGTGTTTTCAGGCTAGGGTGAGGTAACTAAGCATCTGTCCACTGCATATGTGTTGTAACAGAGTCACTCAGTACTGGCTTGAGGGTGTCCTTGATGCTGAGGCTAAACAGATTCATGAGGGTACCGACTGTTAAAGAACATCCTGAGAGTGGGCAAAGAGAAGAAGTCCACCTTGGTGTGGGGCACCACTGAAGTTGAGTAGTTGTCAGAGATGAAGCAGATAAAACTTCCAGTGTGGACTGATTCTGATTACTAAAATCAGGGCACATCATCTGAAAGGAATTCCGATATTTGAAACCATGCAGGAAGCCCTGAGGGACACTGTGGTGATGGCATATCTCTTTTTCATCTGACAGTGAGTTTTTATGCTAACTCAGAGTATTAATGCCAAGTATCAAGATTGATAAAGAGTAATATTTAGAATTGGGATGTTCCTAGAAAATATAGGATGGATGGTCAACATGGCTGTTGTTCAAGAATGACTTAGAGAGTATCTTGCTTAGAGCTCAGCTGACTTCTAATTGGGGATGGGGCTGAGTCCAGAGGTGGAATAAGACTTGGAAGGCTTCAGACTAAGAACTTCACCATACTGATAAACCAATGTTTCCTAGCCCTACCTTAATTTTACATTCTTTGGAATTGAGCTTCAGAAGTGATTCAGTAGTGATTGTCTGGGGAGAAGAATTAGAAAAATTCATCTCTCACCATTCTTAAATGTCTTAATTGTTAGTACCACATGAGCAAGAAGAGTTCACCCTGATCTTTGACATCAGTGGCAGACCATTCCAGGATTTCTGAAAGGTGCTGATTTCTTAGAGACCACATCTTTGCAAGACATACAGTCTTCAAAATAGAAAGGAAAAGATTCAACAACTAAGCCTTTAAACATAAAGGGCAAGTGGGAAGGGTACTAAAGGGGAGTACTGACTAGGGGCACAGTTTGCCCAGGATTACAGAACTGCTGAGGCAGAGGCAGGAATAACCCCAAGTCTGAAACTCTAGGGTTCCAGCACGAGATTTGCTTCACTAATCCTCTGTCTACCCTCATTCATAATGCCTAAGGCTTTTTCTCAGATGACTTTGCTTTAGAAGATCATTCTTTTTTATGCCAGCACTGTTTTCAAAGTGTATGTCAAGTGGGCAGCCCCTCATTTGGTCTTTGAAAGGGAAAAGCTTACAGTCAGATGTCATGTAAATGGTGGAATTGGGAGGATTCTTCTCTCATCTAGGAGATTTTTGTGGACTGTAGCAAAATTAAAAGACACTGGGGGCTGGGTCTGGGGCTCAGTGGTAGAACTTTGCCTAGCATGTGTGAGGCACAGGGTTCCATCCTCAGCACCACATAAATAAAAGTATTATATCCATCTACAACTAAATATATATTAAAAAAAAAAAAGTAAGAGACAGCAACAAATTAAATTTTGATCAGGAGAGTTTAATGGATGTTTCTAACTGTTGTGTGTACTTGATCTGTTCCTGAGGTCACCAAAGTGTTTTCTGGTTACTCTAGAGCTGGGAGCTCTTCTGACTGCTAATTTTCTGATATAAAAAGATGAAAGACAAAACTAGATATAGGTATTACAATAATTTGCTCTTTAATATTTTCCCCACTCTTAGTTTCAGGCGACCTCCAAGAAAGGTATCAGTCGACTGGATAAACAGATGAGAAAGTTCACAGATATCAGGAAAAAAAGCAGATCTGCACATGCTGTGAAAATCAGCATCGAGGGCAATAAAATGCCATTGTGACCTTGCCTGCGATGTGTCTTCCATCTCTGCTTTAAGAAATGCACAATGACTCTTTGGAGAAAGAAGATATTTTAAAATTTTTTAGTGTGTCTGTAAATGGTTCGGCTCGTATCACAAGTTGTCATAGGATTCACATTTCTCTCAGTTGTATTTAAAACTGTTTGTTGTGTACTTTGTACAGAAGAATACTAGTCATACTTCTATAAACTTTACACAATAAAATTTCATTCTGGTTTTGGGGGGATGTGTCTTTATTGTCTTAGAAGATGCATTCTGGGGGTGGGGGTGGGTGTTGGTCCATCCTTCAAGGCTCAGTCCTATCTGACTGGTATGAGGAATTTATCTGATCTTTGTCCCTGGTTCCTGACAAGAAATGTCTCTAACCCTTGGGTTTCCCGGGTGATGGAATTGTCTTTCTTATGCTAATGCAATGATTTCTGGTGGGCCCTAGATAGCTTTAGGGTGGAGGCTGGTCACCAGAAGGCCTTTAGGCCAGTGGCATTGGGGAGGAGGGTGGGGAGTTTCGCCCAGTCATGTGACCTATTTGGTTTAATCAGCCATACCTGCATAGTGAGGCCCATTAAGGCCTCTGGATGCCTAAGCAAGCTTAAGAGTTTCCTGGTGGGTGAACTCATTGATATGCCAGGAGAATGGCACAGAAACTCTGCATTCCCTTCCAGAACCCCCTTCTATAGTTCTCCATTTGACTAGCAGGTCTAACATATTCTTTATGATAAAACTAATCATGAGTATAGTGCTTTATAGGAAAGAATAGTACCTTGAGTTCTGTGAGATAGCAAACTCTTGAGACACGAGATTCATGGGAACCTCAAATTTGTAGATATTCAGTCAGAAGTATCAGTGGCCTGGAGAACTCAGTGTGGCCAGTACCTTTAAGTGGAAGCCATCTCTTAGAGGGAAGCCTGAGCCCTTAATCTGTGGAGTCTGTCAACTATCCTGGGTGTTTTATGTCAGAATGGAATTACAGTACCTCAGTTGAAGTTGTACTATAATACCAACAAAATCATTTCTTAGTGTTTTTCTATCTTAATGAATTTTTTTTTTCTCCAAGAGCAGGGAATTACAGTAGAAAAAAGTTCAGGAAGTAGTGTCTTAAAGGAAATACAGATGTAACCAAATTGCTTAAAGCAACACCCAATTGCTTACAGCAGTTGAGCAATTAGGGGAGAGAGAAATTATAGCATAAAGCTACATTTATTACTGCTTTTGTTTTAATAGTTTTCTAATTATTGTAATAGCTCTACAGACAATTATGAGAACTCTGATAGGTCAAGCTGAGTAAATTCAAGATAATTTTAATTAGCCTTGGTTTTCAGAAAGAAATGAGAATATTATTGACCATAAAGATCGTTGAGCAATAAATAACATGAAGTGTATGTACTGAAACACAAGATCCTCTCAGAACCCATCTCCACTAACTTTGAACAAACTCAGAAGCACCAATGGGATGTAATAGATTAAAAAAGCAAATAGTATTAGAAGGTAATGGCTTACCACTAGATGGAGACAAAACAAGCTACTTTTGGCTCTGTTACTTTTTATTTACCCTCAAAAACACTTGAGAACAAAACTATAGCCATCTAGTGATGCCTTCCAAATGCTGACCTTTAAGACAGTTGTAAACCAGAAAGGCAAGTTAAGAAAGATTTTCAAGTTATTAACATTTTGGCCTTTATTATAATTAAGCTCTAGTTATCTAAAAATGTCACATGTAGGGGGATAAAGTGATAACTATACCCAGGAAATTAAAAATGAGAAAATTCTCTTGTACTGTGTTTAAAGAAAGAGATTTAGTTTCTGCAAATGATCCGTGGTGCATGGTTTATTTGGAGGCATCTCAAACCTCACCCACCAGAATAACTTTTCCCCCAATTTTGAAAATATTTCTAATTTAGAATAGTAAAGTTAACTCCATATACCCTTCATTGATATTACCACTTTGCCATATTTCATCATGTCTTATGTGTATATAGTGTTACTCTGTAGGCGTGTGTGAGTCTAGCTTGTTGACAGCTTGCCTCTGGAGCCCCATATACTTAAGCATACTTCTTACAAAAAACAGATTTTACTTTATCCCAGTATTGGTGATGTTAACTTTTAACACTTGGATAGGGTGATTCAAAATCACTTATTCTTTGGGGTTTTTTGTGAATCTTTTTTATTGTAAAAGGTATGTAACACAAAGTTTGCCATCTTAACCATTTTTAAGTAAACAGTTTAGTGGCATTGAGTGTACTTCATTGTTGGGCACCCATCTCCAGAAATCTTTCATCTCATGAAACTTTGTGCCATTAAGCAATCCCCTATTCTCCCACCAGCTTTGCAAACATTCTACTTTCTGTTTTTTACTATTCTGTGTATACATACTTTATTTTTTCTGGTATTAACACCTTATCAGACATATGATTTGCAAATAGTTTTTCTCATTCGGTAGGTTGACTTTTCACTGTTAATTGTGACCTTTGATGTACAATTGTAATTTTGACGTAGTTTGTCTTTTTTTATGGTTGTGCTTTTGGGATCATCAAAAAATCATTGCTAAATTCATTTTATCCTAAATTCATTATTACAAAGCTTTTGGCTTGTTCTAAGTTTGTAGCTTTTATGTTTAGGTCTTTATCCTTTATCCTTTTTGGCAGTTTGTATGTTGCATAAGATAAGATTCATTCTTTTGAATGTTGATACCTACTTTTCACAAACAATGATAGTTGAAACAGAGACCATACTTTTGCTATTTAATGGTCTTGGTACCCTTTCCAAAAAAAATTGTGATCATATATGAGGATTTATTCCTGTGCTTTGTTCTATTCCATTCTTCTGTTTGTCCCTACTACAACTATCTGGACTACTGTCTGCAATAAGTTCTGAAGTCAGGAAATGTAAGTCCTCTACCTTTGTTGGGTTTTCCCCAATCCCAAGATTATTTTGACTGTTGGGGGTTCCTTGAGATTTAATGTGAACTTCAGGGTGAATTTTTCTATTTCTGCAATAAGCAGTTTGGAGATTTTGATTGTGTTGAATCTGTAGATTATTTTGGGTAGTACTGCCATATCAAAAATAGTAAGTCTTAAAATCCATAAATAGAATGTTTCCATTAATTGGTGCCTTTAATTTCAAAAACATTTTCAATGTGCAAGTCTTTTGCCTTCCTGGTTAAGTATTTTATTTTTTTTGATACTATGGTAAATGGAATTGTTTTCTTAATTTCCTTTTAGGGTTGCTCACTGTTAGCATGTACATACACAATTGTTTTTTGTGTGTTGATTTTACATGCTATAGTTTTGCTGAAGTTGTTTATTCTGAAAGTTTTGTTGGGGCTTTGTTTTATGGAATCTGTAGGCATTTCTGCATTTGATGTGTCATCTGCAAACACTTTTACTTCCTTTCCAATGTGGGTATCTTTTATTTCTTTTTCTTGCCTAATTGATCTGGCTAGACTTTAGTACTGTGTTGAATATGAGTGGTGAAAGTGGACTTCTCTGCATTATTCTTGATATTAGAGAAAAAACTTTTCAGTCTTTCATTATCATATCAGCTGTGGGCTTTTCATTTATGTTCTTTATTATGTTGACTTTCCTTCTATTCCTAGTTTATTGGGTGCTTTTAGTAAGAAACGGTGTTGAATTTTGACAAATGTTTTTTCTACATCAATAGAGAAAAATTTTTTTTCCTTCATTCTGTTAATGTGGTATCAATTGACTTGTTATGTTGAATCATCCTTGCATTCTGAGAAGAAATCCCTCTCAGTCACTATGTATAAGCCTTTTAATGTGTTATTGAAATTCTGTTTGCTAGCATTTTGAGGATTTTTGCAATATTTATCAAGGATAGCAGTCTTTAGTTTTCTTGTAGTGTCAGTATAGTTCTGGTACCAGGGTAATGCTGTCTTCAAGGACAGGAATCTTCCTTTCTCTTCAATTTTTTGGAATAATTTGAGGACGACTGGTGTTAGGTCTTTAAATGTTTGATGGAATTTACCTGTAAAGCCCTCTGATCCTGTACTTTTCTTTGTTGGAAGAATTTTGGAAACTGGATGCAGTCTCCTTACTAGGTTATAAATTTGTTAATTTCCATTTCTTTGTGATTTGGAGTTGGTAGGTTGTTTCTAGGAGTTTGTCCATTTCATCTGTATTCAATTTGGTAGCAAAAAGTTTTTCACAGTATTTTGTTCCTTTTTATTTCTGTAAAATTGGTCATAACTTCCCCTTGTTCATCTCTGACTTTAGTTTTTTGAGTCTTTTTTCCTTAGTCGTTCTAGCTCAGAACATCCATTTTTTTTCAATCTTTTGGAAGAACTAACTCTTGGTTCCTTTCTTTTTATCTTGTTTTTCTGTTCTCCATTTTATATATCTTTACTCTAAACTTTATTCTTTTTACTCTTGCTTTGTGTTTAGGTTGTTCTTTTCCTATTTCCTTATGGTTAAACTATTGTTTCAGGTTTTTTTGTTTGTTTGTTTGTTTGTTTGTTTTTTGGTGCTGGGGATTGAACCCAGGGGCACTCTACCACTGAGCCACATCCCCAGCCCTATTTTGTATTTTATTTAGAGACAGGGTCTCACTGAGTCGTTTAGGGCCTCGCCAAATTGCTGAGGCTGGCTTTGAACTCCTGATCCTCCTGCCTCAGCCTCCCAAGCTGCTGGGATTACAGGCGTGCGCCACCGCGTCCGGCTCAGAATATTTTTTAATGTAAGCATTTACAGTTATAAATTTCTCTCAGCATTATTTTTGTTGCACCCCATCAGATTTGATATTTTGTTTACTTTGTTTTTTCTCAAGATATTTTCTAATTTCCCTTGTGATTTCTTCTTTGACCAATTGGTTTAAGCCCAATTACTGTTTAATTTTCACATATTTGTGGATTTTCCAATTTTTTATCTGCTTTAGATTTCTAATTTTAATACATTGTAATTGGAGAGATACTTTGTATAAATGCAGTACTTTAAAATGTATTAAGACTTGTTTATTACCTAGTATATCTCAGAAAATGTTCCTTGTGTACTAGAGAAATGTGTGTATTCAGCTTATTGGGTGGTATGTTCTATATATATATGTTTAGTCCAAATGATCTGTGGTGGTGTTCAAGTCTTCTATTTCCTTATTTATATTCTGTCTTACTGTTCTGTCCGTAATCAAAAGTAGGGTATTGAATCTTCCAACTATTATTATAGAGCTGTCTATTTCTCCCTTCAGTTCTGTCAATATTTGCTTTTATATACTTGGGAGCTCTGGTGTTTGGTGTATATTTGTTTATACATTATTATGTTAATTGATTAATTGACCTTTATTTCATTATATAATGTTCTTTTGTGTAGATTTTGACATACGAGTTTTTTGTCTGATATTAACCACCCTTGCTCTCTTTTAGTTACTATTTTTTTTAGATGTTGGTAGACCTTTATTTTTATTCATTTGTTTATATGCGGTGCTGAGAATCGAACCCAGTGCTTCACACATGCTAGGCAAGCACTCTACCACTGAGCCACAACTCCAGCCCCTTTTTTGGTTACTATTTGAATAGAATATCTTTTTTCATCCTTTCATCATCAACTTTTGTGTGCTTAGGTCTTAAGTGAATCTCTACCATTGTAGACAGTTGGATCCTGTTGGTTTTAATCCATTCTACAAATCTATATCTTTTATTTCGGAGCTAAATCCATTTGCATTTAAAGGAAGTACTTACCTCTGCCACTTTGTTGTTTGTTTTCTGTTTATCTCATAGCTTTTTGTTGTTCCCTATTTTCTCTCGAGCCTTTGTCTTCAGTTGATTTTTCTTATAGTGCTGTTTCCTTTTGTGTATTCTACATATTTTTTTCCTGCTGTGGGGCTTATATAAAACAACATCCTAACATTATAGCAACCTATTTTTAATTTACCTTTTTTTTGTTTTTGTGGTACTGGTGATCAAATCCAAGGCCTTACACATGCTAGGCAAGAATTCTTCCACTGAGCTGCATCCCCAGTCCTATTTTAAACTTATAACTCCATCACATTCAAAGCTTCTACTCTTTACAGTTCTGTCCCCTTTTATGTTCCTGAAATCACAAATTATATCTTTATATATTGTGTGTCCACTAACATAGCTTTATAATTTTTTATGCTTTTCTATTTTAAATCCTATAACAATAAAAAGTGGAGTTGTGAACAAAAATCACAATAATGTTTACGTTTGTCTATGTATTTACCTTTCCTGGAAAATTTTACATTTTTGTGTGTCTTTGAGTTTGTCTAACATCCTTTTCTTTCTCTTGAAAGACTCCCTTTAATCCCTTGAAGGACAGATCTAGTGGTAATGAATTTCTTCAGTTTTTATTTATTTTTGAGTGCCTTAATTTCTCTTATTTTATTTATTTATTAGTAGTAGGGATTGAATCCAGGGGTGCTCTAACACTGCATTATACCCCCCATCCCTTATTATTTTTTGAGACAGGACCTCTCTAAGTTACTCATGCTGACCTCAAACTTGCCATTCTTCTGCCTTAGTTTCCCCAGTAGATGGGGGAAACTGGCAAGCACCACCATGTCCAGCTTCTTTATTTTTGAAGGACAGTTTTACCAGATACAGAATTATTGGTTGACATGACTCCCATGCCCTATTTTTATTACTTGAAATATATCATCCTGTTGCTTCTGGCCTGCAAGGTTTCTGCTGAGCTTATGTCCTGGGAGGCAGAAGGAGACCCCTTTATTAGTAAAGTACTGTACAGTTGGAGATGGGGGTGGGAAATTGGATTAGCCATTTATTCTAAACTGATTTTTCCCTACCCATCTACATGTTGTTCCTCTTAGGTAGAAACTGTTGCATCAAACCCCACACCAGCTCTGTTCCTATACACTTCTATTGTGATAGCAGAATCCTCCAACCTTAGATTGACTGTGGAACAGGCAGAGTGTAATGTTGCATGATGTTAGTGTCAGTTGCCTATATATAAAAAGATTATAGAGATACTAGAGAAGTACTAAGAGGAAGGACTGAGTATTGTGGTTGCAAACAAAAACAAAAACAAAAACCCTGAATTTCTGTAGAGTCAAGGTCTCAAGTTAGTTAATTGTGGTGCTATTAAGTTGCAGACATGTACTCCATACGCCTGTCAGATCTTGAAGACAAGGGTGGAGTACGTCAGGATTACCTGTCTTGTTTTAAGGAAGTACAATACATAGAAGTAAAAAGGTTTCACCAAAACTTGAAGGTGATAATTTGTTAAAAAAAAAAAATACCAGAAGATTCTTTTAAAACATTCTTGCTGTTTTAAAGAATTTGAACTACAGAATTTGAAGGAATACCTAGTTAAAACATCACTTGCTTTAGAAGAGGGTTTCGACCTGTACTCTTAAAGCCTGGAGTCCAGAACCTGAAGATTTTTTTCATGGTCTAACTGCAGTTGAGAATGCAAGGATGGAAGTTCAAAGTGTGTCGGACCCACGGACAGTTGGATTTCCTTTATTTGACCAGTCAGCAAGGGTGGGGCTTTAAGAGAAACATTTGTGAATGTTTTATTATGATGACCTGTTTAAACGATGAGTTACCAATAAAGAAATTGGGGTTTGGTCTCCAATATGTGAGGATCTCTTGTGAGTAAGGGAATTCAGTATTCCTTGTTTGAGAGGATAGGAGAGGAGAGAGGATTTCCTGCCCATTAGATTCACAGGAAGAGTGGTTTCTTTGTAATTCTCTTTGTTTTATGCTTTTTGAGCAAGAAGTTAAGTAGTGTTTTGGCTAGAGACAGCATGGAAATAGAGTGAGTTCCCAAGATCATTTCTGTGTGAGACCAGCAGAGATTTGGAGGTCCTGTAAGCATTGGTCTTTTAAGGGGTTCTCAATGGAAGTCAACCAGTGTCATTATGTGTAGCTATTTCAAGCTGTCCTCTTCTGAAAGACATGTCAGGGAGGAAGTCAGTCAAAGAGGTATGAGTTCCCAGAGGCAGGAATGAGGTCCATCTGATTGAATCTATTTACTGCTGAACTAGCACTTCATGTTTGACATGGATCATAATTCTATGAGATGATATCCTTGCATTGCATATGAGGAAAATGGCACAAAGAGACCAAGGTGCCACTCATCTGGTGAGTAGCAGAGCCAGAATTCCAGCTCAGATCCCCTGATTTCAGTGCCTGTACGCTTCTCTGGCCACCATATTGGCTGGATCTTTTCTACATGGAGTATCTAGTAGCTTTTGTTGTTCAGACTTTTCATTCCTTGTCTTTTGTTTTCTGATCTTTCCTAATTATTGCTATTTTGTTTTTATTGAGGAAGTCAGAAAACCATGAGATGAATAAAGCTAGTTAAGGGTTTCTTGAGAATATAATATTCAAAAAGGAACAAGAGGAATCAAATACAAAAATTTCAGCATAATCAGAGTCAAATTCAGAATTAAATTATCTTATAGCAACCAACTTTCTTTTTTCAAAAACCCTTCAAAGGAAAACCTCATAAGTCATCCCATCCATATGAATGGAATATCTGTATCCATTCTTTTCTAGGTTTTGCTGTTACCACTCAATCACATTCAATAACAAATGGAAAATGTTAGGACATTGATAAAGCTAATATCCTTATGCAGAGACTCAATGGGGCACAGCTGGGCAGGATATGGGTTCAGCCACACTGGTACATGGTTAGATGATTGTAATCTTCAAATATCACCTTCTTTGATTCTCGTTGGGCTAAGGATTGTAGGTGAAGATCTTAAACTTGTCTACCTTTGGATTTGATTATCAACAGGTCTAAATAGGCTGGAGTGACCAACTTGCACAGGTAATGGGAGTCCTAAGAGAAAACTTACCACAAGAGAAGAAACAGTTTGACATTGAGCCCAGCTTCCCAGGCAGATGCAATGTTGGAGATGAGCGTTAGCTCCAGGCATGTCCTGGCCCAGCTAACTTGAAGGTAGGAATACTCAAGGGGGAAGGAAGGGCTGTAGGTTTGAAACAAAATTTGTGTCAACAGACCATAGAATACTAAAGTTCAAAAAGTTTTCCCTTCTTGAGAATCTAGAAAGAACTTTCTCCCCTCACCAGAGTACGTCTCTTATATTGAGGCATTAAGGCTGGGAAAGTTTCGTTTCTGCTACATCTTAAAATAGGCAAGTGGACAGTATTTTCAAGATAGCCAAGAAAGTAATATTTTACTTCTTTATTGAGGAAAGATTTAGTCCCACATAGGCTATAATCTGTACCCCGCCCTTACTGCCCCCACTGCTTCTCTGATCTAGTCTCATATGTCAACTCCAGTACCCTCTGGTTAGCCTCCTTACCTACCCAGCACATTCATGCCTCAGGGCCTTTGAACTTTCCTTTTCCTTTGATATGGATGATGTTCCTCCCACCTAACCCCTGGCCTTGTCTCTTCAAATGTCTTTGCAGAGCCAGTTGCAGTGGCACATGCCTGTAATCCCAGCACTTGGGAAGCTGAGGCAAGAGGATCGCGAGTTCAAAGCCAGCCTCAGCAACTTAGCGAGGCCCTAAGCAACTCAGTGAGACCCTGTCTCTAAATAAAGTACAAAATAGGGCTGGGAATGTGACTCAGTGGTAGAGTGCCCCTGGGTTCAATCTCCAGTACCAAAAAAAAAAAAAGTCTTTGCAGCTTGTTTCCATGCTTCCTTCAGTTCTCTGTTCAAATGTCACCTCATCTCTAGGGTCTCCCCTGACCTTATTAAAAAGAGCAACCACTGCCCCTTGCCTTGTTACCCACTAATCTGCTTCATTTTTCTCCAAAGAACTTTGTACTATCTAACATACTGTCTATTTACTTATTTGTTCATAGAGGGCATCTGCGTTTGAATGGGAACTGGTAAGGGTAGGAACTATATCTGTTTATTCACTGGTCTGCCCCCAGCAACCAAAACATTGTCTGTCACACATAAACACTGCATAAATTTGGTTAATGAGTGGCCTTTCTTTTCTTTTTTCTTTCATCACAAATTAATTGGGCATTCACTGAGCCCTATTGGGTAGCAGAGAACCAAAGATAAAAAAGATGGCCCCTGCCCTTGATAAGGTCATACCATGAGGAGGGAGACAAATAAGCAAAACTAACTTTAAATGCAGTGTGTGTCTGTGTGTGTGTGCGCGCGTGCGTACTAGTCAGCTTTTCATCTCTGTGACCAAAATACCTGACAAAAACAATTTTGAAGAGAAGTTAATTTTGACTCATGGTTTCAGAGATTCAGTCCATGGTCATTGCTCTGGGCCCAAGGTGATGCAGAACATCATCATTGCAGAAGGGCATTGCAAATGAAAGCTGCTCACTTCATGGTGGTCAGGAAGCAGAGAGAGAACAGTGAAAGGGGCCTCAGGGAAGATGAACCCTTTCAGAGCACACCCCCAGTGACCCACCTCCTCTAGCCACGCTCTACCTGCCTACAGTTACCAACCAGTCAGTCCATTGAAACTAGGGTGGACTGATTAGGTTACAGTCTCACAAGCCAGTGAATATTCCTCTGAATATTCCTGCATTAACACAGGAACTTTGGGGGGAGACCCCATATCCTAACTACAACACTGGGTTTCACAGGACACAACTAGAGGAAATCAGGGAAAGCTTCATGGAAGACATGGTATCAAGTTAACTCAGGAAGGGCAAGCATAATTATGATTTGTTAACACTTGCTGAGTGCTTACTATTTGCTGTCTTTCTGCTAAGCAGTGTAAAAAACACATCATTTAATGATGTTTTCCAGTTTTATAACCTAGGTCATGAGCTACTACCTGGAGCGGAGATTCAAACCTGTGTTTTTCTGGTTCTAAATCTCATTCTTTAATGAGAATTAAAGAATGAGAAATACTGGTCAGACAAGAAGGGAAGACTCTGTGAGCAGAAGAAACCATATCCCAAGTATTGAAACTTCACGAAGTATATTCAGGGACTACAGGAATTCTAGGAAATATGGAAAGAGTAGAGTTAGGAGTGAACCTCACTTAGAAGATAGTCTTGCAGGTCACATGCTGTGGTTTGACATGATTTGAGTGTGGGCCCCAAGGATTCGTGTCTTGGGAGAACTGTCCCCAATGTGGTAATGTGAGAGATGGTAGGACCTTAAAAGGTGGGGACTATTGAGAGGTAATTAAGTCATGGAGTTACTGCCCTAGAAAGAGATTCATGTATTTCTTGCAGGACCTAGGATAGGTCTTATGAAAGTGAGTTGTCAGAAAAAGAGTAAGATTTACCAGTTTCTGGCTTCCATCTTGCCCTGTGATCTCTCCCTCATATGCTTCTGCCTTGTGCCATGATGTGATACAGCCAAGAAGGTCCTTTCAATCTCCAAAACTATAAACTAACTAAACCTCTTTTCTGTATAAAGTACCCAGCCTCACGTATTTTGTTAGAGCAACAGAAAAAGGACTAATACAGCACAAATTTCTCATTCCTATGCTTCCTGATTCCTTCCTCCTTCCAGAGTACTTGCTCTCATTACTCTACTGAGCTTCTGAACATTCTTTGATCTGAAGAAAGAATTCCATTATTCAAGCAGGGGATTCACTATGTGATTGAAGTAGGCCAGACAGGAGGAAATAAGGTAATAATTGGGAAAACGAAGGAGAGATGACAGATAGGAATGATCTTTAGAGGCAGGATTGCTAGAACCTGATCCCCACATGGCTGTTGGAGAGGTAAGAGGCTAGGCCTGATTGAGTGGGGGAACAGCAGTGCTGGTAACTAGAACAGAACAAGCAGGAAAAAGCCAGCAGGAGCCAGAGATGAACAGTGAGTTTGATGTGAAGGGCCTGTGGCTCACTGAGAGAAGAGATGGCCAGTGCTGATTTTAATGTTGAAGGCTAGATCTCAGGGTAGAGTCACAGAGGTGACAAACAGTAGCCTCACAGATTTTAAGATATTTCCCAGGAGGAGAATCCAGAGAAACACAACAATAGATGAGGGTGGGACCCTTAGGATCCCCAGCATGTGAGAGCACCAGCTGTGGATTCTAGGAATCTTCTTGGCACTAACAACTGAGAACTGGTATTGTATTGTTTTCAGATGATCTGTTGTGGAAGCATTATTGAACAAATACATGATCTAAATCTTTGAGGGAATTTTTTTGAAATTTTCTTGGTTAAAAAAAAATTATCCAGCCGGGCGTGGTGGTGCACGCCTGTAATCCAAGCGACTTGGGAGGCTGAGTCAGGAGGATGGCGAGTTCAAAGCCAGCCTCAGCAACTTAGTGAGGTCCTAAGCAACTCAGTGAGACCCTGTCTCTAAATAAAATACAAAATAGGGCTGGGGATGTGGCTCAGTGGCCGAGAGTCCCTGAGTCCCAGTTCTAAAAAAAAAAAAAAAAAAAAATTTATCCAAGCTGGGCATAGTAACATAGGTTTGTAATCCCAGCTTCTTGAAAGGCTGAAACAGGAGAATTGCCAAGTTCAAAGCCAGTCTGGGCAATTTAGTGAGAGCCTATTTGAAAATTTAAAAAGTGCTAGGGATGTAGTTCAATTGTTGATTGCCCTTGAGTTCAATGTTCAGTACCACACACACAAAATTATCTAAAAACATGAGCTGTCCTCCTTGGAGCATTTTCTTCTATTGATGTTTGAGCAAAATAGTAACTAGATGGTAACTAGAACCATCTAGAAATTTCTTCAGTCAAGCATGGTTCTCTGTAATCTTTGACTCAGGTTGTTGTTTTCTTCTTCCCACCCCGCTTCATTTCCTAGTGACTTCCACACCCTGGAGTTAAAATCTCATTGACCATTCTTATCCTTGAAATGTACTTAGAAACTCAGGTACAGACTTATTTCAGCTTAGCCTTCTCCTAAACATAAAGCACCCACCAGTTACTAAGAGTCTAGGTGAAACCCAGCCAGGGACCCCCACCATTGCCCCTGCAGGAGTCCTCCATGTCAGAATGGCAACAGCACAGAGTTTGCTTCCAGTGAGGATTTTGGTGTTGCCTTTTGCTAGGTGTTCACAAATGGCCAATCTATTCACAGGAGAAGGCAGGAAACAGGGCAAGAAAGAGCTCCAGCCACTTGCTATCATTGTCCCCCCTCTTTTTTCAGCAGAATCTCAGGTTCTGTTTGGGAAGGCAGTGCAGAAGAACATGTTTGTCCCAGACAAATCCTGACTTGGACAGGCCCAGGATCATCTCACAGTTGTAACAAGGAGAGAAATGAACATTCTTCATGGCTGTCTGCTTTCCATCTTCCCACTCAGGGATTTGTCCAGGTCATGTCAGTGGAGGAATGGGAGCAATACAAGTGGAATGAGAGGGTGCCACTTATGGACACTGTGATGTAGGGCAAAAGTCACTTCACCTCCCTGAGCTCCAGTTTCTTCCTCCCTGAGAAGGAGGTCATGGGGATGAAGGTGCCCAGCAGGATGCCCAGCACACAGTAGATGCCCAATAGAGCTACCTCATTGTGATTATTTTCCAGTGCAATTATGTTTTTCATCTGACTGCTTAAAATGGCTCTGGATTTGGTAATGTGTGACTTTGTGTATCTTTACCATATGTGTTAGTCAGCTTTTTACCAAAATACCTTGCAAGAACAGCTTAGAGGAGGGAAAATTTATTTTGGCTCACTGTTTCAGAAGGGTTAGTCTGTGATCCGCTAACTTCATTGCTCTGGGTCCAAGGGGAGACAGCATCATGGTGGAAGGATGGGGTGGAGGAGTGCTGCTCAACTCAGGATGGCCAGAAAGCAGAGAGAGGGAAGAGAAAAGGGACCACAGGAAAGATGAACCCTTCCAGGGCATACCCCTCATGCCCCACCTGTCTACAGTTACCACTCAGACCATTGAAACTAAGATGGACTGAGTAGGCTACAGCTTTCATAATCCAATCATTGCACCTCCAAACCTCCTTGCATTAGCACAGCAGCTTTGGGAGGACAACGCATATCTAATTATAACACCACAGTTAGCAATAGTATCATGTCCTCAAGCTCTGGAATTTGATTAGACCTAACCATAAATGCCAACTCTACCAGCTTACCTCTGACTTGGCCTAAGCAACTTTCCTGTTACATTCCTGTGGGCATGAAGAAGGCACCCACCTTACAGATATGTTAAAAGAAAAGAAGATGTTGCCCGGGCGTGGTGGTGCACGCCTGTAATCCAAGCGACTTGGGAGGCTGAGTCAGGAGGATCGAGAGTTCAAAGCCAGCCTCAGCAACTTAGTGAGGCACTAAGCAACTCAGTGAGACTCTGTCTCTAAATAAAATACAAAATAGGGCTGGGAATGTGGCTCAGTGGCCGAGTGTCCCTGAGTTCAATCCCTAGTTCCAAAAAAAAAAGAGAAAAAAGAAAAGAAGATGTAGCTGGGTCTGGTGGCAACATCTTCCTTTCTTTTAAAATGGCTCAGAAGGCTGAGGCAAGAGGACAAGTTCAGGACCAGCCTCAGCAATTTGGGGAGGCTCTATTTAGCAAGACAATGTCTCAAAATAAAAAATACAAAGGGCTGGGGATATGGCTCAGTGGGAAAGCACTCCTGGGTTCAATTCCCAGGACCAAAAAGAAATAAGGAAAGGAAAAAAATAAGATGTCATGCATGGGAGCTGCTTGGTATATGGTCAGCACTTAAATAATATCTTGTCTGTCTTGGGGAAGATGACAACCCTGAAAGGGCTCATTCTCATATACTTATTTTAAATTGAGCACTCTCCATTGCTCAAAATAGTTAATAATTCTCAACACTGTCTTTAAAAAAAGTCTTTTGAATTTCTATAATGGTTTTTTTAAAAAGCAAAAACAAATACCACAACTTTATTTTTTCAGAAAAGAGAAGGTTTGGGGGGAATAACTTACTCAGAGTTAAATCTGCTGATTCAAGTAGATAGGTGAATAAAGATAATTACCTTTGGGGTCAGAACCAAGTTTCTTGTAACCCATAAAGATGTAGTTGGAAAATAGAACCTGCTCATGGTTAAAACCGTTTAAAAAGGTGAAGTGGAAAAATATCCCTATCACAGAGGGATATTTCCATGGGTGGGGGGTGGATCCTGGTGTGCACACTCTCTGCACTCTGTGCTTCCCACTCAAAGTCCTGAGAGTATGAATTCCTCTGGAAGGTCCACGCCCTGCCGAGAGGCACAAGGTACCCGAGGCAGGCCTTTGGAACTCCCCAGATTCTTAAACACTATGGTAGCATTACCCCAGCCCCTTACTCTAAAATTTCTATTTTCTACCTCTTTTAAATCACTTTGTATTCACCTCTACTGCCAGCCCTAATAATTGGGCTTCCTTTGGAGAGTATGAAAAAGGCAAAAAGTATGAACTTTTCACAATGTAAGAGTAATTACAAAAATGACAACTAAGTGAAAACAACAAAACCAAGCTAAGCCTGCCTGGATGCCTGTGGTCAACTGGGTTTTCTCAATAGCTCTGGGCCTCATGAACTGGCATTGGCCTCAGAACTCAGGCAATCAGATCTGGACACACATATAGCATGAAAAGAAACATGACATCTGGCAGGACCAAGGACTCTGCAGGGTTGAATTCTGGAACATCTGTAAAATTTAGCCTTACTTTTTTAAAAGTTTGAACCTCTTTGCCTTATTTTAGCTATTGGTCCAGTTACTCATGAGTCTCTGGAATGTAAATATGTCTGCCCCTACATTACAATATCAAGTGATTTTAAAGATTCTGCCTTGTTTTCCCCAAATATTATAGCACTTTGAGGAATTTAGCATCTAAACTCTATCACACCAAAGAACACCACAAGCATTTTCTGACTGTCAGATCATTTCCCCTGGTATTTACTTTTAAAAATATGTTCTGAAAAAAAAAATATGTTCTGTGTTTGAAAGTAAGTACATTCACTTTCCCCAGACCTGTGCCAAGCCCTGGGGATTCAGAGTGAGACAGATGGTTCTGGAGCTTGCAGAGATCTCTGGCTGGGAAACAACATAACAATTGGGCATCTTAACAATAAAAACCATAGACAACTTCTCCAAAATCCAGAATTCCAGGAACTGAGGGGCCCTCCAGATTCAAGGGTAAAACCTCCAGGGCAGCTGCCAAATGCATTTGAAAGAATACAAGGAGAAGGGGTGTTGGCCCCAGAGGAAAGTGAAAACACTCTTTTAATAGTTCTAGAAAACAGAACTATTAAAAGTCTCAGTAGCTTCACTGCTCTTCTGCATTCTCTTTGTTCACTTTCTGAAATTGTAGTCTCTTCTAACTTCCTAACACATTTCCTTTTCCTCCAATTAACAGTATTTTGGGGGGCTGGGGAAAAACCCCAGTTGATAGAGTGCTTGCCTTGCAAGCACAAGGCCCTGGGTTCAATCCCCAGCACCACCACCACAAAAAAAGAAACTATTTTTACCATCATTCAGAACTAAATGGTTTATGTAACCCCTACCCCCACTATTAATGCAAATGCAATCATTACCACTGTGTATGATATAGCTGATCCCTGCTATTTGCTTTAAAGCCAGAGCTAGTTCATTATTGTTTTCACTGCTGACAATTGCTGAACCCACCATTTTTGTTTATTGATGGCAATTAATGTTGAAGACATCATAGTAGGGTCTGGGTATTTACTTGAACACTGTTTACCCTTTGTTGTCGCAACAGTTATTACTATTGTTTATTTTGCCCCCATTCTGTGAGGTACTGAGAACCTACAGGGACACTAAAAGTTCACAGGTTAGAGATTCCGCTGCAGAACTAAACATTCCCTCACATTACTCCTATTCAAATAAGGGAGGAGACAAAAAACCCCAAACCATCAAAAAGAATCTAAGAAGAAGCAACCAGAGAGGGAACTTAGGTCCCACCTCTGGGCATCTACTCGTACATCAAAAACAGAAGTCCCAGAACAAATAAGATAACTACACACAAAAGGACATGCACAAAAAAAGAGGTAGAGGAATCAATTTCAATTGATGCACAAGATCAAGAGCTCTGAACACATGAGAAAACAGGCAAATAAATCTCCCCACCCCTAAATCCACAGTCTCCCAACAAAGGTACCCACTGATAGTGAGGAAGAGGAAAACCCAGAGAAAGATTATAAAAAACTGATTATCAAAATGTTCAGTGAACTAAAAGAAGATCTAAGGAAGAAATTAAGAGAGCAATTACAGGAGATAAAAGACCATTTTAATAAATAGAAATAGGAATTAAAAAAAAAACAAGCAGAACTCCTAGAAATGAAAGACAAGCTCAAATTACAAATTCACTCGAAGGCATCAATGACAGATGGTGTAGGAAATAGAAGCTCAGCCCTTGAAGACAGAACTTTAGGCACTGAAGACAGGCTATGTGCTCTTAAATACACAGAAGATAGTAAAGGGAAAAAATTATAGAACATGAATAGAGTATACAAGAACTCTGGGACAATTTTAAAAGACCAAACCTGAGAATCATTGGTATGAAAGAGAACATGGAGATACAAACTAAGACATAAAGAACATTTTTTTTTTTTTGGTACTGGGGATTGAACCCAGGGGCACTCCACCACTGAGCCACATCCCCAGCCCTAGTTTGTATTTTATTTAGAGACAGGGTCTCACTGAGTTGCTTAGGGCCTCACTAAGTTGCTGAGGCTGGCTTTGAACTCCTGATCCTCCTGCCTCAGCCTCCCAAGTGCTGGGGTTACAGGTGACATAAAGAACATTCTTGATGAGATAGTTACAGAAAACTTCCGTATCAGAAACAAGATAGATATCCACATACAGGAGATTTATAGGACCCCAAATAGACCCAGTCAAATGAGAAGCTCACTGAGACATAATCAAAATGCATAACATAGAAAACAAGAATAGAATATTAAAAACTGCAAGAAATATCAGGTCACATTGGGAGGCAAACCAATAAAGTCTCACTTTTGATTCCACTGCCCAAACCTTAAAGTCAAGGAGGGACTGGAATGAGGTATTTCAAACCCTAAAAGAAAACAACTGTCAACCAAGGTTAATATACTCAGCACCTCAGTTTCAAATTTGAGGGGGAAATAAAAACATTCCACAACAAGAATAAACTAAAAGAATTCATGAATACCAAACCAGCACTGCAAAGAATACTCAGAGATAAACTTGATGCAGAGGAACTAAAAAACAATTCCCCAAAGCCCCAAACAGGAAATTCAATAATCCACTGAGGATCAAGACAGGATAAAAAATAGCAAAAAAACAAAAATATCAGGAAACAACGATCACATATCCATACTAACACTGAATGTTAAGGGTCTCAACTCTCCAATTAAAAGACACAGATTCATGGACTGGATCAAAAAACAAAATCCAACTACATGCTGCTTAGAAGAGGCCTATCTTATAGGCAATGACACCTGTGGGGATGCAGAAAGAAGCCACTGAGGTATATGTTCTCAGGCTGCGGAAAGGTAAAATCCTTGACTGCACACTCAGGATTGTTCATGCTTGTGGAGAAAAATCCCAAGTGACCTGACCTGCAGACGCATTGCCCCAGGTGAGCATTGCCCCAGGTGAGCTTCGCTCGTCCTTCTCTCTCCCTCCTCCCTTTGGTAAATTGTGTGACTCCTAATTGGACCATCCTTACAGACTATCATGTTTCACCACCGGTTCTTTGTTCTGGGACTCCCCTCTCCTATAAAAGTGCTGTAACTCTTCAATAAATTTGAGACTGGTCTGGAACTTGCTCTCCCGAGGGCGTTGGTTACCTCGTTGGCCTTACCCCCTCCAACAGGGACAAAGACCCACAGGCTGAGGTCTAGTCAAACAGTGACAATAGGCCTAGACCCAAACTAAACAGTTACAACAGACACCCACAGGCTAAAGGTAAAAGGATGGCAAAAAACATTCCAGGCATATGTTCCAACAAACATGCAGAAATAACTATTCTCATATCTGACAAAGCAGATTTCAAGCAAAAATTAGAAGAGAAAAAGGACATTACATCCTAGTGAAGGCAACAATCCCACAAGAAGATATAACCATAGTGAATATTTATGCCCCAAATGTCAACATGCCCTATTACATGGAAAAAATACCGTATGACATTAAATACTACATAGACCCCAACATATTAATACTGGGGGATTTCAATACACCCTATCACCAATAGACAAGTCATCAAAACAAAAAATCAACAAAGGTATCTCCAACCTAAACAACATCATAGATCAAATGGACCTAACAGAAATGTACAGAGTAGTCCACTTCAAAACAGTTGCATTTACCTTCTCAGATGTGCATGGAATGTTTCCCAAAATAGATCATTTTCTAGGCCATAGAGCAAATTTTAGCAAATATTAAAAAATTGATATAATCCCATGTGCCTATTATTGGTCCAGGGAGAGCCCCCTCTCACTCCTCCCCTTTTACTATACAGCCCAACCCTGATCCCAAACCTTACATATCTACTACCTTCCTGGGTAGAATACCAAGGATGGGCTGACTTCCCTCCTGGGACACCTCTGGCTCCAAAAGTTGGTTCCGCTGATACAGGTTCACCCAAATACTGGTGCTACCGGTTGCTCAAGCTAATGAGCCACTGGTGAAGACCAAAATATATAGAGAGAGATACATAGATATAGATAGATATAGCTCATGACACAGCACAGAGCAATGCTAGATAAAACTGTGGTGAAAGTGTTTCAGATTTTGAGACCCAACTGTTTGTACCTGCCCAGGATCATTTTGCTAATTAATTGTCCACTGAGGGTGTAGAATCCATATCAGTTTCTTAAGCTTTTCAGGAATCGACTTCCATTACCACTTGTAGTGAGTTTAAAGGATTTTGGAGCTAACCAAAAAATAAAAAATAGAATCTGACCAAAAGGCAGCAATAGCACACAAGTTTTATCTGAGCCACACTTTGACAGGGTGGCATGTGGGGGAAAGTCACGCACAGCATAAAGTGATCCAGAAGCTACACCCAGGAACTGTTGGGGGAGGGTTGTAGAGGGGTCTTACGTCTAGTAGATGTTTCCCAGCAGCACAATGGGAGAGTATCTGGATCCGGTTCCTAAAGGGCAATTGCAGCCTGGGGACTTGCATACTACAAGATTTATCTTGTCTGTGGCTAGCAGATGTTGGGTGCAGTTTCATGGAGTTATTCAAGGCAGAAGGCTCTAAGTGGATAAATATATGCTTATTTAAGTTGTGTTTAAAGCAACTCTCTCTGTAAAATTTGAATTTGGCAAGAGTGGGCTTTTGATTGAACTGACTCCATATTGCTCTGAAGAAGTAAACAATATAGAGTCAATATACAGAAGTTATCTTTGGTCTGGGGGCATAGTTCTGTAGTACAGCACTTGCCTAGTGTGTGCAAGACCCTGGGTTCAATTCCCAGGACCCCTTCCCCCCAGAAAAAAGAAAGAAAAGGAAGCAGCAGCTATCTTTGACTCAGCTTTGTGGAGACAGGGCTGAAGGCTGTAGCTCAGTGGTAGAGTGCTTGCCTGGCACATGTGAGGCACTGGGTTTGATCCTCAGCACCACATGAAAATAAA
>JAJEJO010000617.1:269121-305090 GCA_020662805.1 Glaucomys volans | reverse complement strand
ACTAGTTTGTTTTGGTGGCATAGGAGAATATCATCCATATAATGATAAATTAGCAATTTTGGATACTTCTGATGGGTGGAGAATAGAGCTTTGTCTACATAAATTTGACATAAAGTGGGCTGTTAGTTAGTCATGCCTTGAGGTAATACTGTCCACTCAAATCTTTGATCAGGTTGGGAGTGATTAATAGCAGGTAAAGTAAAAGCAAACCTCCAACAATCAGCTTTATGTAATGGTATAGAAAAGAAACAATCTTTCAAATCCACTATGACAGTGGTCCAATTTTTTGGTAAGGCTGAGACAAGGGGCAATCCGCATTGGATAGGGCCCATAGGGAACATTTGGTTATTTACAGCTCTAAGATCATGTAATAATCTCCATTTTCCAGATTTTTTCTTTATTATAAATATAGGAGTATTCCAAGGGGAAGTGGATGGTTGTAAATGGCCTGCATCCAACTGTTCCTTGACTAAATTATGAGCAGCCTCCAGTTTTTCTCTAGTTAGGGGCCACTGAGGGATCCATCAAAGCTTGTCATCTTTCCATCGTATAGGAATGGTATGTTCGTCAGTGGTCCCTAAGAAAAACCCAGGCCTGTGGTAGGGACATTGGGAGATGGGAGAGGAATGGGTTGTACAGATCCTTGTTCCTTTTTTCCTAATCCTTTGTAGTCTGTACATCCCATAGACCTCATAATAGATTTTACAGGGGTACCTTGAAATATGTTTTTAGTAGTCAATTTGAGGTCCATTTGACTTAAAACATCTCTCCCCCATAGGGAAATAGGTAAATTACATACATATGGTTGAAATAGTCCAGAGTGTCCTTCCTTGTCTTTCCACTTAGGGTAGCTGCACTTTGATCGGGGCTTGTAGCTATTCCTAACCCTCTAAGAGTTTGATTATCCTTGACAACTGGCCAATCTTTGGGCCAATCAGAGGATTTGATGATACTTTTGTCAGCTCCAGTATCTAAGAGTCCCATGAACTCCCTATTTCTAATAGTTAATGACAATATGGGCCTGTCTTTTAAATCCATTGTAAAACAGGCTAGTGGCTCTCCTGTTGACCCGAATCCTTGATTTCCTCTGATATTAGTTTTACTGGGGTACAGGGTATGTTGACTAGGTAATATAAGCATCTGAGCAATTTGGTCTCCTGGAGATATTACTGTAATTCCTTTAGGAGAGGAAACTAATATTTTAACTACACCTTTAAAATCAGGATCTATAACCCCAGGGTGTACAATAAGACCTTTTAATGTAGTAGAGCTTCTGCCAATTAATAAACCCATTGAGTCTGGGGGAATGGGGCCTTGCCAATCTGAACCTATGGCTTGTACTCCCATTTCAGGAGTTAGGACCAGTCTGGAGGTGGCGCGGATGTCCAGTCCTGCGCTTCCTGTTGTTGCTCTCCACGGTCCATTAGGGGATACCAATTTCTTGGTACTTGTTGGATTACCCCGTACATTTGTTGCGGGCCCCAGGGTGGGCCTGGTTTCCCGTTTTTTGACAACTTAGGGTTAGGACCTAGAAAGTTACCTTCCTTATCACGTACAGATTGACAAATGCTGGACCAGTGATTTCCCTTTTTACAGTGAGGGCACAGTCTGGGTTGTGGATGCTCATCTGGCGGTTCATGTTGAGTAGAATTAATTCTATTTGGACAATTTGCCTTTATGTGACCTAATTGTTTACAATGGAAACAGGCTCCTGGAGCAGACCTTTGACTATAGATTGGTTGAGCATTACCTAAACCTTGAGTTATGGTTGCTGCAAGTACTTGCCCTTGTATTACAGAATCATTTATGTCTCTACAGACCTTTAAGTAGGCTGAGAGATCCTTGTTTTTCCAAGGTCTAATAGCTTCCTTGCACCATTTATTAGCTTGTTCATATGCTAATTGTTTGACCAATGGCATAGCTTGTTCTGCATCCCCAAAAATTCAAGAAGCAGTTTGAATTAGGTGGTCCACAAAATCAGCATAAGGCTCATTTGCTCCCTGAATAACTTTGGATAATTGACCCTGTCAATCGCCAGATCCTTGCAGTGTTTTCCAAGCTTTTGTTGCAGCGGCTGCTATTTGCATATATACCACTGGAGGATACGCTACTTGGGCCTGGGTTGTTACGTAGTTTCCTAAACCCATTAGCATATCCACATTCCAGTTGGGATTGCCTGCGGCAACATTACGTTTTGCTGTATCTATGCAATATTCTTGCCAAGCTGTTTTCCACATTAAATACTGTCCTCCAGAAAGGGTGGCTCTAGTTAGATTTACCCAATCTCCGGGGACCAAATTGAGCCCTGCCATTGACTCCAACAATGATACTGTAAAGGCAGCTTGAGGTCCATAAGTACTAACTGCTTCCTTTAAATGTTTAACTACTTTAAAATCTAAAGCTTGATGATACCTCTGGTTTTGAGCATCCTCAAAAACTGGGAAACAGGTATTAGATAGATCTGCCCAAGCACCTGATGGATTATATGAACATGCCCCTGAGCAATAGCTAGCATAGGGAAGAGGTGGCACTGTTGGTTTAACTCTATCTGGAGGATGTAAGTTCTCTAATTTTAGGTCCTTAAACTTTGCCTCTAATTCCTCCCTGGTAAGTTCTTCCTCATCTTCACTTCCTGTTTCTGAGGACTGGACGGATCGCAAAGATCGTTCTTCTTTCACTTCCTCTAAAATAGTATTTCCCTCTTCTATAGGATCCTTAAACTTGTCCTTTTTAGCAGTCAAACAGCCCTTAACAAAAGCCCAGATAGCCATTGTACCTGTAGGTAACGGCTGTTGAGCATTAGCTTTTCGTAGGTCTTCTCCTAAATGCTCCCACTGTGGAACATTTAATAGGCCCTCATCTAAAAACCAGGGGGCTTGATGTTCTATTGTCTCTAAGAATGCCCTTGCTGTTTGAGATTGTAAAGGAGTCCCATTGGCTTTCAGTAATGCCCTTAAAGGGCTCTCCATGTGGAGTCTGGAAACCTCGGAGCCCATTTTTACTGTTTAAGCCACTTCTCCGCGGACCTGATTAAGCCACTTCACCGTGGACCTTCTTTAAACCACTCAACCGTGGACTTGTGGATTGTCGCCTCCGAGAACCTTAGTTGCTCCCAGGCAAACCTTCCTTTAGATAAAAGACAAAAACAAAGACAGTACTTATATGAATTACTTACCGACTATTTTAGTTTCGTTTTTGGATCCTGGGTTTCGGCACCACTTATCGCTGTCTTTCCGCCCGCGGTAAGACACAACACAAGGTTGTTGCTTTTAACACACTTTATTCTAGCGCCTAATACATGTCACAGAGCTGCTGTTTTTTTGGCGTCTCCCCGCTACCCCCCCTGCATAGTCCTTATATACATGCTCAGCATCATCAGGTCAGGTGGATGCTTAAGCCAATCAAGTATCTACTTCCGTGGTGAGAGCGACTTGTTTACTTCAACATAAAACTGCACTGGCAACCTGCCAGCCGCCATCTTAGCATAGAGCCGGGGGTACCTGGAATACCCCGACAAAATATTTTTAAAAGTTAAAAAAAACCCAGAAAACAAATTAATAGCATCACGAAGGAGAAAAGGAATATCATTATTTTATAGATATCAAAGGGAGAAAAGGGGTTATAACTTTATGCTAACAAATTTGATAAATTCTTTGTAAAGCACTAACTACCAAAGTTAATTCAAAAGAAGAAATAGACATACATATGTTTTTTGGTTTTTTGTATTTTCGGTGCTGGGGATTGAACCCAGGGCCTTGTGGAAAAAGAAGAAATAGATAGTCAGGTGTGGTCATGTATATCTGTAATCCCAGTAATTTAGGAGACTGCGGCAGGAGAATAACAAGTTCAAAGTCATCCTTAGCACCTTAACAAGACCCTCTCTCAAAATAAAAAATAAAAAAGACTGGAGATAGGGCTGGACTTATAGCTCAGTGGTAGAGTGCTTGCCTAGCATGTGTGAGGCACAGGGTTCGATCCTCAGCACCATGTGAAAATAAGCAAATAAAATAAAGGTATAAAAAAATTTTTTTAGAGAGAGAAAACTCAAATTACTAAAATTTGTGATGAAAAAGGAAATATCACAACAGACACTGTTGAAATACAAAGCATAATTAGAAGCTACTTTGAAAATCTATACTCCAATAAAATAGAAAATCCTGAAGACATTGACAAATTTCTAGAGCCATCTGATCCTCCCAAACTGAACCAGGAGGACATACACAATTTAAACAGATCAATTTCAAGTAATGAAATAGAAGAAGCCATCAAAAGTCTACCAACCAAGAAAAGTCGGGACCAGATGGATTCTCAGTTGAGTTCTACAAGACCTTCAAAGAAGAGCTTATACCAATACTCCTGAAAGTATTTCATGAAATAGAAAAGAAGGGAACCCTTCCAAATTCATTCTATGAAGCTAGTATCACTCTGATACCAAAACCAGACAAAGACACATCTAGAAAGAAAACTTTAGACCCTGATGAATACAGATGCAAATATCCTTAACAAAATTCTGGCAAATCGCTTACAAAAACATATTAAGAAGATAGTGCACCCCGATCAAGTGGGGTTTATCCCAGGGATGCAAGATTGGTTCATCTGGAAATCAATAAATGTAATTCATCACATCAATAGACTTAAGGTTAAGAATCATATGATTGCTGGCGGTGGCACATACCTGTAATCCCAGCACTTGGGAGGCTGAGGCAGGACAATCGTGAGTTCAAAGCCAGTCTCAGCAACTTAGTGAGGCACTAAGCAACTCAGTGAGACCCTGTCTCTAAATAAAATACAAAATAGGGCTGGGGATGTGGCTCAGTGGTGGAGTGCCCCTGGGTTCAATCCCCAGTACCAAAAAAAAACAAAAACAAAAAAGAATCATATGATTATTTGATAGATGCTGAGAAAGCATTTGAAAATACAACACCTCTTCATGCTCAAAATACTAAATAGGGATGGTAGGAACATACCTCAACATTGTAAAGGCTATTTATGCTAAACCCACTGCCAACATCATTCTTTTTTTTTTTTTTTTTGGAGGTGCTGGGGATCAAACCCAGGGCCTTGTGCTTGCTAGGCAAGCACTATACCAACTGAGCTATATCCCCAGTCTCCGCCAACATCATTCTTAACAGAGAAAAACTGAAAGTATTCCCTTTAAAAACTGGAACAAGACAGGGATGCCCACTGTCACCACTTCTATTCAACATTGTGCTGGAAATGCTAGCCAGAGCAATTAGACAGACTGCAGAAATTAAAGGAATATGAATAGGAAAAGAAGAACTCAAGCTTCTATTTGCCAATGACATGTCACTATTTGCCAATGACATGATCCTATATTTAGAGGATCCAAAAAACTCCACCAGGAAACTTTTAGAACTAATTAATGAATTCAGCAAAATAGCAGGATATAAAATAAACACACATAAATCTAATGCATTTATATACATAAGTGATGAATCATCTGAAAGTGAAATGAGGAAAATGACTTCATTCACAATAACCTCAAAAAAATAAAATAAAATACTTGGGAATCAATCTAACAAGAGGTGAAAGACCTCTACAATGAGAACTACAGAACACTAAAGAAAGAAATTGAGGAAGACCTTAGAAGATGGAAAGGTCTCCCATATTCTTGGATAGGCAGAATTAATATAATCAAAATGGCCATACTTTCAAAGGTGCTATACAAATTTAATGCCATTCCAATAAAAATCCCAATGACATTCCTCATAGAAATGGAGAAAGCAATCATGAAATTCATCTGGAAGAACAAAAGACCCAGAATAGCCAAAGCAATCCTGGGCAGGAAGAATGATTCAGGAGGTACCAGAACTTAAACTCTACTATAGAGTGATAGTAACAAAAACAGCATGGTATTGGCACCAAAATAGACAGGTAGACCAATGGTACAGAATAGAGGACACAGAGACAAACACACATAAGTACAGTTATCTCATACTAGACAAAGGAGCTGAAAACATGCAATGGAGAATCAATAGCCTCTTCAACAAATGGTGCTGGCAAAACTGGAAAACCATATGCAATAAAATGAAATTAAACTCCGATTTCTCACCCTGTACAAAACTCAACTCAAAATGGATTAAGGATCTAGGAATTAGACCTGATACTCTTCACCAAATAGAAGAAATAGTAGGCCCGAATCTTCTTCATGTTGGCTTAGGACCAGACTTCTGTAACATGACCCCCAGAGAGCAAGAAATAACAGGAAGAATCAATAAATGGGATGGATTCAAACTAAAAAGCTTATTCTCAGCAAAAGAAACAATCAAGAATGTGAAAAGAGAGCCTACAAAGTGGGAAAAAATCTTTTCCACACACACATCAGACAGAGCACTGATCTCCAAAATTTATAAAGAACTTAAAAAACTTTACACCAAAAATACAAAGAAACCAATCAATAAATGGGCTAAGGAACTGGGCAGACACTTCACAGAAGATGATATACAAGCGATCAACAAATATATGAAAAAGTGCTCATCATCTCTAGTAATAAGAGAAATGCAAATTAAAACCACCCTAAGATTTCATCTAATTCCAATTAGAATGGTTATTATCAGGAACATAAGCAATAATAAGTGTTGGCATGGATGTGGGGAAAAAGGCACACTCATACATTACTAGTGGAGTTGCAAATTGGTGCGGCCACTCTGGAAAGCAGTGGAGATTTCTCAAAAAACTTGGAATGGACCCACCATTTGACCCAGCTATCCTATTCCTCAGTTTATACCCAAAGGTCTTAAATTCAGCAAAGTATAGGGATGCAGCCACATCTATGTTCATAGCTGCTCAATTCACAACAGCTAGATTTGTGGAATCAACCTAGATGCCCTTCAATTGATGAATGGATAAAGAAACTGTGGTATATATACACAATGGAATATTACTCAGTCATAAAGAAGAATAAAATTATGGCATTTGCTGGTAAATGGGTGGAGTTGGAGAATATCATGCTAAGTGAAATAAGCAAAGCCCAAAAACCAAAAGCCAAATGTTTTCTCTGATCAGTGGATCTGATACATAATGGGGAGTGGGGGCACGTCATGGGGGGGACAAGAGAAGAATGGAGGAAGTATGGATGGTGTAGAGGAAAATGGCACAGGAGGGGGTGGGGGAAGAAAAGATAGTAGAGACAGACAGTATTACCCTATGTATATGTAAGATTATATGAATCATGTGAATCTACATTGTGAAAAGAAAAGATAAATTCCCTTCTGTATAATTATATCAAAATGGATTCTACTGTCATGTATAATTAAAAAGTACCAATAAAAAATTTTTAAAAAAAAAGGACTGGGGGTATAGTTCAATGGTAACTCACTCCTATGTTCAGTCCCCAGTACCAAAAAATAAAATATAAATTTTAAAAAATGCAATCAGATTTTTATATATTAGCAACAAACATTTGGAAATTGGATTTTTAAAAATACATTTTAAAGTTGCATCAAAATTATGAAATTTTTTTAATAACTTTCACAAAAGATGTTTATGTTTATGTTGTGTTATATTTTGAAAGAGACCATTGGTGGGAGAAATTAATGACCTAAATAAATTGAGAGCTAGGTTTTGATCATTTTTCAGAGATTCAATATTGTTAAGATATCACCTCTCCCAAACTGATCTATAATATTAAGCTGAAGATGTAGCTCAATGACAGAGTATTTGCCTAGCATCCCCAGCACCAGTAAATAAATTAATTGATAAATAAGCAAACAAATAAATAAATAAACTCCATAACACCAATGAAAATGCCAACATGTTTTTAAACAAAATTTGACAAGCTGACTTTAAAATTTATATTGAAATGCTAAATGCCTAAAATAACCAAAATACTTTGAAAAATAATTTTAAAAGTTGTAGTAAAAAATACATTATTTGGGACTTATTATAAAGTATCTGGTAACTGAAGCAATGTGGTATTGGCATAAAGACAAATAGAGGGGGCTGGGGATCTAGATCAGTTGGTAGAGTGCCTGCCTTGCAAGCACAAGGCCTTGGGTTCAGTCCCCAGTACCGCAAAAAAAAAAAAAAAAAAAAAGACAAATAGATTGATGGAACAGAATAGAATTCAGATAAGACTCACACCACACACAGCATTTGCCAAAGATGCTAAGTCAATTCAACACAAAAAGGGTAATCTTTTCTTTCCTTTCTTTTCTTTTCTTTTTCTTTTTTTTTTCTTTTCTTTTGTTACTAAGATTTGAACCCCAGGGCTCTACTGAGTACAGCCCAGTTCTTTTTAAATTTTTATTTTGAGATAGGTTCTGACTTAGTTGTCCAGACTGGCCTCTAACTTGTGATCCTCCTGAGTCTGAGTGAGCCTACTGAGTCGCAGGAATTTCGAGCATGTACTATCACACTCAGCAAAAGGATCATCTTTACTGGAAGTGAACTTCACAAGAAATAAATGCTAATAAGAAATCTTTACAACTCAATGTGCAAAATATTAACCCTCTGACCTTAGCTTATACCACTAAAAATAACTCTAATGAATCATAAAATGTCTAGGCCAGGGGTGGTGGCGCACACCTGTAATCCAAGCGATTTGGGAGGCTGAGTTAGGAGGATCTCGAGTTCAAAGCCAGCCTCAGCAACTTAGCGAGGCCCTAAGCAACTCAGTGAGACCCTGTCTCTAAATAAAATACAAAATAGGGCTGGGGATGTGGCTCAGTGGCCAAGTGTCCCTGAGTTCAATCCCTAGTTCCAAAAATAAAATAAAATGTCTAGGAGAAAATCTAAATGAACTTGATTTTGGCAAAGATTTTTAAATAAGACACAAAACTTACAGGTGAAAGAGGGGAGATCAATGAAATGGATTTCTTTAAAATTAACAACATTTGCTCTTCAAAAAATAATGTAGGTTTTCAGTCATCCTGTAAGGAACCTGGAAGTCATTAAACCAACTTCAGAATAAGGAAAAGAATGGAACACAAAAACCAGCTCTTCTTAGATCCATCAGAGATTTGAGGTCACAGGGAAAACTGCAGCCACAAAGCTGAGGAGACACAGGCAGACTTGAAGAATTAGAGCCTACTGAATAGAAGCCCAGGAGTAGAAAACTCCAAGGGAATAGCTCTGGGGTAGAACCCCTGAAGTGTAATTGACAATTTGCTGTGGGCTCCTTGTGGACAAGTTTGAGAGTTAAAAGCACCCAGGGGAGCTACTGTTATGGAGTCTCACACATTTTTTTGTTTTAGCTCTAGAAAACCTACCAAGTTTTCACTATACAGATCAGAGAAAAATCCCTCCCTTTTTGTTGTTGTTTGTTTGTTCCTGGGATTGAACCCAGGGGTACTTAACAACTGACCTCCATCCCCAGTCCTTTTCATTTTTTATTTTGAAACAGGGTCTTGTTAAGTTGCTAATGGTCTTTCAAAGTTACTGAGGCTGACCTTGAACAACTTCCTGCCACAGGCTTGTTCCACCAAGCAGGCTCAGAGCATATCCTCACAGGAACTATTTTACCAGAACCTAACTGAGCAGGGAGAGGGAAGTCCCCAACTCCAGCCTCATCTAGGCTTCCTGCCTACCTAAAGGGGGAAAACCAAGTGAGAAGTACTTGTGATGGTCACAGCCCAGGAGCTCATTAAAGACTGAAACTTAATCACAGGACTATAGTCTGCTGCCCCACCCTCCACACCTCATCAATAAGGGCTTCTGTGTAATAATGGGAATACAACTGAAAGAACTGCACATTTCAGATCTAATTTAAAAAGTTCTAGCTGGGTGTGGTGGCACATCCCTGCAATTCCAGGAACTTGGGAAGCTGAGGCAAGAGGATTGCAAGTTCCAGACTAGCCTCAACCATTTAGCAAACCCCTGTCTCAAAATAAAATAAAAAGGGCTGGGGATGTGACTTAGTGGTAGCACACCCCTAGGTTAAATCCCCAGTAGCACACATGCAAAGTTTTCTAGGGAAACCCAAAGACAACAGGAGAGACAAAAATCAAAAATAAAAATAAATTTTGCCCTCTCACACATACAGCCATAGCAAACAAAAAAGAGCCTAATTCTTAGAGAGGCATAAAACCTCACGTAAAGGTCTCTTTACTTCAATCCCTTTTACCGAAAATATGATGTGTTGCATTTAAACAAACAAACAAACAAAAAGCAATTACAAGGCATACAAAGAGCAAACACTCAAAATTTCAACAGACTGAGCAAGCATCAGAACAAGACTCAGATATGGAAGAGGTATTTGAAATATCAAAAAACTCAAAACAACTATGACTACTACACTGACTTTAAAAGCTATCATTTTAAAAAGTGGATAACATGCACGAACGCATAGGTAATAAAAGCAGAAAGATGAAAGCTAGGAAAAAAAAAATTTTAGAAATTAAAAGATACTTAAATGCCTTTAATGGTCTCAACAATACATGGGACATAGCCAAAGAAAGAATTAGTCAGCTTAAAGAAATGTTAATAAAAACTTACAAAACTGAGATGCAAAGAGAAAAAATAATTTAAAAGAACAGAATATTCAAGAACTGTGGGACAAATACAAAAGGTAAAACCTACATAATGGAACTCAAGAAGAAAAAGATGAAGAAAGAAAAGAAATGCTTGAAGAAATAACTGAGAATTTCTCAAAATTAGTGACAGACACTAAACCACAGATCCAGAAAGCTCAGGGAACACCCAAGTAGTATAAATATCCTAAAATCTACTGTTACAGTTCCCAAGAAATAAAATTCTCAAATACCAAGTTCCAGAAATGAAACAAAAAATTCCTGGAAACCGAGGGGTGACCTTTAAATCACGGAAATTGGAAAGTCCCTAAAGGCCTAAATGTACCATCAGGAGGGAGAGATAGCTAACTGCTAATCGCTAACATCTGCTTCTGTAGATGGCTTGCTTGCATTGGCTAGAAACAGTGACTGTACTGCCCACCCCAACCACACATCATTTTCCCTATAAATGCTGACAATGAAGGAACTTGCGGGTTCTCCTCAGGTGTATCACTACACCAAATTGCAGAAATCAGAGACAAAAGGAAAATCTTGAAAGAAGTCAGAGATTAAAACAAACAAATAAAACAAACAAACAAAACACCTTGCTACCTATAGAGGAACAAAAATAGGAATTACATCAAACTTCTCTGCAGAAACTGCAAACAAGAACAGAGTGAAACATCTAAATGTTGAAAGAAAAATATCATCAACTTAGAACTCTGGAGTCAGCAAATTAACCTTCAAATGTGAAGGAGAGCCTGGTACATCTGTGTCTAGCTTATTTGGGAGGCTGAGGCAGAAAGATTGCAAGTTTGAGGCCAGCCATTGTAATTTGGCTAGACCCTGTCTAAAAATAGCGGCAGCCCCTCTCACCCGCACCACACACACACACACACACACACACACACACACTCCGACCCCAGCCCTGGTGTGTTGGCGGGGTTGTTGTAGCTCAGTGGTAGAGTGCCCCTGGATTCAAACCCCGGTACTGAGGAAAAAAAAAAAAAAAGACTTTCTTGGACAAACGAAGACGTCACAAGTGACATCTTAAAATATTTTCAATTAAACTAAAATGAGAATACAACTTATCAAAATGTGTGGGATCCAGCAAAAGCTATGTTGGAGGGAAATTTAAAAATTTAAAAATTTAATGTGTATGTAAGGCAGAAAAGAACATTTAAAATCAGTAATCTAAGCTTCTACTTTTTGGGGAATTAGAGAAAGAAAAGTAAATTAAATCCAAAGTAAGCAGGAAAAATAGGGGAAAAATAAAAACTGAAGCTGAAATTGAAATAGGCCATCAAAAGAGAAAAATCAACAAAACCAAAAGCTCATTCTTAGAAAGATGAATAAATTGACAAACTTCTAGCCAAATTAAGAAAAAAAGAGAAGACACTGATAACTAATATAAGAAGTGAAAGAGACCATCATTCCTAATTCCAGACATTAAAAAGATAATAAAGGAACATTCTGAACTGCACACAAGTGTTACAACCTAGATGAAATAGGACAATTCCTTAAAAGACACAATCTATCAAAACTCACAGGAGAATTATGTAATCCAAATGGATTCTACCTAAAGGAAACTAAAGCAATAGTTGATAACCCTCCAAAATGGAGAACACTAGGACCCAGATAAGTTCAGCGGTGAATTCTACCAGATGTTAAGGAATAAATTACACCAATTTTCTTACATCCTCTTCCAGGAAGTAGAAGCAGAAAAAATACTTCCTAACTCATTTTATGAGGCTAGGTATTACCCTAATACCAAAATCAAAATCAAGAATGGAAAAACTACACATTCTTATCTCTAATGCATATAGGATGCAAAAGTCCTCATCAAAATATTAACAAATTAAGTTCAACAATGCTTAAAAACAATTATATACCATGGCCAAGTAGGACTGATTTTAGATATGCAAGGCTGGTTCAACACTTGAAAATCAATTAATGCAATTCATTACCAAGGCTAAAAACAAAAAATATGATCATATCAGTAGATACAGAAAGAAGCATTTGACAAAAATCCAATAACCATTCATGATCAAACAAAACTAAACAAAACTCTCAGAAAACCAGGATTAGAGGGGAACTTCTTCAATTTGGATAAAAAGCATTACAAAAACCCTGCACCTAAAATTATACTTAATGGTAAGACATTAGATGCTTTGCCCCTAACGTCAGGAACAAGGCAAGAAGATTCCTTCTTATCATACTATTTGACATTGTACTGGAAGTTCTAGTTAACACAATAAGACAAGAAAAAGAAATAACTCTTTGGTCAGAGTTCATAGGGTTGGAACACAGGAGAAGAAAATTCGTGAAACTGAAGAAAGATCAATGTACACTAATCAAATTGTTAGGGAGAAAAAGAGAATACTGCAAAGTACATGTGAAATTCTATGATTATTTATGAAGTCTTTGATTCTAATTTGATTTCTTTTCCATGCATGTATAACTTCAATTTATTTTTAACATGTTGTTTTAACGTGATTCTTTTTGAATGAATATAGTTGGAACATTTACAAAAATGTTCTGGGCCATGGAGGCAGCCTGAAAAAAGTCTAAGGGCTCCATGTGATGTGGAACATGTTCTCTGGCTAAAGGTAATGAAAATAAAAATTAATAACAAAAATACTTTAACATTTTCATGTTTGGGGGGCTGGGTTGTGGTTCCATGGTAGAGTACTTGCCTAGCATGTGTAAGGCACTGGATTCGATCCTTAGCACCACATAAATATTAATAAAGGTTTAAAAATTGTTTTCATATTTGGAAACTAGTTAACATATTAGTAAAAAGCCATAAGGAAGACTAAGAAATAGTAAGAATTGAATGGTAATTTGTGGTTTGCAGTTAAAACAACACATGGAGGGGAATTAATTTTTAAAAATATATTTATCAAGTAACAAAATTTAAAAAAAAATGTTCATTAGTCAGAGTTCTTCAGAGAAACAGAACCAACAGAATGTGAAGGAAGAGAGAGAGGTTTGGAGGAATTGGCTCAACAATTTTGGAGACTGACAAGCCCAAATCTGTAGAATGGGTTAGCTGGACACTCAAGGGAAGAGATGCAGTTCATGTCTGAAGGCGGTTCTCTGGCAGAATTCCTTCTTGCTTGTGGAAAGTCAGTCTTTGTTCTAATTAAGTCCTTCAACATATTGGACAAGTCCCACATTATGGAGAGTAACCTGTTTTACTAAAAGTTCACAGATTTAAATGTTAATCGCATGCAAAAGAAAAAAACCACTCAGAATAATGTATGACCAAATATCTGGGTAGTCAGTTTGACACAAAAAATTAATCATCATAAAATGTTATGAGTTGAAATGTGTCCCAGCAATATTCATATGTTGAAGTCCTAACCCCAGACACTCCAAAGGTGACCATATTTCGAAACTGGGCTTTTGCAGACATAATTAATTAAAACAAGATCATATTGGAAGCCAGGTACAGTGGCATACACCCATAATCCCAGCAACTCAGGAGGCTGATGCAGGAGGATCGTGAGTTTGAAGCCAGCCTCAGCAGATTAGTGAGACACTAAGCAACTCAGTGAGACCTTGTCTCTAAATAAAATATATTTAAAAAGGGCTGAGGATGTGACTCAGTGGTTAAGCACCCATGGGTTCAATCCCTGGTACCAAAATAAGATCATATTGGAAAATGATGGGCTCCTAGGGCAATGTTCTTATACAAAGGGGAAGTTTGGACAGAGACACATCCAGGAAAGATGACGTGAATAAATAAGGAGAAGGCCATGGTAGCATGGAGGCAGAGACCAGTGATGCATCTCCAAGCCAAGGAATGCCACAGCTTACCAGCAGGCATAGACCAGATTCTCCCTCGCACCCCTCAGCAGGAACCAACTTTGCTGACCTCTTGATCTTGGGCTTTCAGCCCCCCAAACCGTGAAACAACAAATTTCTGTTGTTAGCTGAGTGCTAGAGTGCAATTCCAGTGACTTGGGAGGTTGAGGCAAGAGGATTTCAAGTTCAAGGCCATTCTGAACAACTTAGCCAAACCCTGTGTCAAAATAAAAAATAAAAAGGACTGGGGATGTAGTTCCATGGTAGAGCACTCCTGGGTTCATTCCCATTAGTGGAAAAAAAATTAAAAAGACTGAAGGGTAAAGGGGGTGGAGATTAGGAACTATTTTATCATAAGACAATAAACTTAGAAACCTGAATGAAATAGATACATTGCTGAACAAATACAAAATATCATTGCAAAGATAGTAAATGTCGATCTATTCCTCCGAAGCATCTCAGCCTTCTGTGATTTTGTGTGTGTGAGTTCGAACAAAAGAATAGTTAATTCCCATCTTAAATGAGTTTTCCTAAAAAGGAAAAAAGAAAAGCCAGACTTTATGGCACACACCTGTAATCCCAGCAACTCTGAAGGTTGAGGCAGAAGGATCTCAAGTGGGGGCACCTTAGTGAGGCCCTGTCTCAAAATAAAAATAATACCAAGTCGGGCGCGGTGGTGCATGCCTGTAATCCCAGCACTTGGGAGGCTGAGGCAGGAGGATCTCGAGTTCAAAGCCAGCCTCAGCAATTTAGTGAGGCCCTAAGAAACTCAGTGAGACACTGTCTCTAAATAAAATACAAAATAGGGCTGGGGATGTGGCTCAGTGTTGGAGTGCCCCTGGGTTCAATCCCCAGTACCAAATAATAATAATAATAATAATACCAAAAAGGAAAAATAATAATATCAAAAAGGAGTTGGGGGTATAACTCTATGGTAGAGCACTTACTAGATTTCAAAACCTTGGATTCAATCAAAAATCCACCCAGCTCCAATGTTGCTCAGTGGTGGAATGACCCTAAGTTCAATCCCTGGTACCCACCCCCCAAAAAAAATCCACCCAGAGCATTTTATGATATTTGGTGCCATATTGTTACTTGGTCAGCCTGTCAGGCTGAAAGTTCTGCCTCTAGTGTCCTTGTCCCTCAGTTCCCTACAGTGTGGACAGCTCTGTCCTCCAGCCCAGGAGATAAAAGATGCTGGTGTCAGACTCCACCTTGGGGTGTGAACAGATCCTCCAGATGGTCAGCAGGGACAGTGAGTGACAGCACATTACTTTCCCATTACGTCCCCTCTGCCCCTGCCTGGTAAAGCTTGCATCCTTGGAGCACACAGTTGAGGTCACAGCCCAGGAGGAGACATTAGCCCACATTAAGCAGGTGCTGTGTTTTCTGGGGACAGATGCACAGTTCTGCAGACATGGTATGCAGTAAGTATCACATAGAAGACAAGCAATATGGGGACAGACCACAGATCCCAGAAGAGGGAGCATTTGGTGAAAGCACACATCGTGGCCTGTAGTATTGAGCACCACCTCTGGGCCCCAAGCTGAGTCCAGAGAAGCACCTGGGTCAGACAACGCCCAGGGATACAGAGCTGGTTTTTTTTGTTTTTTTTTTTGTTTTTTTTTTTTTTACCAGGGAATGAACTCAGGGGCGCTTGGCCACTGAGCCACATCCCCAGCCCTATTTTGTATTTTATTTAGAGACAGGGTCTCACTGAGTTGCTAAGGGCCTCGCTAAGTTGCTGAAGCTGGCTTTGAACTCGCGATCCTCCTGCCTCAGCCTCCAGAGTCACTGGGATTACAGGCATGCACCACTGTGCCTGGCTCAGAGCCTCTTCACTGAAAAAGTAAAAGGACATGAGAAGAATCCAAGAATCAGTTGAGAAATGATCTCTCATTACTGCTGCATTTGGGTAGAGTCAGAGTGGCAACCTGGCAGAACAGTGTTCAAGTCCTGGGCTGGGTAGTCATTTCCCAAATGGGGACCCAAGACTTGCCACCTGGCCTTCTTTTCTTACCTAAGATTTGGGTTCATATCCTTTCTATCCAGAGCTGTGAGTATCCAAGATCAAACCTCTGCATCGTCTGCTGCCTAGAGGTGTCCCTGCGTAGGATCCTGCACCTTTTCTTTTTCCTGATCCCTTCTTGAAAGTCCAAGATTGAGGGTCACAATGATTAACATCTCTTCAGAAAAAGGGGACATGGGCACAGGTGAAAGTCACCTGTGACAGTGGAAGAATTCAGTTGTCCAGTAGAAGGCAGCACCATGCGCAGCCCTGTGCTGGGGGCTGGGGTGAGAGACTGGGGGTCTTGCCTCCTGGGAAGCCCCTCACACAACTTAGCCTGGAGTAGGTGCCATGGGAAGGACAGACAAGAAGGTGCTAACTAATGAGGCCAAAAGGACCAGGATAACCTGGGGACAGGGCTGGGGATATGGCTCAGTTGGTAGAGTGCTTGTCTCACAAGCACTAAAGCCCTGGGTTCAATCCCTAGCACCACCAAAAAAAAAGAAAGAAATCACAAAACCTGGGGACAGCAGGCGAGGGAGGTGGAAGGAGTAGGTGGGCTAAGCCTCAGGAGAGGCTGGGAAAGCTGAGCACCGTCCCTGCGGGGATGTGCCAGGCATCTGACCACTGGCCACTGCAGTCCTCTTGCTGCAAACAGAACAGGAACTGTTGACTGTCTCTGTTTGGATGAAGGGAAAAGAGCCTCAGAGGGCTCCCTCAAATGCCGAAGTCGGGGAGTCTGGGTGGGGATGTGGCAGGCTCCAAAGTCCCCGCTGTGTCTCTAGTGACACGGAGCCAGGCAGCAGGTGAGGGAGACGAGTGGTGTGTGTCGAGCAGCAACAGGCCCTGGTCTCTGTCAATATTTGGGGTGGGTGAATCATTAGCCAGCTCAGGCTAATCCCTCACAGGCTCCCCTGGGTAGGTGCAGGCTAGGCCTGGCCCTGTTGGTGAGGGTGAGGGTCCCCCAGACTCAGCCAAGACTGGACATGGAGAGGGAGGTGGGTGGGAAGCCCCTGGCCTCTCCTTTTAGGAGAGCTCCCCTTCCACAGGGCAGTCCTGTCTCAAGGGCTGAAGGAGCAACACTTAGGGCACTGCCCAGTTGAGAAACGTAGTTTTGAAATGATCAGTTGAGGAAAAAAAAAGATATTGAAGTAGTCTTCATGGGCAAAGTCAATTTTTTGTCTGTTTGTTTTGAACCCAGGGGTTCTCTACTACTGAGCTACATCCCCAGTCCTTTTTTATACTTTATTTAGAAATAAGGTCTCACTGAGTTGCTGAGGGCCTTGCTGAGTTGCTGAGGTTGGCTTTGAACTCACAATCCTCCTGCTTCGGCCTCCTTAGCTGCTGGGATTACAGGTGTGCACTACAACGCCCAGCTTCTTTCTTTTTATAAAGAGCACACAGGAACCCCAAATTGCATCAGCTTCAGACCCCACAAAATTGGACCTGTTCCTCCCCACTCCACAAGATTGCTTTGGGAGTTAAATAATATTCTATTCCTAAAGTGTGCGACATAAAGTAGGTGCTCAATAAATGTTACTTCCCTCTAGAATGGTCCAGAATAGGAATGAAAGGTCAGACAGAGCCACAGGCTAGTGTGTATGTCACATACCCTTTAATGTCCCATGTATTGCCATTCAACATCCCAGCTACACTGCAGAGTGGCCTCTGGGGTCCAGAGATGAGGAGAGAGGGGTGCTATGGCATCTGGATCTTGGTGGAGTTGTCCTTGTTCCTGATGTGGCTGTGAATCCAGTCTAGGTAGCGGCTGACCTTGGTATAGACTCCATAGTTGTTAAGGAGCCCACAGCCCTCACCCCAGCTCACCAGGCCTACCAGGAACCAGGTGCCTCGTGAAAAAGCAACCATGGGTCCCCCACTGTCACCTTCACAGGCATCTCGCTGGTCCCCTAGGATGCCTGCACACAGCATGTTCTCAGAGATCATATTGTTCATAACCTCCATGCACTCGTTGCGTGGAGCCACGGGAATCTTGATGAAGGTGAGGACAAAGGTGCGGTTTCTCTTGGACTCCTTCTCTCGGCTGCTGTGATAACCCCAGCCAGTCACCACTGTCTCCTGGCCAGCCTGAGTGAGCTCTCGCTCTGCAAGGCCACTGTCAGGGAGGCAGATGGGTACAATGGTCTTTGAGAGGGTGGCGGGCTCGGCCAGGCGGAGCATCGCGATGTCGTTGTCAGTGGTGCTTCGGCTGTAGTTGGGGTGAATGAAGACCTCCTTGATGTTCAGGTCCACTTCCCACTTGTCCCTGCGCCGCAGGTCATACTCACCTGCAGGGTAGAGAATGCTGTCAGGTGCACCAGAGAGCCCACAAGTTGGTGTGCTCCATTGGGTCTGGATGGAGGGTCTGAATGGGTCTGGCTGGACAGTGTTTGCCCACATGTCATGAAGGCACTGTCATGAAGCCAACTGTCTGTGTTCTGGTTCCTTATCAAGGGTGAATTCCTACCAGAAGGAGTGGCCCATGGGTGTCAATCCCAAAGGGACAGAATGCTGGTGTGGATTCAGGACCCACAGAAGGAACAACAAGACAGGGAAGCTGGGGGTAGCAGGGAGGCCCAAGGTCCTGGAAACCAGCACACAGACTGGAGCCGCAAAAGGAAATATGGAGCACCTACAGCTGGAGAAACAAGGGCCAGAGCAGCAAGACCCAAAGAGGAGGACACAGGTTCCACAGGGAAATAATGATCTGGACCACATACAAGAGACGAAGTCCTCCTCAGCAAGGTCAGCAGTTCCTGGGATGGAGGGCTGGAAATCCCACACCAAGTCCCATTAGAGGTCACTGGCCATCAGTTGTACTGACAGTAATTGTAAGAAGTATGAATGTGGATATTCTCAATATACCTTTTCTTCTTGTTTGCATAGAGTCTAATGAAAGCCCCCTCTAGAAACTGTCAGCATGAGACCTAGTCTTAGCACCACCCCCCACCCCTAGACTCCTGGGAGAACAGTTAATTACTTTGGCAAATGCCAGGGTCACTTGCTGCAGAGTTCCATCCCATTCAGTCTGTGTGAGCCTGACACTGAAGCCAGGTCTTGTGAGTCTCTGCCACCCTAGTGTGTTGAGGCCCCCACACAGCCTGCTCCAAGTGAGTGGGGGTGAGGGGACAAGGATGTGTATAACCTCCTCACTTGCAAACATGTGTGCTCAGATTTGAAGAGGGCACTCAAACCAGGTATAGTGATGCACACCTGTAATCCCAGAGATTTGGGAGGATGAGGCAGGAGGAGTGCAAGTTCAAGGCCAGCCTCAGCTATTTAGTGAAGACCCAAGCAATTTAGTGAGACCCAGTCTCAAAATAAAAGATAGAAATGGCTAGGGATGTAGTTCAGTGGCAAATGCCCCGGGTTCAATCCCCAGTGCAAAAAAAATTAAAATAAAAAATATAAAAAAATAAGCCACTCAAGAGAATCTCTTTCTAGTCTGGTGCCACAGGGGTGGGCATGGTGTGGGCACGTAGGCCTCTTCCACCAAAGCACCTTCTATGGAGTTCAAGCACCCTGAGACCAGCATCTCTCAAACCTGAACAGCCTGCCCAAAACCCCTGCCACCCCTTACCCAGGCCTCTGGCAGCCCCCCTGCCTGGCTCCAGCTCATACCAAGCCTGACAGTGAGCTTTCTGGAGTTCTCCATGCAGTGGGCTGCAGTCAGCACCCAGGAGGGGTGGATGAGCACCCCCCCACAGGCCAGCTTCTTCTTTGAGTCCAGTAGGATCACCTGGAATGGAGGTGAAGTGGTGACATCACAGGGCTTCCACTGACAACACCTAGTCCAGGGTCTCCAAGTCCGACACAGTCCCTGACACAGTTCTCAAGTGCTTCCCTGCCACATGGACATACATAGACTTATGGCCCCTTTCTAGCATTCTCTATTTCTGCACATTGTATGGTTGGCCTGTGTCGGGATATCCATGACATGGCTCACACTGTTCCTGCAGTCATCTTCAGCCACCCCATCACAGAAAGAAGCCTTTTCCCCTTGGGGGATTTGGGCCAGGCCTCATATCCTCTGGGACGACTTTATAGCTCCCAGGCTGCCTTGGGCAGCCTTCAGGCCTCCCTCAGCCTCTATCCTGATGGCTATCCTTGCTCTGGTCCCTCTGGGTTGCAGGTATTTAGGATCCTGATCCTGTCAGAGTCTGTGAGCTCCCAAAGGCCAGTACCCTAGTAGTTGGTTTCTGTTTGATTTCCCTTCTCCACAGAGAGGAGAAACAAGCAAGTCAGCCTTTCCTCCCAGCCTTCTCCCACTCCCTACTCAAGACACCTCTCTCATTAGCAGGGCCTCTGCCTAAACTCCCACCAACAGAGCTTTATCTTACCAGCTCTCTCTAAAACTGTAATGCTTTCCTGCATGTTACCCATTATGGCCCCATGACCCATTCTTCCCTGTCCTTGCTACTACCCTCCCACCAGGTCACCTCTGTCTTTCCCTGAGCTCCACCCCAACCCTTATCAGGTGTCCCCTCTGCATCCTGAGCTGGAACTACCAGAAGGGCCTCAGTGATCCCTTACCCAGCAAATGAGAGAGGCAGCCACTCCTCTCTTCTCCTCTTACCTGCCAGGGGCTATCGCCCTGTCGGGTGATTGACCCATTGACGATCCTTGGATCTATTTGGTTGACTTCGTCTGTGTCACGTTTGAAGTTATTGCGCTTCTTCTCCATTCGCATCCCTAGTCTGCCACATGGGAACCTCACTGAAGGTAGAGGGAGATGGTAAGAGGCCTGCCAGGCACTACTCCCGAGACTGCTCTCCCATCTAGATTATCCTCTTGCCTGTAGGCTAGTTTGGCACGTCGTATGTTTCAAAGGATAAATAATGCTTATAACTCCATATTAGCTGTGAGTCTCCTCTGATCCATTAGTCAGTCAGTCAACAAACAGTGCCTCCTAACGGCAAGACAGATCAATCAGCATCACTACCTGTGTCCTGCATAGGTTGTTAAATGTTTCTGTGGTTCATTATAGCCCAGTGCTAGTGGGGGATAATCCCAAGAAACATAAGGAAGGTCTCTTGCCAGGATGCTGCCAAGCTCCTAACAGAGGTAAGAAATTGTGGGGAGAAGGAGGTGGGCATGCTTGGAGATCCCAAAGTAACCCTGAGCAGGACTGCAAGGCCTCTCTTCTAAGAGAAGCATACCATGGAGAACCAGGGACTGGATAATCTGCCTGGGTCTGCTCCTAACAGACCTTGAATATGGGTTGGAGGATGTAGACTTGCAGAATATTGGGACACCTTCAGCAGGGGAATCATGTAATGACAGAATGCAAAGTAGACAGCAGTGGCCAAATTCCAGAAACTGACCAGCAGACAGACATTGTGACTGCCTTGGCACACCAAGAAAGCAAAACTCTCAGCTAGTAACAGGGTGCCCAAAAGCCAAGAATTGCACCCCAGTCCCTCAGGAGACCTCAGTGTCTCTGAGGGACGCAGTACAATCACAACTGCACACAGAAGGCATGTTGAGTTAATAGAAGAGACTGCTAGAACCCGGGCATGTTGTCACACTCCTGCAATTCCAGATACTTGTGAGGTTGAGGTAGGAGGATTGCAAGTTTGAGACCAGCCTAAGCAACTCAGCAAGACCCTGTCTCAAAATAAAATAAAAAGGGCTGAGGATGTAGCTCAATGGTAGAGCACATGCTTGCAAAGCATGCACAGACCCTGGATTCAATGGCCAGCACCAGAAAAAGGAGAGAGAGAGAGAGAGAGAGAGAGAGAGAGAGAGAGAGAGCAAGCAAGCATGTGAGCGCACTAGAGACCTCCCCAATGACTAAATGCCCTTCTCCCTCTCCTACAGAAGACAGTCACCTGCAGAGGGTGACACAGACTGCGACTAGGAATTCCAGGCAGCGCTGCTGCTGTGATAGTGAACTGTTTGACCACAGGGAGTGAGGCAACATCTGCAGGTGCCCTGAAACCAGCTCCTCTGCTCCACCCTGCTCCAAGGGGCTGGAAGCCAAGCCTGAGTAGACTTCAGAGGGCTCCCCTCCAAAACCAGCCTAAATGGAAGCTCTAAGGATCCATACAGTAGGAAGAATGACTCTGACCTTCTGATGACCTCACAGAAAAGTCCACAGGCCCACAGGTCCACCAGTTGCATTTCCTTGCAACTTACTGTGTTTCTCTAATTATTTCAAAAGGCAAAGCAAGAAAAAGGTTTTCAGTAGAAGGATTGGAATACAAAGTTGTGGAAAGTCCTTTGAAAGAACACATAGTCAAAGAGATGGAAAATAGTAGAGATGATAAAACTAGAGAGACACAAAGAGAAGACAAACAAGGCAGAGAGGAGATTGTCAAAAGAAATAATTTGAAAAATGCTCCTGGGGTAGAAGATAAGAAATTCTTCATTAAAAGGGTCCAAGAGGAAGTTGGAGGTGGGGGGGGGGGGGGGACGATGGGGACCCACACCAAGGAAAATATGGGGAAATTCATTGTAAGAGATGTAAAATCCTGACTTCTTAAATTTCGTACACAATAAATTTGATAAAGGCAAAATGCATAAAAAGGAAAATATAAAGGAAGGTAGAATTGGGATTTTGTTCTGTCCTGGAGGATCAAGGCGTAGAGGGAAATGGGATACAAGGCTGAAAATATGTCCAAAGGAAATCAACAAATCCAGTATAGATCGAGGAAGATGCTGGAGGCCTGGGCCCTAGATTGCTCAGACTCTGGAGGTGAGTCTTATGTTCTCCCCAAGGCAGGGCAACCCGAAGGAAGGCAGGCAAGTTAGCAGGAAAGCCTGGCGGTAACAGAGGGACCAGAGGGACCGGATGTTGGGGCAGGTCACCCTAAGACTCCGCCCTGTTGAAGGGGGTTTTTCTTTGGGTGTGGGGGAGTGCTGGGTAATGAACCCAGGACCTTGTGCATACAAGGCAAGCACTCTACCAACTGAGCTATATCCCCAGCCCTTCAACACTCTTTGACCTTTGATGGGAAGCCTTCCTGTGCCTCCCACGCCGGACCTTTTGAGGTGGAATTGCCGTGACCTGGAGAGGCGGGGGTGAGGGTGCGGGGTCGGGGCGGCTCACCTGAGGCCTGGCAGTGTAGGTGGTCATCCGCCAGCTTGTAGCCCGGCGCGCAGCTGCACCGGCGCCCGCCCTGCTCCTCCAGGCAGTAGTGCGCGCAGCCACCGTTGTCCACTGAGCAGTTGGAGAAGCGCACCTCTGGGCGGACACGAGATTGCCAAGAGCCGGCTGTGGCGCGGTGTGCCAGGGGTCAGCCGCCCGCCCGGCCCCACCCCGGCGCCCCCCTCACCATGTTGGCAGAAGCTGCCCTCCCAGCCCCGGCCACAGTCGCAGCTGAAGCCACCGATGCCATCGATACACGTGCCGTGTCCGCAGCACGGGCTGGCGCACTGGTGCTCCGAGGGCTGGCCTGCGCACTGATCACCGTCTGCGGCACATGGCGTGATGAGAGGGTGGAGGTCTTAACTAGCGTCAGCTCCCTTCCTGACCCCCAGCGACCCAGAGCTCAGGGGAGCAGGCCTGCGCAGCTCAGCCGGGGGTTTTAGATTTCACTCACCGAAGTACTTGGACCAGAAGGCTAGCTGTGGAGAGAGAGGGCAGCTTCAGGGGCCAACCTGTGTGTGTAGGGGGAACCCCCAGGGAACCTCTCTCCTCCTATGACCCAAGGCAGCTGTAAGCTGGCAGAGAAGGGAGGGCTTCCAGACAAACAAGGGTCAACTGCCTGATTGTCACCAGCTGCTAGCAGCTAGTGTTCCTTGTTCCCCTCCTCCTTCTGCACCCAGCCTTGGCTCCCCAGCCCATAAGGGACCCAAATCCCCTAGTAGGCTCCTCTGCCTCCTCCCAGCCCCATCACTCCCTCCCTGGTTTGGAGGACCCCTTACATATCCAGTCTTTCCCCAAGTCAGTGTTCTCAGAGTTGGTGAGACACAGGTTGCCAGTTCACAAAGTCTGGGGCAATGTAGTCTGTTTTCTAACCAGGCCCCAGATATTGCTGGTGGTATTAGCTTTGACCCTCAGACTGGAAAGGACCTAGACCCCAACCTCAGTTTCCCTGAGCAATCAGAATTTCTTCCCTGAGAATATGAACTGAGGCAGAGTGAGTATATGTGAACAGAATTAGAGAGTCTTGGTCACACAAGCCCTGACCAGCAGATGCAAGGGTGGAAGCAGGGGTGGTAGCATTTTGGTCACAAAGATAGAGGGGGGGTGGGGCATAGGTGGCTAATGGACACTGAAAGGTGGACTGAACTGCCTACTGAAGGGTTGGGTGGGAATCCCAGCCTAGAGTGGCCCAAACTTTTCTATCTGGAGCTCATTGCAGAATTCTGTTCCTTGTAGTCACAAGAAGCAAATCACAAGCACAAGCCCACAGAGCCACCCCCAACAAGCTGGCTCAGTGGTCATTCCCCACCTGCTCCTCCCAAACTCAGCCCAACCCTGAGAGCCTCATCCTCTGGACCCAGCCATGTGCTCTTACTGTGTCATCCACATTTTGGAAAATCTCCTTGGCTTCTTCGAAGTCACAGATCTCCTCTGTGCACTCCCGCTCCAGGCTGCCTGGCCGGAGCTCCTCCAGAAAAGTGTTGGCACGTTTACGGATGCGCAGCACCTGGTGGGCACGCTCACTGCTGGAGAACACTGAGTCTGGTTTGGGGGGAAGCGAACTCACTGTGTTGGAGGGACTGAGAGGGGCTGCAGGCCATGAGGGCTCTGAGGAAGCCTAACTGGGGAAAGGACCTGAAAAGGCCCTGTCTCAAGCCCCCTTAGGGCTTAGTCCAATTCCCAGTAATGAAGCTGTCCCCTGCTCTTGTCCCTCCACATGAAAAAGATGACCCTTGGAGGACAGAAGCCTTGACTGTTCAGAGTGTATGCTCAGAAATAGACCTTCCTTTGAATCCCAACCTCACCTCCGTGTGACCTTAAAACCATATTTTTACCTCTCTGAACCTCAATTTGCTCATATAAAAAATGGGGATGAAATAATTGTATAAAACAATACCATGCAAGACACAAAAGTAAGCATTCAGTGACAAATGCCAGATGCTGCAGCTGCTTACATCGGTTTCATTCTCCCAATACACCTTGTACAATCACCTCTTGTCACTCATCCTCCCTCCCTTACTCCATCAAGCATTTTCCATCTCATCCCCTTGGACAGGGATGCCAGGAGAACAGAGAGATCTGTCACCCAATGCATGTCATCAAGTGTCTCCTGAGCTCTGAGAGGTGCCTCTCTTGGGTAGAGGAACAGTTAGGAGGGACGGATCAACTCAGGGTTGAATAAGAGGGGTTGGAGAGAAAGGCATCCAGAGGAAGATGTACCTGAGCTGAGATGGCAGATGAAGTAGACTGCAGGTGGGGAATGTGTTTGGGGAGTGGGAAGCGGTATCTCAGGAAGATAAACAACTCAAGAAAAGGCTCAAGTTCAAGAAACAGCTTGGCGTGGCTCTATGGGAAAAGTATTTGTCCTGCAGTCATCCCAGAGAACCACAGTCTCCTTCTGTGGAGATCAGGGAAGGGGCTGGGGTATGGCATTGAGACTTCAGGTATGCATTTTAGAAGTTTGCGGGATAGTGTGGGTGGAGGCCTGGGCCTGAGACTTTCATAGTGGAGGGAGAGAGTAGGTGGAGTGGGAGGGCCTAGGCCAGTTCATGCCATTCCCGCCTGCTTTCACCTCACTAAGGATCAGAGGGAGTGGAGGATGGTGTGAGGCCAAGGAAGGTGCCAGTGAGGCCTTGTGGAGGCTTTGAGGGTCCTGTGCGAGGGGTGGTGATGGCCTTACCAGGAAGGGATGCTGTGCCGGAAATTCCCCAGCTGATCACGAACAGGAAGAGGCTTGCCAGCTGCCACATTCTGGAGTTGTTGACACCTGTCTGAGGAGGACTTCTAAGTTCCTGACAGCCCCACACCAATGCTGTTCTGCCATCACCCCCCTCATCCCCTTCCCAGGAAAATGAATTAAAGGGACATCCCTGTGTGCTCACTGTCAGGGAAGATGCTGGGGGTAGGCATCTTTTTTTTAACTAGACAGCCACCTGTCCCCTCAGTCTCCTCCATGTGAGGCTAAGGTTATACTATCTGCTTGAGAGAGCAGAAAGCATGCAGGGTTCTTGTGATGGTCAAAGGGGACTCAGCTCAGAAATGCCTAATATGGAGATGAGATGCACTGGAATATTCACTTGTGCCCTCTTTTCCTTCATTTTTTGGTGATGATTGAGAGGTTGTGCTTTGCTGGTCTGACAGCTTAGCTAAGAATAATAGATAATACTGATTGGACATGTGGTGTCTTTCAAACAACTTGCACACAAAGGACAGGCCATGAAGCCGGATGGCCTCGTGCAAATTCCAGTACTTACTAGAAGACAGTGTTGGGTGAGATGCCTAATTACTCCATGCCTTATTGTAAAATGAATAGGATAACTATGTCTTAAAGGGATGTTGGAAGGATTAAATGTTAGAACACATAAAGCTCTTAAAACAATTTTGGGGGTGCTATGGGTGTAGCTCAATGGTAGAATACTTGCTTAGTATGTGTAAGGCCCTGGATTAAATCCCCAGAACCAAAAACAAAAACAAAACAAGATTTGCACATAGCAAAAGCTCAGTAAACATTAGCCATTAACCTCAGTTAAGGCTTGCAACCACCCAAGAGGTGGTTAATGTTGTCACCCCTGTTTTCACGGGGAGGAAACTGAGGCTTAGGAGGCTAAGGAGCTTATTAAAAATTCACAATTAGCCGGGCGCAGTGGTGCACGCCTGTAATCCCAGCACTTGGGAGGCTGAGGCAGGAGGATAATGAGTTCAAAGCCAGCCTCAGCAACTTAGCGAGGCCCTAAGCAACTCAGTGAGACCCTGTCTCTAAATAAAATACAAAACAGGGCTGGGGATGTGGCTCAGAAATGGAGTGCCCCTGGGTTCAATCCCCAGTACAAAAAAAAAAAAAAATCTAAATCAGGAGGTAGCAGAGCTAAGATTAAAGTGCAGAGCCTGTGTGACTCCAGGTCCCAAACCAGTGGGTGCCCCACAAGGCCACAGAAGTAGCCCTGCCACTGGAAAACCACTTCTTCCAAAACCAAGTGGGCAGGCCTTCCTGCCCCTTCTGTACAGCCCTGTCTGACCCCACTTTTCTTAGCGCTGGTCTGAAGTTTGTTTACATGATATGCCCATCCTTAGAGGTGGGGCATGGTGGGGAAAATATAGGGTCCTTGGTTCCTGGTTGCCTCTGGGGATGGCCCTGGGCCCTGGGGAACCCCTCAGCTGACTTCCATTTGACTCACAGTCTGGAAAAAGGGAGGCATGTGTTGAGAGGGCCCCTTTGGACTATGGTAGTCAGACCTGGAGAACGCCAACCCATGCCTTGGTCTGGCCGGTGTGTGATAGGGCCCGTGTTTCCTTTAACCCCAAGGTCCAGCCAACGTTAAGATTGATCCCTGGTTCAAGAATTCCACCCTCACCCAGCTCAACTCTCCTCTCCCTTCTGCACCCTCCCTTCATACCCCCTCACAGTCCTGCCTCGAGAGGGACTTACAGGGGTGGGTCGTAGAGAAACTGCAAGTTCGCCCTCCTGCCGCCATGACACCCTGGAACTCGGGTTAATCCATAACCACAAATATTTGCTTGGTCCTTGGTGCTGAGGCCTCCCTCTCCACAGATCAATAAACAAGTGGCGTTGACAGTTGTCGTCCTGGCTCCTGATGGCTCAGTTTGCCCAAAGCTCACCTCTGACCACCAAGATGCCCTCCAGCAGGGTGAGAGGTAAGGGCTTGGTACTCTCAAAACCACTGACAGATTTTGGCCTCAGAGTGGCTGGCTAAGGAGGAATGTTGCCCCCATTTTGCAGATGGGACACTTTTACTAGAGATATTGCACTTTATTCCCAATCAGTATAATGAGTAACAACAATACTTCATCAAATCTAAGATGTCATTAATTATAAGATGCACCTATTTATATGTCACCAATTAAAAAAAAGACACTGTTAATTGCACAAAGACATGCCACCTCTGATGTGGGTCCCCCACATGGGCACAGGGTCTGAGCCCTCAGCTCCAATCCCTCAAGTCACCAATCTGGTAGGTGGCAGACCTGTATTAGAACTTTGGTCTTTCTGGTCTCAGCTGGCCACTCTGGAAAAGAAACAGGTTGCCTGGAGTTCATAGCTAAAATGTTAGCAAGAAGAGTGGCGAAATACAGGGCCTGGCTCAGAGCCTTTGCTTGTGTTCTGTGGTCTGTCAGCATTTAGTAAGTATCTTCCTTCCCTGGACTTGACTGTTACAGAGGTGTCTCCATTTTTTCTCTCCCCTACCACTTTCTTGGAGGACTTGACAGTGCTCTTTCAGTCTGTGTCCCTGAGTGGGGCATGTGACCCCTCCCCACTGGACTCTGGTGATTACAGAGGAAGTCACCTGACCCAGGAGGCAGATCAGATTCTCTCTCCCAGCTCCCCAGAGCAGGGCCTCTGGCTCTCACGCCATTCTGAGCATTGGACTCAGAAGAGTTTGAACCTGGGGCTGGGGTTGTGGCTCAGTGGTAGAGCACTTGCCTAACATGTGTGAGGCACCAGGTTCGATTCTCAGCACCACATATAAATAAATGAGTAAAATAAAGGACTATCAACATCTAAAAAATATTAAAAAAAAAAAAAGAAGAGTTTGAACCCAGGGTCTGGGCACCTGTGTTTGTCTCCCACCCCAGATGGAGAGGAAATGAGGAGAATCAGAAGAAAAGGGGATGAAGGGTTGAGGTGCCTGGAGACTGAGGGGAGGTGGAGGGTGAGGTAACTGGAATGGAACCTATGGAAGTGGGGAGTCAGTGGCTGTTTGTGAGGGTAGCTACTTAGAGAAGGGAGACTAGTTCCAGGCCTCTCAGGCAGAAAACATGAGGACCAGTGCAGGATCATACAAGATGGGTGGTTCGCACACCTGAGCAACTTTTTGTTTTTGGTTTGGTTTGGTTTTGCAGTGCTGGGATGGAACTCACACATCACATTCTAAGCAAGGGCTCTACCACTGAGTTACATTCCCAACCCCCAAAGAACTTGTGTAAAAACTCCTCCTGCCCTGTCTTCTTGCTCCAGATTGTTGTCCCCCAAAATTCTGCAGCTGCTCTCCATCTGGCCTACCAAACAAAGGAATTTTGGGTGTCCACTATTGCTTCCCTTCCACCCCCAACTTCTCATCCTTCCACTCTCCTCTGACCTAGCACAAGTGGTCAATTCCAAGTCAAGTCTAAGCAGGGTTCATGTGTTAATCCTAAATCTGCATGATGGGCTCTGCCCAAGGCACCCAAATTTAAACCAGTCCAGGAGCTATGGCACCTGAAGGAGCTGGGGTAGCTGCAGTGCTCTTAAGTGACCAGTGCTGAAGAGTTGTCAGGCCTCCCAGGCTGCCCAGAGGATGTCCCTGGGCCTTCTTTGCACAGCTCTTCACAGCTGTTAGCCAACTGGGGCTCTCTGCACTGTGCACTGTGTCATAGCCTCTTCTGACAGCGCCCGAGACCCCCGTCGCCTCCACAGGCAGGGAAGGTACTGACGCCCAGTTCCTAAATTCTGCTGTTTCTGGAGGCTGGCGTCACCTGGAGGTAGCCACCAGGGATCCAGCTCTCTGTTCATTTGCATGTTTCCAGCAGGGGGCGCCGTGCGCTGCTGTAGAGAGTCTCGCTCGGTTCACAGGTGGGTTCTCACTGGTTGGGAGGGTGTGGCTGATTGCCTTGCTCTGGGGTTTTCCTGGCCAGATGCACGTCACCCGACCGGGGCCCAAATTCGTCAGGCCGCCTTTGGGCACTGAACCCTCTGTAATTTAGAGAGTGAAAGGGACGTGTGTAGGCGGGGGCTTCGCTGTATGAGTGCGAACCTAGCAAAGGATTACGAAGTAGGGTGTAAACCGGAAGCGGTGGCGCTCGCCTGCAATCCCAGCGACTCGGGACACTGAGGCAGAAGAATCGCAAATTGTCTGCAATTTAGCGAGATTCGGTCTTAAAATAAAAAATGAAAAGGGCTGAAAGGGGCTGGAGAAGCAACTTAGTGGTAAAGTGCCCTTGAGTTCAATCTCTGGTAGTTCGCGCGTGCGCGCGCGCGCACCCCCCCCCCACACACACACCCACACTACATGTCTAGCTGGATGTAGATATGTAGTGGGTGTGAGTATACATATATACATACTTGTATGTGTATACGCACACATACATATACAGACATACACATACAAATGTACATATGGGTATCTTTGTTGCAAACACTCTCCTTTCCTCCATTGAATTTGCATTGGTAGTTTGTAAAAACTCAACCAGAAGCCGGGCGTGGTGGCGTTCGCCTGTAATTCCAGCGGCTGGGGAGGCTGAGGCAGGAGGATCCAGTTCAAAGCCAGCCTCAGCAAGGGCAGGTTGCAAAGCAACTCAGTGTGACCCTGTCTCTAAATAAAATACAAAATAAGGCTAGGGATGTTGCTCAGTGGTTGAGGGCACCTGAGTTCAATCCCCGGTTTAAAAAACAACAACAACAAAAAAAAAACTCAACCAGATACACAGGGGCTACTTCTGAACTCTGCTTTGTTCTGTGGATTTATCTGTTCATTCCTGTCCACACTACACTGTCTTAATTTTTAATTGCTGTTACAAGAAGACTCAAGTATGAGTCATACAATCAGGTAATGGAATTCCTCATTGTTCTTTTTAAAATTGTTTTGGCTATCCTAGGTCCTTTCTATTTCTATACACCTATTTTAGAATCAGTTAATTTCTATTTTTATAAGTTTTGTTGAAATTTTGATGGGGATTAAGTTGAATTTATAGAATAATTTGAAGAGATATCTTAATATTGCCTTCTGATCCATTGGCATGGTATTTCTCTTTATTTAGGTCTTCATTTTCCTCACCCATGTTTGGGAGTTTATCCTTAATAATTTTATGTTTTTAAAATGCTTTCGTAAATGGCGTTTCAAATATTTGAATTTAGATTCTGTGTTGCTGGTATATAGAAAAACACTTTATTTTTTATTAAGACATTACTTCTGAATTTTATGAATGTGCTAAAGTCACCAACCATACCAGTTTGTCTGAGACTGTTCCAATTTTAGCAATAAACGTTCAGCATTCAGTAAACTCTTGGATTTTGGCTTTTAATGATGTATGCAGAAGGTGAAGGGAAAGGTTCAAAACCCATATGGAAACCCCCAATACACAGTGTGAAAGCAACACTAATTATAGTGCCAAAGGAATCCAGCACCTTCCTTCATCTCTATTACTGATGACAGCAACTGTGATTTGCAATTCAGGATAGTGGATCATTCATTATTAAGTCACTCCCAGTGATGCAACTTGCATGCATTGTACTCCTAAGCATGAACATCCACTTTGCCTGTGGATCAACTGTTGTGCTTGGAATTGAGACAGCGCTTGTTTAATTTCAAGATAGTGAATATTGGAACCATGCTTTTAAAGGGTTCAGATAATGAAAACGATAATGATTGTAACACTGATGCCAGCATGACCCAGACATCATGGTCATTTACAAGGCTAAATGAAGTATTATTTGAATGATAGATGGTAAAACACATATATGGAGATATGGAGGTGAAGAATCAAAAGAGAGCATAGTGCATAATATGCAAAAGAGAATTTGGGATTGGACATGGTACAGAAAAGAATGTGACAGTACCTGTAGAAACTAAGTCTTCCAAGTCCCTGGTGAGATAGTCAAGCACCTTTAATCTGAAGGTTTTTGAGTCTTTTCCTAAAGACCCCAAGTCTTAGATGAAATTATCGGCCATTGAATTAGCTTAGACATAGCACATCAATGAACTCAAATGATTCTATTGCTCCTTTGGTTGTTCTGTGAAACTGAGTTAAATCACATTTGCTAATTGAAATCAAAGCCTGTCACCTTTAGCAGTGTTGTGTACAGGTGAGAAGGACATTTTGTACCTAACATCTTTGCATTTTAACTGGTAATGAGTTCACAGACTGAATGGAAGTTGCAAAAGTTTACATTCACAATATGTCAGATGTGCCAACATATGGGGAAAATGTCATTTGTATTTGGATGTCATTTTTTTTCAGTTTTCTTAAAACCTTTACAGAAATCAAAAAGACAACTTGAAACTCCATTTTTTGAATTAAAGTACTTAAGAGGTAGGGGAACTTTTTTTATTGACATGATTTGATCCAGCACTTGGTATACGGTAGAAAACATGATTGTAGGATCTGATAGAATCAGCTCTGCCTACCCTGTAAAGGGCCAACATAACTGTCATAAAAAAAAAATTGGGGGGAGGGTACCTGGGTTTGAACCTAGGGTGCTTAACGACTGAGCCACATCCCTAGTAGCAGAGGCTGACTTTGAACTTGTGATCTTCCTGCCTCAGCCTCTGGAGCTGCTAGGATTATAGGTGTACATCACCATACCCAGCTGTCATCAAGCCCAGCTGTCATCAAAATTTCTTTTTTTGGCCATAGGATATTTCAGGAATAAATGGATTATTTTGGGAGTGGCTTTATGATAAAAGCAAGGTATCTCTAGCATGCTTGCTCTTTCTCCCCATGTGGTGCCCTCCACCATACTATGATGCAGCAAGAAGACCCTCACCAGATGCCAGTACCATGCTTCTGGACCCTTCAGCCTCCATCACTGTGGGCTCAATAAACCTCTACTCTTTATAAATTACTCATCTCTGGTATTTTGTTATGGCAACAGAAAACAGACTCAGGCACAAACTGAAATATATAAGCCATTCCTCCAAAACTGCTTAATGACCTTTGAAGAGCCCACAAGGACCCTGAGAAAGGACGAACTGGCCATACCTGAGTTGCTCAATGTTATGTGAGGGTAGTGGCAAAGCCCATAAAATGAAAAATGACTCATTTTTGGGGGGGAAATAAAACAAAACAAAATGACACCAGAACACAACGACCAATTTAAACAGGACATTCTCATTTTAACTAAAGCTAACCTATTTGTAATCCAACTTTAGCTTCACAAGTTCAAATTATTTTTGTGCTTTGAAACCATTTTCCCTGAGAGAAAGAGAAAGTGAGGTTTAATCTGTGATGACCTCTGGGGTACTTTGAAATGTTTAGGAAAGTTGGACACCTTAGACTTGGAAATCCTACACAATGAATTTATAGATGTAAAGGATGGCCAAAAGCTGGTTTACCAAAGTTGGTCTGCAGATACAAAGTGAATAGACAGTTTGGAGAGCTGGAAACAAATGCCCATAAATCTATAAACCTCTATTGCTGTTAAGTAAAAACTAGGTATCCATTCTTCAATACTTTCGTCAGGAGGACAGTTAACTTCATGTCATCACATTGGAGTGACACCAGGAATCTGTGGTGTGGGCTTCCTAGAAAGAGATCTGCAACAAGAAAACTTTATGTTTGACTATGTTCAGTCTGATACTACATTACAGAAGAATTTAGTAAAGACCGCAGGCAAGTTAAAAGAATGAATAAAAATATCCTACTATGTGATAGGACCTAATGACAGTTTTTTAAAATTAAATGTTGATAGTTTAGTTCTATTGTATTTTCATTCTCTTCTCCCCCAACCTCCCACTACCAGTACTGGGGATTGAGTCTGGGGCATTCTACCACTGAATTGAACTACATCTCCAGCTGTCTGTCTGTTGGTCAGTCGGTTGATTGATCAATTGATCGATCTATCTATCTATCTATCTATCTATCTATCTATCTATCTGTCATCTATCTTGTTTGTGGTTCTAGGGATTGAACCCGGGGTCTTATGCATGCTAGACAAATACTCTAACACAGAGTTGCATCTCTAGCCTCCCTTTTTATTTTTTGAGACAGGGTCTTGCTAAATTGCCCTACATTTTGCAATCCTTCTGCCTCAGCCTCCCTAGTCCATGGAAGTACAGGTGTTCACCATCATACCTGGTTTGTTTTCTGTTTAAAAAGTCTTTCATATATGTATCTTAATACAAAGTTTAAAATAAATAATGAGTTAAAATAAATTGTTGGCTAGGGACAGTGGCACTGGCCTGTAATCCCAGCTATTGTGGAGGCTGAGGCAGGAAGATCACAAGTTCCAAAATGAAATGCTAAAAAGGAGGTTATGGCCCAGTGCTGGAGTGCTTGCCCAGCATGTGCCAGGCCCTGGGATCAATCCCCAGTACAAAATAAAATGAAATAAAATAAAATAAACTGCTGTATCAGAGGGCACAAACATAAATGTTTTCTCACATATATTAGTTTTATTAGTCCTATTATTTATAATTTTTTTGAGGTGCTGGGGATGGAATCCAGGGCCAGGTACATGTTTTGCAAACATTCTATCACTGAGCTACACCCCCAACCCCCTATTACTAATTGCCACTGTGAACTAATCCTTTTTTAAAAAATAGCATTTATGAAAAGAAGATCCACAGAATAAAAAATTTCAAGTTAACACCTATTTTCCTATTTTAACACTGATTTTTATATTTTCATGTTAAAGTAATAACGTGTTTAATTAATTTTTAACGTATTACGTTGGGGTTTTTCGGTCTGGTATGGCTATGTCCGGTCTGGTATGGGCACAAGAATATATTACCTCCTCTGACACCGCCTTGTCTAACCATGCGTACCACAGGGCTGATTTAGAACCCAGTCGCTGCTCTGAAGAGGCTCAGCCTGATGATGAAGCCAGACCCAAATCAAGCAGAGAGCCTTGTCGAAGGTGCGTGGATAGTAGCTCCTCCACAGCCCTGGGCACGCCCTCTCCCTGACCTGCGCAGGGGCCCTCCGGAAGGCTTCCTGGAGGAGGTGGTCTGGGCTGGCCGGCAGGCGGAGTCGTGTGGTGGGATGGCTGGCGTTCAGGACCGCGAGAGTCAAGAGGCGGGCGGAGCACCGCACCTGGGCCTCTGCGGGCTGGTGACCTGCACAAACACCGGGCCTCCGCGCGCCTCCCTGGCACAGGCCCTGGCGGGGCCACAATGCCCAGTAGCGCGGGTTTGGCTCCGTGGGCGGCCCGGGACCGCCACCGCTGCTCCGGCGGAGGGCGGCTGCTGCCCTGCGGTGCCCTCGGGGCGCCCGCCCGCCGCGCGTCTGCTGGCAGCGCCTCGCGCTGAGTCAGCCTGTGAGTCAGCGCCCCCTGACCAGCGCGTCTGGACCGGGAGAGACAACGACCGCTGGGGAGCGGGGAGCGGGGAGCGGGGAGCGGGGAGCGGGGAGCGGGAGGGGCGGGCGGGACAACCCAGAGGGGGGGGGGAGGGAGAGGGGAGGAGGGAGGGCGAGCTGGACTAGGGCGCCTAGAGAGAGGACGACGAAGGGCAGGAGTGGGAGGAGGGCGGGAGGCGTGGAGGATCTGGGGCTGGGGGAGGGCGGCTGACGAGCAGAGGGGAGAGTGGAGGCTTCGCCTCAACCACCTAGGCGTCGCGGAAGTCTGGCCTGCAGTTTTACAGCCACTGGCTCCCAGGAACGTGGCTGCGCTCACCTGCAGCTTGGGGAAGACTGTGTTGGGGATCCAGGTTTTGCCCTTTAGTCTACTCTGTGGCTATGGCAGTGTTTTTCTAACTGATAAACAAACTCTCAACCCTTACTAACATTTTATATCCCAATGAGACAAAGTATGTTTTACATTGCATCAAAATTTCACAAAACCGTATTTAGCTCTGTTACAGGTGTTGTGCTCTGGATACCACCTGTTCAATTCCATTTTTAAAAAATAATGATCATGAAACACTAATTGATTTTATGACCT
>JAJEJO010000617.1:53835-268721 GCA_020662805.1 Glaucomys volans | reverse complement strand
TTAATAGGTTGCAATCTGAATTTAGAAAACTGCTGGAGGCAGTCTTTTTCTGTTTCCCTTTCTAAATACAATGCATAGCAGTAAGAAAGGACCTTCTCACCAGCTGCTAGAGACTTCCTGGATCTCAGTCTACATGGCTTGCCTTGACTCCCTTTGACCTGATAGATACCCCAACTTCCAGGACCCATAGACACCTGTTTGTGTATTTGTTTGACATTGAATCCTGATATCTGATTACCTGGGGTGGGAGGGCTGTTGATAGGAAGAAGACTTACTTTTCTGTGCACATTTTTGCTGTTTAAATTTTGGTCTCACACACACACACACACACACACACACACATATATATGTGTGTGTTCTTGAACATTTTAATTTAATGTTCTTGAACATTTTAATTTGAAAACATTTCAAACCTTCAAAAGGTGTCCGGAACAGATGAGAAACACAGTTTAGTTATGTTGCTTTCTTCTCCACACCTCCAAACATATTCAACCAGCCTCAGCACTGCCTCCTGCAATGGATAAAACTTCTGCCACCATTGGGTCCAGGGATCAAGTTGAAATTTTTGTGTTAAGACAGGTGTGGTGGCACATTTCTGTAATCCCAGTGACTCAGGAGGCTAAGGCAGGAGGATCATTCAAGGCCAGCCTGGGTGACTTAGTGAGCCCTTGTCTCAAAATAAAATTTTAAAAACTAAGTGGTAGGATGCCTTGGGCTCAAGCCTGAGGCCTGCAAAAACAATATGAATAACAATATCTTTTGAGTTGAAAGTTATTTGCAGTCCCTCCGACTGTCCCTTCTGACCCTGTTTAGCATCACCCAGATTGCTGGCAGGACTGGGCATCCAATAAGCAGCTGTGGTTGGGATCATCTGGTCAACATCTCCTTAGTCCCTGTCTGCACAGCATTTAAAGTTCATTGAGGGAGATAATATACTAAATTCTAAAAGTAATCGGATGGGAATTGCACTACATCCTCAAAAAGATACTAAGAAATGTAAAGTAGCAGAAATGCTAATTTGTTGGGTGTAGGTGTTTAATCCTGTGGACTTTGGGGCAGTAAAGTCTCAGAAGGCTGGGGCTTGGAGTTCCCTGAAGGAGCTGACGAAATAGGAACCTCCATCAGGACACAGGACCTGAAAAATGTCCAAGCTGGTGGCTGCCACTGTGAATCCCTCTCTCCACAAGTGAGAAACCTGACATTTGGGTTCCCAAATTTGATCTGGCTTGTTCTAAATCAACTCTGAAAGCCTGCTGCATAAGCGAGATTTGCATCCTTTGGCTCATTGACAGTGAGAAATACAACCATCAGGAGGAACAGAAAGCCCAGGCCTGCTGCCAGGCACATTCTCTGCTCCATAGGAAACTCTACCAGGGAACGCAATTATTGCAAAAGAGAACATTGTGTGGAGTTGTGGATATTGTTTCTTGCCTACCCTACATGCATTCTTCCTCTTTCCTTCCTAACACCACCATGATTTTGTTCCACTGTCCAGCCCTCCACATGTAATTCCTGCCTAGCTCCTTGTCTGCAGTTCCTGAGTGAGGGTGTGGATCTTGATTTATCAGAGAGGGATCCCATTGTGCTTGCTAATGTGTGCATGACATCTTCTGGTCCACAGATTACTTGAGGAAGAGGCTTGCAATTAAATTCAGGCTGATATACTATGAGGATAAGTTTAAAGCCTTTGGGGGGAAAAGTATTTTTTTTTTTTTTTGGAACCGGGGATTGAACTCAGGGGCACTCGGCCACTGAGCCACATCCCCAGCCCTATTTTGTATTTTATTTAGAGACAGGGTCTCACTGAGTTGCTTAGGGCCTTGCTAAGTTGCTGAGGCAGGCTTTAAACTCATGATCCTCCTGACTCAGCCTCCCAAGTGCTGGGATTACAGGCGTGCGCCACCATGCCCAGCTAAAAGTATTTTTTAAACAGAACCACTCCTTCAGTATGGTAAACAGATGTGGAGTCTGAAATTTCTAGAGCCATTTGGTCATCAGAAAGAAGCAGCTGGGAATGGTGGCTCATGCCTACAATTTCTAGCACCTGGAGGCTGAGATAAGAGGATCAAAAGTTTGAGCCAAGCCGGGCGTGCTAGAGCATGCCTGTAATCCCAGCACTTGGGAGGCTGAGGCAGGAGGATCGTGAGTTCAAAGCCAGCCTCAGCAACTTAGCGAGGCCCTAAGCAACTCAGTGAGACCCTGTCTCTAAATAAAATACAAAATAGGGCTGGGGATGTGGCTCAGTGGTCAAGTGCCCCTGAGTTCAATCCCCAGTACCAAAAAAAAAAAAAAAAAATTTAGCCAATCTGAGCAACTAGAGACACCATCGACAATTTAGCAAGACTCTGTATCAAAAAGAAAAAAAAAGAACTGGGGTTGTAGCTCAGGAATAAAGTACCCCCAGAAGGTGGTACAACTAAGGAATCAAAAAGAAACAGAACCAGCGTTGCTGGATCATGCTGATCCTGAAGCCTGAATCCCTCTGATCACAGAGATTTTGTGTGGTTTGTAGAGGGGTGCACCTTTGAGGGTAGCTGGAGAGGAAAACAGAATCCCTAGATGGGGCTTGCCTCAGGTAGGGTTTGTACCTCTCCCTGCTATTCCCCACAGGGATATCCTATTTCCAATCCAGGATGCCTTTCAGAATCCAATATGGTACTTAGTTTCCTCTGTTGGGGATCAGTTCCTCAAGTCTTTCCTTGTCACTCGGATGCTCTGGCTAATTGTTTTGAGAATATTCCTCCCTTGGATTTGTCCGATGGTTTTTCATTATTAATTGAGGTTATAACTTTTTGACAAGCATGTCACAGAATAGATGAAGTGTTCTTCTCGAGACTGCCTCTGGGGATAGGTGATGTTGATGGCCATGTTAATGTTGGTCGCTTGATTAAGTGGTGTCTTCCTGACGTTTCTCCACCGTAACAGTCATGCTTTTCCCTTCATAACTAATAAATAAATCAAATGCTTTATGACTTATGTAAGTATCTTATTTTTTTGCCCACTAACTTCAGCATCTATCAATGGTTCTTGCCTGTAACAATTATCACTATTTTGCCAAGTGGGGATTTTCTATTTATATTACTCTTTCTATGTTTACTTATTCTGTATAAAAAAAAAAAACTCTCTTTTCCTCATTCATTCATTTATTCCATTATTTTTTATCTGTCTGGACTGTTGGATATTTATTTCATTCTGTGGGTTATAATCCCTTGCAATTGTTTAGTTTGGCTCAAATGATGCCAGATTTGGCTCTTGGAACTTCCACTGAGTTGATTCCTGTACCCATCCTTTGAGCACAAGATGCACCGGGATCATCTGGTACTTTTCCCTACCCCAGCCAGAGAAACCAACTATTTGCCTAAGAGCCTTGGCTTGTTTTATTGAGAATGATATTGAGAAAGTAAGCTCTGAGCACCAGACAGACAGATTTAACCTAGTTAAGTGAAAATGTTGAAATGAATTGGACAGTGGGGGCACAGCTGGGGAAGGAGAGGGGCATACTGTGCAGGGCCAAGAGGAGAGACGCATTCTGACTGGGAGGGCAGCTGGGCTGCTTAGTCCTAGGCTGGGAATACCTGTGGGAAGCATGGCCTCCAGGCAAATGAAACAAGGATTCAGCACAGCAGTGCCCCTTGCCTCACGGAACTTTGCCAGAGCTTCCTCTTGGGTGTGCACCTGGGAGCTGGAATTGGGAGACAGAGGACTCAATTTTTTTTTTTTTTAACAATGAGCACCTATTATTTTAAATATAGTATTCTAATAATAAAAAAAGAAATTGTCTACTTTTCTAATTTTTCTTCAACAGTGTCTACATTTATTGTTTTCTTGTCTCACATTGAAGAACAATGACAGGATGTGGATGGATTGTCCATGCTGTCAGACATAACTGCCACCATCATGGATATGGTAGGGTCCTCCTGTCACACACAGGGAGGGGTCTTTGTGCAGGGATCCAGCTGCACAGTTCTCAATCATGAAATCCTCAGGGCTCAGGTGAGGGGCTGCAGAGATCTAGGGTAGGGCTTTCCAACTCTACCCACAGTTTATATATATATATATATATCCATGATCTACACATATTCAAGGGCTGGGGTGTAACTCAATGGAAGAGTATTTGCCTAGCATGTGTGAGGCCCTAGGTTCAATCTCCAATATTGCAAATTAAAACACACATGCGCGCGCACGCACACACACACACACACACACACACACACAGAAAAAAAAACTAAACATGTTCAACTTTAACAAAATTTCACAGCAAGTGTTCACACTTGCTTTGTATAACACCTTCTATTTTCTATTCTATACACTTTATTTCCTGCTAGTTTCATTTCACAACCTACTAATGAAAGGATCAGGACCTTCAGTTTGAAAAACTCCCTTGCTGGGCATGGTGGCAAACGCCTGTAATCCCAGCTACTTAGCAGACTGAGGCAAGAGGATAGGAAGTTCGAGACCAGCCTGGGCAACTTAGCAATACCCTGTCTGTCTCAAAATTAAAAGATTTTTTAAAAGGGCTGGGAATGTGGCTCAGTGGTAGAGCACCCTGGGTCCAAACCCTAGTACTGAAACAGTAACAACAACACACTGCTCTGGGTCACCTCAGTCTAAGTGGGGAAACTGAAGCCCTAACACAGGGAATGAATGCCCAAATGCTGCATCTTTTCCAGATTATATTTAGTAATGACCTTTAAATCAATACATTTTCATTGCTGTTGAGAAATATGTTTAACTAATAAGGCTTGCTTTCTTTCTTCTTTTTTTTTTTTTTTATTTTTGGTACTGGGATTGACCCCAGGGGCACTCCACCACTGAGTCACATCCCCAGACCTATTTTGTGTTTTATTTAGAGACAGGGTCTCACTGAGTTGCTTAGGGCCTCGCTAAGTTGCTGAGGCTGGCTTTGAACTTGCAATCCTCCTACCTCAGCCTCCCCAAGTGTTGGGATTACAGGCATGTGCCACCCCGCGCCCAGCTCTTTTTTCCTTTCTTTTGCAGTGCTACATCCACAGCCCAGGCTGATTTTTAAAAAAGTGTCAAGAGCCATGTGAAATTAGGAGATGGGCCTTAAGCTGGAGACTTTCTGTTCTTACTCAGTAGCTCCAAGTTCCTTATGTTGGAAGCCCTCGGCTCTTTAAAATAGAATAAATGTTTCGTCTTTCATCTGTCCATTTATACACTTACTCAGCAAACTTCCTCCCTTAGGCAGGAAGGCAGAAGCAGGCTTGCACCAAAGCACACACCTATAATCCCAGTGACTGAAGAGACTGAGACAAGAGGATCACAAGTTCAAGGCTAGCCTGGGTAATTTAGCAAGTCCCTGTCTCAAACTAAGAAGTAAAAAGCGATGGAATGTAGCTGAGTGAACCCTTGGGTTCAATCCCAGTACCACCTGGAAAAAGAAGAGAAAAGAAAAGAAAAAAGAAAAGAAAAGAAAAGAAAAGAAAAGAAAAGAAAAGAAAAGAAAAGAAAAAAGAAGAAAAGAAGGCAGAAGAGGCAAGTAAGTTGAAGATGAGGATGGGAGTGCCTTGCCCTTGAGGTCAAAATCACAGGGAGATAGAAAGACAAGTAGTCACCAGGCACAGTGGTGCACACCTGTAATCCCAGCAACTCAGGAGGCTGAGGCAGGGGGATTACAAGTTCAAAGCCAGCCTTAGCAATTTAGTGAGGCCCTAGACAACTTAACAAGACCCTGTTTCAAAATAAAATATAAAAAGGGCTGGGGATGTGGCTCAGTGGTTAAGTGCCCTGGGGTTCAATCCCTGGCACGGGGGGTGGGGGTGGGAGTGGGTGGGGGGGTGGGTGGACCAAGACAAGAAGTCCAACAGATGAGGACCTTGCAATAACACAGATGTGCACAGGGTGGGCCTGCAAGGCACTGAGGAAAGCAGGAGAGTGATAGCTGTGGTTTGGATATGGTTTGAGTGTCCACCAAGATTTCATGCATTGGAATTTCCTTCCCACTGTGAGGTATTAAGAGGGTAGAAACTTAGTTGTTCGTGTTTATGTGTGGGGCCTTTGGAATGTGATTAAGATCAGATAAAGTCATCAGAGTTAAGCCCCCATGATTGAATCTTGAATCTTGGTGACTGTGTTAGAAGAGGGACACACACACACACACACACACACACAGCATATTTCCTGTTTCTTGCCATGTGATACTCTATGCCACCAGGTAGAATGCCATCACCAGATACCCCTATAGCTTCAACCAGAACCAGAACCAAAATAAAACTCTTTTCTTTATAAAGTTCTGTGACTCAACTAGTTCATTACAGTAACAAAACAAATTAGCACAGTGATCTTTGGAAAGTCTTCTTCCTGAGCCTCGATTTTTTCCTCTATAAAATGGGGACTGTGAGATCCATTTCATGAGTAGTAGTGAGCTGTGGGAAGCCCCCAGCCAGCTCTCTGCCACTGTTGGAGAAGGCCAGCTCAAGCCAGCCTGGTATCATCAGGATTGTTAGAAGAGCTTGGAATGGAGGTCTACAAGATGAATGGAAGGCAAGTGTTCTGCAGTGGACCAGAGGTCTTAGAGGACCCAAGGGTCTCTTGGGGACTTGAGGCCTAGAGAGCAGGGTGGATGAGGACAGGGCTGGGAACAGAGGCCCCATGAGGGGGGCCTTGTGTGCCTGCCAGAGAGAGGAGTTTAAATTCAGTCCTCTAGAAACTGGGGTATAGCTCAGTAGTATACTGCTTGCCTAGCAAGCATGAGGTCCTGAGTTCCATCCCCAGAACTGGTAAAAAAAACATTTCAGCCCTGCGAGCAATGGGGAGTGCTGAAATACTATGAGCAGGGGGATAACCTGGTCAGATTTAAAGCCATTACACTGACACAAACAAGATTCCTGCAGCCACAAGGAAACTGGTAGTCAAAATCTGGCATCATGGGGCTGGGGATATAGCTCAGTTGGTAGACTGCCTTCCTCGCAAGCACAGGGCCCTGGGTTCAATCCTCAGCACTGGAAAAAAAAAAAAAAATCTGGCACCATGCATTGCTTGGAAGACACTCTGTTGGGTGATTCAGGCATACACCAGGGAAGCTGGGATTTCCAGTGAGTAGCTGGCAGTGCAAAGAAAGCAGCAGGCAGAGGCAGAAAGGCAGCCACATCCCACCTGTGCTGGGACCTTCCAGTACCCTTCTCATGTGAAGATATCAGACAGAATTCTGTAACTCTCCATCCTTCCTGGTGGGACTGTGTACTGGGGAATCCCATCTGGTTGAGCCCAGGAACCCATAGTCCCTGAACCCTTCAGAATGGCAAGGCATTTCAAGTACGTGAGATGGGTTGCTATGGTAAAAAGAGATACAGGGATGTGAACCACACAGACCTGGGTTCATATTCTGCTTCTTCCTAGAACTTAGGTGACTTTGGGCAAATAAAATTTTTCCCTGGAAAAATTTTCCCAGTTTCCTGATTGGCAAAGGGAGGGAAAGGGGGTCTATGAGAACAAGTTCATGTGTTTAAAGTATGTTGTAAACCCTTGATAAGGACTCACTCTAACGTCATCCCACATTCTCCTTTTACAAAATGAGGAGGCAGAAGTCAGAGACTTTAAGTGACTAGCTCAAGGCTAAACAGTTGCCAGGTAGCAGAAGCTGGAAGCAAGCAGTGGTCTGCTTGCTTAGTACCTAAGCACCTTTCACTATCTATTCAGCAGACAGGTCCAGAGCTGAGAGCTGGCACTGTCTCAGCCTGGAATTCTGCAGTCAAGAGAGCCTGGGCACCCGCACCCCGCCTAGGACATGTGAGTCTGTTAACCTAGGCCCAGAGGCCAGAGTGTGCAGCGATGAGTCACCCCGACCCAATGCAACAGGAGACCCCCCTCCTCCCTGCCTGCGCCTGGGCTGAGACCTGGTTGCCGAGCAATGAGACATAACATATATAAATAAAATGCAATTTCTTGTTGTAACAGTAAGGCCTGCTGTCTTTTCCTCACTCCTCTTCTCTGTCCCCCAGCCCTCCCTGCAGCTTCCCCTGATGCACTTGGTTTATTATTCTGGTTAAAAGCTTCCAGACCTGCCTTCACTGGGACACTGAGGAGGACTCCCAGGGTGAATGCTGGGTTCTGCCTGGTGCTGAGTTGAATAAGGCTGCACAGGGTGGTGCAGGAAGGGAGTTGGGACAGTCAGGATGGACTTTCACCACCCGGTGGCTGGGCGAGGGTGGTGGAGATTCAGGGCGGATTTCAGGGCAGGACTCCTGATCCTGAAACAAGAGGGCAGTAGGTGAACCCAGGTTCCAGTGAGGAAGTAAGCATGTGCCTATTTCTCAGGGATGGTCAGAGTTTCTGCTTCCTGGGACCTGAGGGCAAGGATAGCCTCTCCCCGAACGTGTTTCACTTTGCATCATCTGGTTACTCTCTTTAGGCAGGATGCCTGGGAGTGTGGCTCCCTGGATGGCCTTCCTACTGCACACTTGCCTCAGGCAAGCCAAAGACTGTGTACATGGGCACGGCTATTAATTTAGGATGCTTCTCAGTGCAGGCACTGAACTTTGGGTTGTATATATATCACTCTATTCATCCTCACCATGACTCCAGAAGGCAAGGGTTTTTTCTTTTTTTTTTTTTTGTTGGTTTTACTGAGTCTTAATTTACATACAGTAAAATTCACCATCTTCGGTTGTACAATTTGATGAGTTTTGATGAAAGTATACAGACTTGAAAGCATAACCACAAACTTTATATCATAGAACATCCCCATTACCCCAGAAAGTTCCCATTGCCTCTTACCAGATAATCCTCCACCCTTGACCTCTGGCTATTAGGTTTTGCTTTAACTAGAATTTCATATAAATGGAATCATATGTAACCTTTTGTCTGGCTTCTTTCACTTAGTGTAATGCTTTAGAAATTCATTCATGTTATCATTGGTTTGTTCCTTTCTTTGCTAACCAGTAAATGCACATTTGAACTGTTTGGTGCTATTATGAATAAGGAGGCTAGGAAAATACAGGTGTAAGTATTTGTGTGGACATAGGTTTTTACTTCTCTTGCAGAAATATCTACCAGCAGAAATGCTGGTTCATTAAAAGGGTATTATTGCTGGGCATGGTGGCGCGCACCTGTAATCCAAGCGACTTGGGAGGCTGAGGCAGGAGGATCGCGAGTTCAAAGCCAGCCTCAGCAACTTAGCGAGGCCCTAAGTAACTCAGTGAGACCCTGTCTCTAAATAAAATACAAAATAGGGCTGGGAATGTGGCTCAGTGGCCGAGTGTCCCTGAGTTCAATCCCCGGTTCCAAAAAAAAAAAAAAAAAAAAGTTATTATCAGGGCTGGCATTGTAGCTCAGTGTTAGAACACTCGCCCAGCATGTGAGGCACTGGGTTCAATTCTCAGCACCACATATAAATAAATAAAATGATTGTCCATCAACAACTAAAAAAAGGAGGGGTGGGTATTATTGTTCCCTTTATAGATGACAGATTGAAGCCCAGAGAGATTAAGCAGCTTGCTGAGGTCACACAGACTGTCAGAAATTCAAAGCCATATCTAACCTCTATACTAGTCACCCAAACAAAATAGGTATTTTTTGAATCAAAGGTAAATTTGGTAAATAATCACTATGCATGGGTTGAATTTAGATTTAAGTAAAGCATGCATACAGGTCACTCTTTGAGGGCATTTTATGCGGGCAACTTCTGAAAGCTTAAACTGTAGGTCTTTAGTGTTTTTGTTACTTTTATTTTGTAAAGGTGGTGTTTGTCAGGTTTCTACACTGTAAAGTTACCATTTTTCCTTTGCAATTACTAATCAGAGAAGAAAGACTTTTAGAGTATGGATACTGTTTCTCAGCAAGCTTTCACCTGCTGGTTGGAATATCCATTGTGAGTTTCATAACTCCACCATTTCTTTTATATTTGCTAGTTGCATTCTTCTGTTAAGGAAGTGTCTTTGTTTTCTGTTGCTGTAACAAAGTACCAGAGACTGGATAATTTATAAAGAATAGAAACTTATTTGGCTCTTGGTTCTGGAGGCTGGAAAGTCTGAGAGTATGGTGTCAACATCTGCTTGGCTTTTGGTGAGGGCCTTTCTGCTGCATCACAACATGGCAAGAAAGAGCAAGTGTGCTAGTTCTGATCTCTCTCTCCTTCCTCCCTCCCCTTCTCCCTCCGTTTCCCCTTCCCCCTCTCCCTCTTCCTCCCCCTGCCCACCCCCCTCTCTCTGCCTCTCCTTAGTACTGGATATTGAGCCTAGGGGCGCTTTACCACTGAACTACATCCCTAGTCCTTTTTATTTTTTATTTTGAGACAGGTCTAAGTTGTCCAGGCTGGCCTTGAATTTGATCTTCCTGCCTCAGCCTACCGAGTAGCTGGTTTTACAGGTGTGTGCCACTATGCCCAGCTTCCCTTATTATCAGTATGTCCTCAAAGATTATTTTATTCCCTGGAATATAATCCATTACTATCATTGTTTTAATGTTTGATGTGTCCCAGATGTGATCAGAAGCAGTCCCAGAAGGTGGTTCCTATGTTCTTCTAACATACCCTGATTCTTTGAGCATTTTCTTCCTCTCAGGTATGAGTTCCAAACTCTTGTCCTTATCCTGGATCAACCTTGGCCCCTTTTGGTGGAGAATGATATTTAGAAACAAGATTGGGGTGCTAAACAAACTTGTTGGTACTGGGATATCCAGCTTCTTGGCTGCAGGTTTTCTTTCTGTGCTGGGTATTGAACCTGGGGTGCTCTATCACTGAGCTACATTCCCAGATCTTTTTACTTGTTGAGATACAATCTTGCCAAATTGCTGAGGTTGACCTCGAACTTGCAATCCTCTTGCCTTAGTCCCTGAGTTGCTGGAATTATAGGTGTGCACCACTGTGCCCAGCTAGGCTGCAGGTTTTTTTTTTTTTTTTTTTTCCGCACTGGGACTGAACCTAGGGGTGCTCTACAACTAAGTCCCCAGTCCTTTTTAATTTTTTATATTGAGATAGGGTCTCACTAAGTTGGTTAGGACTCTGCTAAATTGCTGAGGCTGGCTTCGAACTTATGATCCTCCTGCTTCAGCCTCCTGCCTTAGCTTTCCTAGTTGTTGGGATTACAGGTGTGCACCACCATGCTGTGCTAGACTGCAGATTTTGAAGGCAGCAGGTGAGGGAAAGGGCAGGACCATGAGATTGGATATAAGCTATGGACTCAGCAAAACCAGGCTGACAGTAGGGAATCTGTAATGCATGCACTGAGTTCAGTTGTGGTATCACAGGGTGGTGGGATCAGTCCAACCAGGCACAGCAGTTTCTCTGCTCCAAAGTATCTGTGAATTTCACAAATTTATAAACCTCCTAGGAATAATATTTTTCAGCTTTTTGCCTTGGCATGAGTTATTTTAATGGCAAAACTTGAGTAGCTGGTTTTCAAGGTGGGGTGGGGATAATGGTGCAGAGGAGGTATGGAGAGGATGAGAGGTCTTGGGGTCTCCTACAGTGATGGAAAACTGCAGACTTCTGGCACAGGCATTCTGCCGTCCTCAAGGCTACTCAGTTGGCTGGCTTGTGAGAAAGCCAATGATTGGAATGAACTGCTCCAGAAATTAGAGGTGGTGACTCATAATGTGGGGCCACAGTCTGAGTCTGGTCACATCTGGTATGTTCTATTCTGAAGAGTCTTCTGGCTCTGGAATCTCCTGGGGTGGGTGTGCAGCATAGCCTCCTCTGGACAGCAAGTGTGGGACAATGATACCTGTCACCAGGGGCTTTCACACATGCCGTACCCCACTGGCCTCCACCATGGTCCTGAGGACCAGATGCCTTTTTCTGTCTTCTGGAGGCTCAGTGAGCAAGGCCAGGAAGGGCAGGCACAAGTCCCTGTGATTCCAGTGTGCTTCACAGTCCAGCCTGGCCAGAGCTGCCTGGGCTGGAGGTAGCAGGGGAGATGGTGTATGAGGCCCAGGGAACTCTACTCTCTTAAAAGTGGTCTGAGCAGCCCTGGCAGTCTGGAGGAAATAGGAAGCAGGTTGCACTGCTGCCTCTCAGGATGCACTGTCCTACTTGGCTTCAGCCATCCAGACTGGCCAATGAGGGAAAAGCAAAACCAACCCTTGTGACTTGACTTGCAGGCACTCTTTCTGGAAGGAGCTACATCATGCTGGGTTAAGGGATATGATGAGCCATAAGGAGGAAGATGACTAACTCTATCCTTTCTGCTATGTGAACCCCCATGATGGGAAATCAAGAGGGCTTAGGGTCCTGCAAACAAAATGAGGGAGTGGACTGGGAGGGCTTGGGTGAAGGAGGTTAGAGGTTCCAAAAAATGGTAAGGCTGACTTTGGAGGTACAGCCTAGGTTCTGGGAGGGGCAGCTGGAGATGATAAGCCAGGGAGGGGCACCTGGAACCTTAGGCAATCAGGAGGGCCTGCCAGATGGGCTTTAAGTTCCCTAAGATATTGTCTGGCTGCTCCAATTGTGTCCCTGGGGCCTGGTGACAGGCATCCGACCTTTCTCTGCCACTTTTTCCTCATATGCAACATGAGAATAATAATTCTGCTGACCTACTTCTCAGGATATTTGTGAAAAACAACTAATAAAACATGGTAAATTAAAGAGGGTGGAGTAGAAATAGAGTGGAAAAAAGGAACAGGAAGAGAGTAAAAAGATGATATAAATGGGAGCAAGGGAAGATACAAATAATTCTCATTTTGTTGCCAGGACAGACAACAAGAAGTAAGGAGTAGACCATTAGACCCTTAGGACAGTACCACAGTGATGGAGAACACTAGGAAGCCCCAGGCAAAGAGCCAACTTCTAAATACTGAGCTATTGATGTTAACAGTGTGATGTTTTAAAAGCCTATTCTTTTACTAAAAAGACTCGGAATGCATTTACTCAGAGAACTCATTTAAGGACCTTTGGGTCCTTTCCCTAGTGTTTCCCCCAACAGCAGTCATATATATATATATATATATATATCTTAAATAGTGAAAGTAAGCAAAATTAGGTAGTATTATAAGGACCACGGGAATGTGCAAGGAACATGTTCCCAGGCAAGCATGTGAGTTTCACTTCTCAAATTTAAGTCAGCATCTGTACTCATGGACTCTCTCATTTTGCTTCAAACAATAAGGGCAAAAAGAAACTTCTCCCTATTGCATTCTCTAGTAACTGTGGTATCATAAGCTCTAAGTCCTTTCTTTCTCTCTCTTTTTTCTTTTTGGTACTGGGGATTAAACCCAGGGGCACTCTACCACCGAGCTGCATCCCCAGACCTTTTTATTTTTTAATTTTGAGACAGGGTCTCCCAAAGTTGCTTAAGGTGTAAGTTGTTGAAGCTGACTTTGAACTTGTGATCCTCCTGTCTCAGCCTCTTGAGGAGCTGGGATTATAGGTAGGTACCACCACACCTGGCTTCTATGTCTATTTTTGAACGTTTCACTTAAAAAATTAGAATACAGGTAAAATTTTAAATATATATTCCAGCTCCTCAAAATTATGTCTGTAAATATTAAGGAAACTAAGTGAAACTAGTTATGCTGTGTTAAGTGAAGAAAGGATACAAAATTGTATGTATAGGAGAGATCACAACTACCTAAAAACTACCTAAAAATGTATGCACGAGTAAGAAATACCATCATGACAAAGCTGTATGCATAAAGATTGCAGAAGTAAAAATGCAAAAGGAATGAGAGTTTTCCTTTTCTTCCTTGTGTTTTCCATATTTGTATTATAAATACATATAAGAAAATGGAAAATATGTAGCAATTTTCTTTTTGTTTCTTTCTTTTTTTTTGTTTTGGTACCAGGGATTGAACCCAGTGTGCTTACTACTGAGCCACATCCCCAGCCCTATGTTGTATTTTATTTAGAGACAGGGTCTCACTGAGTTGCTTAGTGCCTTGCTAAGTTGCTGAGGCTGGCCTGGAACTTATGATCCTCCTGCCTCAGCCTCCCAAGTCACTGGGATCACAGGCATGTACCACCATACCTGGCTTTGTAACAAAACAATTAAAAAATCACAAGTTTATGTACTAAAAACTGATAAAAGAAACAATTAGAGATAATCAAGATCACAGAGAATGTGGTGGCACATGCCTGTAATCCCAGCAACTCAGCAAACTGAGACAGGAGTCTTACCAGTTCAAGGATAGCCTCCACAACTTAGTGACACCCTGTCTCAAAATAAAAAATAAAAAGATCAAGTGATAATGCTTAGTGGCAAAGTGACCCTGAGTTCAATCCCTGGCACCTAAATCAATCAATCAATTGAAATCACAGAAAATTCCTGACAGTCGTTTGTAGAAATCTCGACATATTGCCTCTTTCTAACTGTCTTAGTGTTTTATGTTTCTATACTAGAATACCTGAGACTGGGTAATTTATTTTTAAAAAGGTTTATTTTGGCTCACAGTCTTGGAGACTTGGAAGTTCAAGAGTATGGTGTCAGCAACTACTCAGCTTCCAGAAGGGCCAAACAGAAAGGGAACTGCATGTGTGTAGAGGAGAGAAGGGGACAAAATGGGAGGGATGCTTAAAAACAACCTCTTAGGACTCTGGAGGGAAATATGCTAATTTCTTCATGAAGAAATGGAGCTCTCAACACTCCAAACATCTCTAAAAGGCCTACTGTCTCTCAATATTGTTACACTGGCAATTAAATTTCAACATTTTGGAGTTTTGGCAAGGACAAACCATGTCCAAACCATAGCACATACTCAGAAAACTTGGGTGCGAATTCTAACCAAAAAATTCCAGAATTGACTTTTCCTCAACTGTGGAAGCACTATGGTCTTTTTATCAGATTTACCTTACTAATGTTTTGTGTTCTGTAATAGTAAAGTGGGTCTCCATCCACCTGCCATAAGGATAATCACAATAGATTTACCATAGATCCTTTACACAGGATGGCATATGCCTACATGGTCCCACTGATTCCCCAAGTTCTGCCTCTCCATAGACTTCTCAGGGCAGACACCACTGATTGCTGTGCAAGAGTCACCCATCCCTTTGCTCTCTTGTAACCAGATCCACCTTCTGTTCAGATCTGGCCAGGTACTTTGCCCAGCCAGGAGTGATCCCATGATGGGCAGTTTGGTTCCTGTAGGGGCACAGTCATTTGACTCTGCTCTAGCCAATATGATGCTGTTGGAGTATATTCAGCCAACAGGGGAAACCATTTACTTCTCATCTCAAAGTACAAAGCCTGTGTCCAGACTGGGAGAGAGTTCTGTTCCCAGACTCACCATTCCTGTGTGTGACCCCTTATCATCACCTTCCAAGGTAGCCAGCAGGTATCCTGGTATGAGGAAGGGATGAAGATGGAGCAAAAGATGGACCCAGTAGTCTCTAAAGAAGGGTCTCTCAAGGAAGGTACTTGGATGGACATTTCCTGTGATTCTTCTTAAGCCAATATTTAGTTAATTGGCCACATATAGCTACAAGGGGGACTGGGGAACAAACTCTTTATTATGGAGGTTCTATATGCTCAGGTAAGATATGATTACAATCTAAAAGAGAAAATTAACTTGGGGGCACAATCAGCAAACACCATTGTATAACCCACTTAGCTGGCTTTACTGCAAAATCAAAAGGACCAATCTGCTGCAGGGGCTAATATGAAAGACTGTTCTTAAAGAAAAAGAGAATCCTGAGCACATCTAGCTTCAGATCTGGGTTTCTAATACCTTTCTCCAGTAAAAGGAACCAGCAGGATCCTTAGAAGAAATGGACTGGAGAAGCAAATATTCAAGATGAGCCAGGAAATTGGTAGCACCTGAAAGTAAGGAAGTCCTCAAAAGTGAAAAAAAAAAATCAAAACCCTGTAATGGTTGGGGTATATCCAAGTGAAACAGAAACTAACTTAAAGAGGTCCCAGTGGACCAACCTGGAATAAATGGAATGAAAAAATAATGTTGTATTAGATTTGTATTAGATTGTAACCTAAAATACATACCTGTGAATCTATGCTGACATAAGAATTCCAGGTAATTTATGTAGTTACTTTGTATGCAGGAAGGTGGAGCATAATCCCTTATTCCTTGCAAAGAGTAGAGTATAGAAACAGAGGCTTTTTTTTTTTTGGTGCTGGAATTGAACTCAAGACCGTGCACATACTAGTTAAATGCTCTACTACCGAGCTGCATCTCCAGTCCTCCAGGGTCTTGCTGAGTTGCTGAGCCTGGCCTTGAACTTGTGATCCTCCTGCTTCAGACTCTCAGATTGCTGGAATTACAGACATGTGCTGCAATATCCAGCAAAGAGGAGTAATTTTATAGTGGAGACAAATGACAAGCACTACCTCAACCAGGTGATCAAGGTCAACACCAACAGTCATAAAATGATGTCAATAGTATGTACTTGGTAGGTTTGAGTTTTTTCTTCATGTCTTAGAACCTTGATCTCCAATGCAGAGTTGTTGGGAGGTGAGACCTTTGAGAGGTGTTTAGATTTATGTTGTTACTGTGGGAGTAGGTTATTTATAAAAGGACAAGAATAAAAGTAAAGGACAAGTTTGGTCCCCTTTTGTGTGCTTGCATGCTCTCTCCCAGTGACCAGCAACTCTTGCCATTCTCAGGAAGGGTACATTCTCTCATACTTTCAGGCTTATGTGCACTTTCTTCTGCCTGGAATGCTCACTTCTTCCAGCAAATACCAACCTCCATTCAGGTTTCAACTTGGAATGTGCAGTAGGTGGAATTCTAGGATGTCCTTGAAGATCCCTGTCCACATTATCCTTAGTACTGTGAATATAATGGATTTTACTCCTAAGATTAAGCATTGTGATATGAGACACAGTTGACTTCAAGACTACCCAGATAGGTCTGATCTAACCACATGAACTCTTTAAAAGCAGAAAGTTTTCTGTTCAGTAGCAAAAGAGGAAGTCAGAGATTTGATGTAGAGGTTTATATGACATACAAGAATTCTCCATTGCTAGTATTGAGGACAGAGGGGGCCATGCAGCCAGAAATGTGGGTGGCTTCTATGAGCCAAAGCAGGCCCAGGAAACAAGGGCAACCACAAGAAGCGGAATTCTGTCAACAAGAGTAAACTTGGAAAGCTGGGTGGGGTGGCAGCTATCCCTATCAAATAGGGTACCCCTATTTGATGGGGTAGACAGTATAGGGAAGAATGGTACAGGAAATTTTTTATTTTTTCCCCACATGGTGCTGGGGATTGAACCCAGGGCCTTATGCTTGTGAGGCAAGTAGTCTACCAACTGAGCTATATCCCCAGCTCCTGGTACAGGAAATTTTAAGAGGTATTTAAGGAAAGGAGAACAGATGGGGTGGAAAGGGTGCTTTCTGGATGAGTAGGATAGAAAATGTCAATCCCAGCTACTTCAGAGGTTGAGGTGCATGGCCCTGGGTTCAATCCTCAGTATGAGGGAGGAAAAAAAACAGGGACTTTGGAAAATCTTCCACAGGCCCTCCAGATCAGAACTAGCTCAGCTGATACTTGTTTCTGGCTATGACAACCCTGAACAGAGACTCAGCCATGCCCCCATGGAAATTTCAGACCCACAGAACTGTGAGCTAATCAATAGCTGTTGTTTGAAGTCATAAATATGGATATTGCGTTATGCAGCAACGGAAGCCTCAAAAACCATGCCTCCTCTCTGGCATCCCCTATCCCCCCAGACATACCTGTGACATGGTCCTCTTCACTGCTGGGGCACCTGATACACATCCCTGCTACAGTGCAAGCCTTTCTGTGTGCCCTCCTTACCAGATTCTGAGTCTGTGGGAGATAGGGACTATGTTACTTATCATGGCAAGCCAAGGCATAGCAGTAAGGCAAAAAAAAAAAAAAAAAAAAAAAAAAAATAAAAAATTACTGAGGTTTTTATTGAGAAAAAAATCCCAAGATCATTAATTTGTAATCATATATACTAAAACAACCAAGTATGTCAGAGATTTAATATCTAAGCAATAGAAAAAGTTACCAGTATAAAAAGAGAGTGGAGAGCAGTGGTACATGTCTGAAATCCCAGCAGCTCTGGAGGCTGAGGCAGGAGGATTGAGAGTTCAAAGCCAGCCTCATTAACTTAGGGAGGCCCTAAATAACTCAGCAAGATCCTGTCTCTAAATAAAATATTTTTTTAAAAGGCTGGGGGTGTGGCTCAGTGCTTAAGTGCCCCTGGGTTCAATCCCCAGTACCAAATAAATAAATAAATAAAGAGGAGAAAGAGTAGCTACTATAAAATATCCACATGAGGTGTTTCTAAGGACTCCAGAAGTGAATGAAGTCCCCACATGTAATAGGTGAGGGGAGGGAGTGGAGGAGTGAGCAGAGGTATGAGGAAAAATCTATCTCAAGATTACTTGGTAAATAAGTATGTATTTATTGAATGCCTGCTATGTGGTCACGCCAGGAACTCAGGCAAACAAGGGAGAAGTTTAAGATTTAAATGCTATTCAGGCTGTGGGTGTAGCTCAGTGCAGCTTACTTAGCATGTGTGAGGTCCTATGTTTCACCCCCAGCATCAAAAGGGAAAAAAAACAAAACCCCAAACTATCCTTAATTAGGATTCTAAGGCCCTCCCTCCCTTCTGTACCATATAGGTCTTTAAAATGTTAGAATCAAAAGGAATCTTGTAAAACTTCTTGAGATTTTATATGTACCTAAGTTTAAAAGAGTCCACTTTTAAACAAGTGGGAGCAAAATGTTTTTCCTTTTTGCTCTGTATTTCTGAGGTGCACATCTTTGTTCCTATGTTGTTGAAAACCTCCACTAATGGGTCTCTAATAAAAATTCCTGGAAGGGTACTCAGATATTTCCATATAACAACATGCTCTTCCTCAATTCCTGCCCCATCCTTGACCAGGGCCTCTGAGTTGGAGCAGCTACTTACCTCTGGGTCTGGTGTGTGCAGCTCCCAACTCTCTCATTTCGTGCTAGAGTAGAAATGTGGTCTGGAACAAGCAGGAAAGGGGTGTGATCTCGGTATCAAGAAACCAAGAGTACAGAATAGGGAAGAATGGTGCAGGAAATTTTGAGGTATTTAAGGAAAGGAGAACAGATGGGGTAGGAAGGATGCTTTTGTTATACTTCCCAGAAAGATTCTCCAGTGCCATCCAGAGAGAGAGTCAGCCCCACCCTAATTCCCCTTCCCTATAGCCCAACCCTAAACCCTCCTGCACCCTACAGCCCCACCCTAATCCCCCCTCCCTAAACCCTCCCGGGCCCTAGAGCCCCGCCCTAACCCCCCCCCCCCAATCCGGAGCCCTATAAAAGTTGGCAATGACACAATTAACGCGCAATTTCTTGGCATCCCGCTTTTAGGAGTAAGGGCAATTGTCGCTGGCCAGCTAAAATAAAGGCTTCTTTTGGCTTTAGGTGATCGGCTTGGATGAGTTTATTTTCTTTGGGTACAACACTTTCTGGATGAGTGGGATAGAAAATCTCAAATGCAGGTTAGTAACACGTCAGAGGGCCTCCAGGGATACCCTGATCAATTTGCATTTTATCTCATGGACACGGGGCAAAAGGGAAAGATACTGTGAAAGAGATTTGTGTTTTAGTCTCTGCAACTAGTTGTATGTGTATGTGGCCTGGTGTCAGCTTATCTCTCTGGGCTGAAGTTTCCACAGCTGGTAAACTGGTTAGGTAATACTTGCGGGGCCAAGGTAGAATGGTGGTAAGAACTAAACTGAAAATACACAAAACTTAGACGGTCTTCTGGGGGGTGATTTAAGGTTGAGGTCTTCTGGGGGTTGGTTTAAGGTTGAGTGGTAAATTCTTTAGGGAAGAATTCTGAAGCTTGATTCACAAATTTAAGAGGCAGATGGCTCTTCGCCTTGCAAACGACTTGCCATGGATCCACAGTCTTTCGTTCTCCCTCCTCGTTCTGCTACTCTTGGGCTCTGCCCGCGAACCACGTAGAAGACCGGCTCCATTTTGACCTCGCGGATCCGACACAGGCGCACGTGCGAAAGCACCAGGGCGCTGGTGTGTAGCACAGTGGGCCGGAACCCGCTGGCCGGGGCCAGGACTAGGTACCCGGTACCGCACGGCCCAGGTGGCTAGGACCAGACGTGTGCGCGGTCACAGCTGGCCACTGCGCAGGCGCCGACACTCTTGCTTCGATCGGGCGCGCGCCCGCCGCGCGTTCCACTCTCGGCGGGCCGAGGGCTGCGCGCGCACGAGCGAGCGGCCGTGACGTGCGCCGCGTTACGCCCGACGTCACGGGTCTGTGTGTAGTGGCGGCCGGGCTGCCCGTAGCGGCGGAGCCTAACGAGGGTGGTGCGGCCGCTGGGCGCGGCGTTCGGGGTCGCACGGCCAGTTGCGGCGACTACGAGGACGACGACTCTGACGTTCTGGGTCCCCGGCCGCGGAGTCTCCGCTTCTCCCTCTTTTTCGGCCTCTGGCAGCGTCGGCCCACGGCTTCCTCCTTTCCTGCCGACCTCCCCGCGGGCCTCGGAGCTGCTGCGGCGAGAAGCACCCAGGGGCGTGAGAGGCCCCGACCGGCCGCTCTGCTTCCCTCGCCCGGCTGGGGCTCCATGTGAAGGAGGAGCGGGCCTGCCCCTGGCCCGCGCCCGACTCCTTGCGCGCCCCTCCGGCCCCCGGGGGCCCCTCGGGCTCCCCCGACCAGGGGCCGCGGTGACAGGCCGCGCGGGGGCGGAGGGGCGGGCTCGGCGGCGGCCGCCCCTCCTCCGGCCTGCGGCTCCCTAGGTCCCTGCGGAGCGCCGGTGAGTGTGTGTGTGTGTGTGTGTATGTGTGTGTCGGGGGGCCGCGGGCCCGGCGTGGGGCGGAGAGGGTGCTGACGGTGGCCTGTGCGCTGCTCCGAGGACCGGGATTTCGTTGGACGATGGGCCTGCTCCGGGAGGGTGGACATCGGGCCCCCAGCATCCCGTCCCGAAGCCCGGATCAGCTACAAGTAGGCTGCTGGGCTGTGTAGCTGTCAGACACGTACTCTGCCGGGATTCTTGTCGCAAGGTTGCCGCCGATCCCAGGGGCGAAGCAGAAATGTTACATGCTGTAAGCGAAAAGCTGCTTTTCTTTGCATTGTCACAGTGTGATAATCTATCGATTAGGGTTGTTTCCCCCTTCTCTCTTTATAGAGCATTTAGCTAATATTTATTGTGCTCTTACCCCTCTGCCCGGTAGCTGCGTGTTATTTCATTTCGTCTTCCTAGCCCCGTGAGGTGGGCATGTTGCCTTCCCATTTTAGAGATTAAACTTTGAGGCTCCGGGAGGTAGATTTAAGGCATTTGCCCAAGGTCACGCAGCTAGTAATCGAGGAAGCGGTGGCTCAGATAGGTAGATGTCTTTCTGTAGGACTGTATTTCTCTGACTTGGAAAAATACTTATGTGAGGATGAGACTGGCTGGGTATTTTCATCCTGGGCGTAAATTCTGAACACCTAGATAGATAGTTTACTTTTCTCTGACGTAGGTTGTCCGATGTGTTTTGCTTCAACCTTGTCAAATCGTTTCTTATATTGAAAAAAAAAATTACTTGTAAAAGGTGGCTCCAGGCACCTTCACTTTTAGGTGGTAGAACTGGACAGGGGAAAAAAAAAATCTTCCCTTAGAAAAAAGAAATATATTTGATGAAGCTGCACTTTTCTTGAGAAATTACAGTTTTACTTTTGTAGTTCTTGATACATACAGGGAACTTGTAGTTGGGTTATTTGCTTGAGATTTCCTTATTGCAAAATTTGTTGCTGGATTATGTGGCAATGTCAACACACATAGTAATTTTGCATTGTCTTATGCAATATTTCTGAGTTTAATGTCAAAATTTAATGTGTAGAATATTGCAGGAAGTTATCTTTTGATGTTTTTGTTTTCATTAGTGCAGTGTTACTAATCAATGCTTGCTTATAAGCTAACTGAAAATTCTCATTTTAACATTTTCCTGTGCTGTTTAACTGTGCTTAATGAAAAAGTAGAGCCAGAGTTTTTTACAGAAAGAAATTCTCTTGAATAATTGAAGTTTTATGCAGTTGCAAAGGTTTAAGAAACCTATTTATACTGTTACAATATTCTATAGTCCCATTAGTATATTATCAGGTTGAAGAAAATTTGTAGTTGAATGTCTTTGTAATGTCTATAAGGGAAAGGTAACATTAAGGAATTAACAGGTGAAGATGTAGATTGCCTTGTTGTTAGGTTAAAATACAAAAATTTGTTCAATCTTGTTGAATTGGATTGAATTAGTATGTCATCACAGAATGATTAATTGTTTTCTCCTTGTGTTTTATTTTGAGAGAATTAGGTGTTAAGGGCTTATTTTAAATAATTGTTTTTACATTTAGACTGAATCTTTTAAGCACTGAATTTTTATAAAGCTTTTTAGGTGGAGCTTTTTTTCTACTTTATTGCTATCAAAGAGGCAAACCTATATTTAATAGGTATATTAAAATGAAGTAATGTTTGATACTCTCTAGTTCCTCCAGTTTTACTTCAGATGGATTTTTTTCCTTGTAGAATTGGAGCTCTGCAGGCACCACTCCCCGCAACTTTTTTTTATGAAAAAACGTCAAGTGCACAGAAAATTGGTAATAGTGAACACTCATAATGATGACCCTCTAGATTCAACATTTGTTGATATCTTGCCTTTTTTAAATCTGTAAATACATGTATATTATTTTTGCCTGGACCAATAAAAATTAAGCTAATGGTTTAATGACATTTTACCCCCAAGTATGTTAAAGATATGGACATTTTCTTACCTAGCTAAAATACTGTTATTAGTTTTTTTAAGGTGTGATAATTCTTTAATGTAATCCAGTAACCATCCATATTTAAATCTTTTCATTTATACTAAAAGTTCTTTTTTGACCTTCTATATCCTCCCTTACCAAACCAGGAATCCAAGATACCATCAAAGTTTACTTGTTGCATTTGGTTGTTAAGGCCTCTTCTAATATAGAACAGCCTCACCCCACTACCTTTTCTTTTTTTTGGCGGTACAGGGGATTGAGCCCAGTCTAGCCCTTTTATTTTTTAATTGAGGCAGTGTCTTGCTGAGTCGCTGAGGCTTGCTTCAAACTTGTAATCCTCCTGCCTCAGCCTCACAAGTCACTGGGATCATGGGTGAACACCACCATGCCCACCATGCCTTTTAAAATGACATTGATATTTTCTAAAACATCAAGAAGACGGTTGTCTTATAAAATGATTCACATGTTATGTCATTTGTAAGAAAATGGATCAAACTTAAGAGCATTATGTTAACTGAAATAAGCCAAATTCAGAAAATCAAGGATCCTGTTTTCTCTCTCATAGGTAGAAACTAGAGAGAAAAAAGGGGGAAAAAAAAAGTGTGTGTGAGGGGTATCATGAAAATGAAGGGAGAGAGTAGAAGAAAGGGACCAGAGGGAGGGAAAAGGGAAGGAAAAGGAAATAGTGGGGAATGATACTGTCCAAATTTTATTGTTATATTGTGTGCATGTATGAATATGTAACAACAAATCCTACTATCATGTATAGTTATAATGGCCCGATAAAATATATGTGGAAAAAATGATTCACATTCTGAATTTATCAGAATTTTTCCTTTCATGGTGTCATTTAGCTGGTTCCTCTATTCCCCAATAGTAGCTGTTCCTATAAAGCAGGCTTAAAGGGTTAATTATTTTCAAATTAAAAATTTGGGACAATAATCCCTAACTGATGCTATATACTTTATATTGCCTCCCATCAGAAGACATATACTGTCCATTCCCATTATTTGTGATGGTGTTTGTCTACTTGGTTGTGGGGATTAAGGTAAGGTCTCTTTCCTACTGCAGTTAGCAAGTAAATTCTGACATAATAAATTAGCACAGTGGGGTGCTAGCCTGTTCTTCAGTAATTTTCACCTAATAGTTGTAGTGTCTGTTGCTGATTCTTGTCAGGGTAACTTTTGAAGTTCAGTGTTAATAATCTTTTGTTGGCCTATAGATGGAAACAAAAATCACAGAAACTGTAAAATATCTTGTGCAGCTAAATTAATTAGAATCTGATTTTATGGATATTTAAGATTTTTAATAAATGAATCTAAGGTGTCTCCAGTTACAAGTTTTAAAAGAAACCTGGTTTCAGAAAAATGGGAAAAACTCAATACCTGTCTTTTTGTATACTTTTTTTTTTTTTTTTGGTAGTGGGGATTGAACCCAGGGGCACTCCAACACTGAGCCACATCACCAGCCCTATTTTGTATTTTATTTAGACACAGGGTCTCACTGAGCTGCTTAGGGCCTCGCTAAGTTGCTGAGGCTGGCTTTGAACTTGTGATCCTCCTGACTCAGCCTCCCAAGTGCTGGGATTATAGGCGTGTGCCACTGCGCCCGGCTCTTTTTGTATACTCTTAAGAATGTTTAAATTTTTTCTCAGTCAACATTTGTTGCACAAGGATGGCCAGAAATAGAAAGTGAGGTTGGATCTACTAAAATGCATTTTGATGAGATTGTGTATTTTCTGGTGTATTGGTGGGCTCTTTTAACTGGATTTGAGAGTTAGAAGATCTGGATTATAATTTTTTTCTTTTTTAATGCTCGATATTGAACCCAGGGCCTTACTACACAAATGAGGTAAGTGCTGTACCATTGAGCTATATCCATTGTCCCTGGATTCTACTTTTAATTTTATCATTATGTATAGTTGAAGAATTATAAATTTTGAGGTGAGGGTTACATAGCTCTGTTAGGGCATGTACTTTCCATTTTTGTGGCCCTGAGTTCAATCCCCAACACATACAAAAAAAAAAGAGGAAGAAAGTTACGTTTTTAAACTTTACTCTGTATTCTCATTTCATGATGATTGTTAGTGAACATTTTTGAGCAAAGAATGAATTTCTAATGATGTTAATTACATTTAATTGCATTTTATTAAGTTGGATATAAATAAATCAAATACATAATATAAAAATGATTTTCCAACTGATTAATCTTTAGTTGATTTTTTTTCCCCTTTGTTTTGTGATCCTCTTGCCTCAGCTGCCCTGCCTCACCCTCCTAGTAACTGGGATTACAGGTGTATGCTATGTGCCTGGAAGTAAATGATTATTTTAAAGAGGGTTTCATGGTAGAATTTCCTTAAGTAATCCATTCTCATTAAAAATACAGTTTAGCTGGGCGTGGTGGCGCACACCTGTAATCCAAGGGACTTGGGAGGCTGAGTCAGGAGGATCTCGAGTTCAAAGCCAGCCTCAGCAACTTAGCGAGGCCCTAAGCAACTCAGTGAGACCCTGTCTCTAAATAAAATACAAAATAGGGCTGGGGATGTGGCTCAGTGGCCAAGTGTCCCTGAGTTCAATCCCTGGTTCAAAAAAATAAAATAAAATAAAATAAAAATACAGTTTAATTCATGACAGTTTACATGAAAATTTTTCACTTTTTTTGTAAATCAGGATGGAAACAAAAAAATTCTCCTTTGTTCTCAAAGTATGCCTTTAAAGAATGGAATTCACTTAATCCCTACACCAACTCAGTGAATTAGTTACTATTATTATATCTATATTGCAGATGAGGAAACTGAAGCTTAGGGACAATAAATAACTTGGCCATGTTTGTACATCTTGTCTGTGATGGAGCAAAGACTTAATTTAGGCAGTCTGCCTCCAGAATCTGTGCTTTTATTTATTTATTTATTTATTTATTTATTTATTTTTCAGGGATTAAGCCTGGGCTGCTCTACTACTAAGAGATATCTCCAGCCCTTTTTGTTTTCATTTTGAGATGGAGCCTTACTAAGTAAGCCCAGGCTGGCCTTGAACATGCAATCCTTCTGCCTTAGCCTCTGGAGTTACTGGGATAACAGGTTTGTGCCACCATGCATGGCCAGAGTCAGTGCATTTAACATGCTGCCTCTGTGCTTTATCAGGACAATGAGAAAATTGGATTTGATTTACCAAAGTGTAATATATATTATCATTTATAGAGTATGTACTATGTACCAGGGTGGGGAAGGTGCTTCCAGAAGGCCTTGAGAATAGGCAATAGTTGAACTAAATTAACAAACCCTATATGTTAAATAACTGCGTTTATAATGTTTACTGAAACATTTAAAGATACAGAAAAGAAAATAAAGGTAGTAAATAGCAAAGAATATGAGCTTGGATGTCAGACCTTTGTGAGTTTTAGTGTTGCTATTTAATTTCTTGAAACTTCATTTACCTTATTTGTAAAATAATAATAGTGCCTAACTTATAGGTTTGTTATGAAGTTGAAGTGGGATAATGTTCACAATACCTAGCATGTAAGTGTTCAAAAAATCAAATCAGTTTTTGTAAAAATCTTCCACAGTCCACACAGATCGTGTCTTATTTTGATGTACATATAAGCTGTCTTATTTAATATGGTTAGGGTTGGTAGTATTCAGTTTAATTTAAAAATTATTAATTTCAGGGGAATAAAATGACACATTTTTATGTTAAATATTTTATTTTCTTAAAAAAAACATAGAAATGTAAAGCAGTCTATTATCCATCTAGAATTGCATGATCTTTCCACCTAGTCTTTTACAGTTAATTCACCTATAACTCAGTTTAACATGTTTTTTAATAGACTTTGAGTCTTTCTAGATATTTGACATCATTTTCATAGAAACAACCCTTTTTACATTCACTTTCATTAGTTTACATATTTAATTAACTAATTATTACAAGTACATAAACATAATTCATTCTTGATAAGTTGATGGGAGCAAAAATGTAAGCTTAACTAGTTGTGAATGTTTAGTAATTTTTGGTGAATTTCCCAAATTTGTTAAGGAAATCGGATGAGAAAATACTGTTGCTTTGTCCTCTAGTATTTCTGAGTATACATACATATCTATTATTAAATAGATATTTAAACCAAAGATTCAAAGCTACATAATCATAATATCTCAGCTTTGTTTCAGCTCTGTCAAGGGAGTTTTTTTTTTTTTTTTTTTTTTTTTTTTTTAAATGTCTGTGGTTTTTCTTTGTGTTCTAGTTCCTTTGGAACATGTGTGGTTTTTAGATTAGATCTCCATTCTCCGTATTTGTCATCTTTTCTCAACATTTTTATCTCTGTTATTTTACTTTGCCTTTTAGTAGGTTTTCGCAGGTTTGACCTCCATGCTACTCTACAGTTTTGTTCTTTATAACCCTCTGAGACAAAAGAAATAATACTTTAAATCTCATGAATATTTTAATTATGCATTTGAATCCTTGTTAATCTTGGCAATCCTTGATCTCACCCATTTCTTTTTTTATCATATCCTTGTTTTGCATTTTAGCCTGGTCTCCTCTTTGGCTTTTTGTTCCTGTTTCAGAAGACATGTCTTCTGGCCTTGAGAAGGTCATCACATAATTTTTTATAAATTTCAGACTGCATTTTGGGAGAAAGGGGAAATAATCTTTGAGTGTGTCCTATGTGCCGGAAACCTCATTCCACTGTGTGTGTGTTGCTGGGGATTGAATGCAGGGCCTTGCTAGGCAAGGGCTCTACCACTGACCTATACTCCCAGCCCTCACTCCAGATTTTTTAACCTTATAGTAATCATGGTTGATCCTATTATCCTATTTTACACGTACAGAAACTGGCTCAGAGATGTGAAGGACCTTGCTCAGACTCACATAGTGAAGTTGGGATTTTGTATGGTTCTTTTAGTTAGAGCAAGGGTTCCTAACTAACCCCTTCAGGGCCTCCACATTGCTCACATGTTCTCATTATATACGCCATTCTCTATGGGAATGTGTGCACTGGTATCTTCTGTGATGTATCAACATAGCTAAAACAACACTCACAGATTTAGATGTTCTTACCTCTCATCTTTTAAAATTAGTAAGCCATAGAGTTCTGATCAGTACTTGAGTAAACCTGAATGATGTCTTTCTATTACATATACTTTTCAATAGGATGAGAATAAATTGATTTATTTTATTTTATTTTTTGGTATTAGGAATTGAACCCAGAGGCACTTTACTACTGAGCCACATCCCTAGCCTTTTTTTAAATTTGTATTTTGAGACAGGGTCTCATTCATTTGCTTAGGGCCTTGCTTAGTTGCTGAGACTGGCCTTGAATTTACCATCCTCCTGTCTCAGCCTCCCAAATGCAGGATTATAAGCATGTGCCTGGTATTGTGCTGGGTTCAACTGATCTGTTTTAAATAAATGGTATGGAAATTGTGTTCACTCTAGGAGAAAATAATTTGGAAGACCTTAATGAATATCACTGTAGAACTGATGATACATTTTCTTGAATAGAATAAATATTTAAAATTTTCATTAAGTTTTAGACCCATTTGGAGTAGGCTGTGAACACTAACTCCCAAATCTCCGTGCCCAAAACACAAAAGTTTATTTTTGCTCATGCTTTGTGTTCATGGAGGGAGGGTACTCCCTTCAGGAAAACTCTAGACCAGAAATTCCTCAGCCACATCCCTGGGTAAAGCTTCCAACCCTAAGGCAGTGTCTAGTAACCCATGAACATGGGATAAAATTTTGTGATGCTAATCACCATCTTAGAACACATACATAAATTACTCTTTCTTAAATCACAGGGCAAGATTTTATATGCTAGAGACATACAATCACTTGTGGGAAAGTTTAGTAATAAAAATCAAGCTAGTAAGCATTGAGCTGTAGAAAATACCAGAGAAGAACTGAATTATTCTGATATTAAGAGTGGAGAACCAAGACTACTGAAATGCATTTTTGGAAATGTGTTTCAAACAATTTAACTAAAAATAGGGCACCTTTTTGGAAAAGGAAAAAACAGTATTGGAAAAGTTTTTCATACAGTCTGTTATGTGCAGTAGAAACTTAAAAATAATTTTGGGAGATACTTGGATAAGCCTAAACTTAATTACATTTTTAAAAAGCAACTCCTCCCTCCTTCTAGTGAACAAAACTTTTAGGACAAACCATACATCAAACAATACTTTTCTTCTCAAAATTTCTGTGTCCTTGCCCTTCCTTTTTCCATCTTCTTGTCTCTAACCAAAGCACAGAATTACCCCTCAGTGTTCTTAGCTAACCTTGTTCTTAGCAAGTAAGTTGGTATTGACATTTGCTAATCTGATACCCACTGTAGCTAGTATTCTCCATTAAGTCTTGCTTGCTTTTTTGTTAATGGGAGGATTAAGTAGGGGGGTGTGGAATCTTGCATTCCAAAGAAACAAAGAATCTTTGGAAACAAAGATGGGCAGTGCAGAACTGTTAAAAGAAGGTTCTATTGGAAGCAAGGAAAGGACTGAGTGGCCCTAGGTTTGTATACACAAGAGGATCTCAGAAGACAAATTGCACAGATTTCTTGTTCAGAAGATGGGAGGAGCCTTGAGTACTTACATCATCTAAAAGTTCAGTCAAGGAAGCAAAGCCATTATAATATTTTGGAAACAGGAATTTATGAAAGGAATAAGATGTTATGTAGTTGTGGGAGAAACTCAGAAGTCAGAGAAAAGTCTCTCGTGTTTTCCTGAAGCAGTGGTGCAGTGGGCAAGTTGGAGTTAGTTGCAGGTGAATCTGAAAAGCCTTGTATTCCCAGCTGCTGGAGTGGGACCACACAGGGGAGTTTATGGAAAGTCTGTGAAGAGCCGTTACTTCTGCACAGCTACCTCTTTTGATCCTCAGACTTTTGGTGGTGGTGGGCTTGGGATTGCTGTTTGACCACTTTGGCCATCAGAGCTATGCAGAGTAGGGGAGAGCAGAAATATGGTAGAATTTGCTGGCAACTCTGGCATCTCTGTCTAACAAAGATCTTTAGAGAGTAATTTGCTTATTTGGAAGAAGATTCTGGAAAATGTAGTTTGAACTTAACCATAGTATACATTGCCATAGCAGTTAAGGGAGAAAACTGAACAAAACAGGGGAGGATGTTCAAGTTGTGGGGCTCCACAGTGATATTTTCTAGATCTAGGCTTTAATGTGAGAGAGCAAGTTTGCTTAAGCTCTCTAAGCTTGTTTACCCTTTTGTGATATAGAGAAGTAACATCTATCTTATAGGGCTGTTATTAATGGAATGTGTGTAAACCTTTTAGCAGAGTGTCAGCACAATGCACGCCATTATAAATAGTTGCTTTTATTATCAGTAGCAATTGCAGTAGTGAAGTAGGTGAAGAGACTGAGGAATAAGAAGGGTACATTTTGGAAGGAGATGGCAAGAAGAGAGAAGATGAGTGGAGATGAGAGTATAATATGTAGTTCCTTTGAGGATATTGCATTCTGGCTGCAGAGAACACATGTAAACATATGGACTAGTTAGGAAGCTATTATGTGAAGTAGTAACCTTTAAGAAAGATGGTCATAATGAGTGGAAAGATAGCACATGCTGTCATTCCAGTAATAGTGTTAAGTGATACGTATGTGAAAAGCCTAGCACACTGACAGTTCACAGATCATAATTCTTTTCTGCTTTAATTTATAAATGGAAAGATGACCTGGTGAAGAGGATAGGGAGGGCTTGAGCTGGGTTCTTATAGGATGGATTGGACAAGTAGAAAAAGGGAAGTTATTTCAGACAGTAACAGAGACAAAAGATATGCATCCACAAAGCACATGGAGCCTTTCATGTTGACTCCTACTCTTTTCTTTTTGGTTATTTATATGTAATTTTGAGAGTCTTATGTTTAATTCAGCTTGGGTTGGTTGCCCACCTCTGTACCATCAGTTGCGGGAATGGTGTGGGCCCACACTGCTGATTTGACACACTCTGTAATCAAGAAAGTGACTGAGGTGGTAGGTGGTAGGTAGAAGGGGCAGGTTTCTGGGAGAAGGGAGCTTCTGAAAAAAAGTTCCCACTGTGGGTGAATAATTCAGTCATCCCCTTTTATCTTATGTGCTGTAGTTATTAAGTATTGTAATTCTACCCATTCCTATCAGTTGTCCAAATTAAACATTTTTCTTGTTCTACACAATTAATATTTAAGTTGACCACATTTATGAATTTCTTGCTAAGCTTTTGTTCTTCCAGAATCACTTTTGCTTGAAGTGTATCTTTTATAAGTTTCTCTAAGTTTCGTGGTAAACTGTTTTTTGCTTGTCTGAAGTCTTTAGCTCTGTTCTCGAGTGTGTTAGTTGTTGGTGACAGTCTAGATTGATAGATATTTTCCCTTCAGTATTAGAAAAAAAAATTTGCCCGGTGCGGTGGCACAAGCCTGTAATCCCAGCGACTTGGGAGGCTGAGGCAGGAGGATCACGAGTTCAAAGCCAGCCTCAGCAACTTAGCAAGGCCCTAAGCACCTCAGTGACACCCTGTCTCTAAATAAAATACAAAATAGGGCTGGGGATGTGGCTCAGTGGCCCAGTGCCCCTGAGTTCAAACCCTGGTTCCAAAAAAAGAAAAAAAAAATTATTAGCTTCTCACTTTTGCCATATAACCAGAAATAGGAAGCTATATGAATGCTTTACTAATAATGCTGTGTTTTATTGCAATGTTGGAACATGTATAATTGGCTTTTGGATATTCATATTAGTGTTCCTTTTTTTGTTTGTTTTCTTACTCTTGTACTTTTTTTTTTGGTGGTGGTATCGGAGGTTGAACCCAGGGGCACACTCTACCACTGAGGTACATCTCCATTTATAATCATCCTGCTTCCAAGTAGGGAGTTCTGATCAAATAAATTTTCACTGAAAATTTATTGAAATTAAATTTCACTGAAAATTTCTTGAAAATCTTATGACATGTCAAAGGGTGTCAGTAAAATAAAGATTTCAGCAATTTGTAAACTAGTTTTAGTTGTTCACTTGCATCATTACCAAAATGTTTGACTTCCTTTTCTGTGTTATCACTGAAGATAAACAATTAAATCAGTCATTGTTTCTTTAATTGTGTGTAAGAAGGCTGATTTAGTAATTATCCTAGAGGTATATTGTGCTGATGGTTTCATGAATGTATATTTATCTCCTATCTCATCAGGTTGTGTACATGAAGTATAGACAACTCTTTGCATGGCAATCATACCTCAATAAAGTGGTTTTTAAAACAAAAAACAAAAAACTGGGACTGTCATTAGCAAACTGAAGTGTATGGTTTCCCTTACATAAGTGAAAATGTGATGCAGTGAGTATTATGGGAATATTTAATGTAATAGTATGAATGTAAATATTCTAAACATTCATAGTAAGTATAAGTAAGTAGTAGCATAATATTCAAATACTAAAGCTACATTTAATTAAGTAGTGATGGCAATTGTACTATTGATCTCGTAGGAATGAAGCATACCTAGATGTCAGCCTCCCCTAATGAAAACAAGAAGTAAATAGAAGCCTCAGTTTGGCCACAGAGTACCTAAATATGATAGGTGGGAGACCATGCCAAGAAATGAGGTACAAAGTGCTAAGAGTGGCAATTAAGTTAACTGGAAACAGTTTCTTGAATAAGCTGGAGAAAGGATTACTAAAGAGGAGGGGGAGATGGGGGAGAAACTAAGACCATCCCCTGAAAGCCCATCTCCCCCTAACTTGTGTCTCAAATGAGTGATCAAAGAGTAGAATCTCAGCACTGCCATTTTCCAGCCCTTTGACTTGGGAAAGTCATTTAATAGTCCTGATCCTTAGCTCTAATTCAGAATTGAGCTAAAACAATTAACTGAACCTTTTGATCCCTCCATTTTCCATCTATATGAATGAGGATAAAGGCCCAAATTCCAGCACAGTTCAGTCCTGATCTTAGTGGGAGAAAGCAGATGTTTTTATTATTGTAAGGAGTTAAACTTGAGGTTTGTTTATTTAAGGTGCTTGTTAATGGCTACTATGGGCTAAGTGTAGTAGGAGATATAAAGATAGTAAATAAGGTTTCTTTTTTTTTCTTTTTATTTAATTTTTGATTCATTGAACACAAATGGAGTACAGCAATTGTTTTTCTGGTTGTACACAAAGTAGAGTCACCCCATCTGTGCATTCATACATGTACACAGGGCAATGATGTCTGTCACACATACTGTTATTATTCTTACCCCCCAACCTCAACCCTACCCCCCCCTTCCCTCTATGCTCTCTATCCTTTCTCCATTCTTGCCATCATTCCACCCCACATTATGCATCATCATTCACTTATCCGAGAGACCATTGGGCCTTTGGATTTGGGGGATTGGCTAATCTCACTTAGGATAACAGTCTCCAACATCATCCATTTACCTACAAATGCCATAATTTTATTCTTCTTTATGGCTGAGTAATATTCCATTGTGTATATATACCATGGTTTATTTATCCATTCATCTGTTGAAGGACATCTAGGATGGTTCCACAATCTAGCTATTGTGAATTGAGCAGCTATGAACATTGATGTGGCTGCATCACTGTAGTAATCTGATAGTAAATAATGTTTCTAAGCTGGGAATGTTGTGGTGCACGCCAGTAATCCCAGCACCTCTGAGGCTGAGGCAGGAGGATCATGAGTTCAAAGCCAGCCTTAGCAAGGGCAAGGCGCTAAGCAATGCAGAGAGACCCTATCTCTAAGTAAAACACAAAAAAGGGCTGGGGATGTGGCTCAGTGGCCGAGTGCCCCTGAGTTCAATCCCTGGTCCCCCCCCCAAAAAAAAAATATATATATTTGTGTATGTGTGTGTATGTATATATATATAAAATAATAATGTTTCCTACCTCAAGGACCTTACATTAATGAAGACAACCAGGAACAGAGAACCTTTTTACAGAGCAGGAATTGAAGAAGATTGTAGGAATTGCTTTGTTGAGAATTGGTTAGGTTTTTTGTTGGAATGTGAGATTTCTGTAGCATATACTGACCTCAGAGGTCTGAGTGAACAGTACTGTGTTTGGTATTATTTGGGAGTTTTGATGTATATAATAAGCAACAGAAAGTTTGAAACTCCTACCAGCAAAATGTGATTGTGCTCAAAATAAATCTGTTTTGAAGGTAGCCCTGGTTATTTTTTTTTTTCATACCAGGGTTAAGGTGTAAGTTTTGTATACTTTTTAAACTTTGGAAGGATTTTAGAATTTTTAAAGACATTAATATTTTGAAACTATTTTATTAAAAAGCAGGAGTTAGGGGAGTATATTAGTACATAGTAGTCATGTGTTAAATGATGGAACGAATGAATGAGAAGCAGTACAAAGTATGTAAGAGTGGATTCTGAACAAGATTGGGTTCAAATGCTGAACTAAATTGTTAGCTTTGTGTGTGTTCATATGTGTGTTCGTTATGCTTGGTTATTCTAAATGCTTTACAAAAAATATTTCTTTTAATCCTGTAATAATCATATGAAGTAGATATAGTTGCTGTCCCCATTTTACAAATGAGGAAACAGGCACTGAGAGCCATTATTCTAGTTAATTACTATTTTTAAGGTAGGATCTTCTGTGTTGTGCACATTGACATGGAACTTGTAATCTTCCTGCCTCAGCCTTCTTAGTGGCCCATTATTGTCATTGAACATTTAGCAATGTTTTTGGTAAACCAATTATGAGTTGTTGCTTTTTTTCTAGTACCTGATAGAAATGCATAGGACAATAGTCAGGGTTCCTATACTACAGCTTAAAGTGATTTGAGAGTCTAAGTTAGTTTGAGTACTGATTTTAAGAGCCACCCTCTTTCTCCTTTAAGATAATCCTGTAAATTGCAGAAAAAAATTAAGTTGTGTTTTTTTTTTTTTTTGGTGGTGCAGGGGTTCAAACCCAGAGCCATGTGTATGTTAGGTAGATGCTCTACCACTGAGTTACATTCCCAGTCTTCCTGCCCCCAAATTCAGATTTGTGGACACTTAAGAAATTCTCTAGCATTCTTAGTACGGTTTAAGAACTAAAAGACGGAAGAACCCCTAAGCATATATGTTTTAGTTTTGTGCTTCTATAACAGAATATCATAGACCGGATACAATTATTTTTTAATTACCAATTTTCTCATTCATTTAATCCTTTCTCTGATTAAAGTTTTGGGATAATTCCAGACTGGATAATTTGTAAAGAACAGAGATTTATTTCTTACAGTTCTGGAGACTGGGAAGTCCAGGATGGTATTTGGTGAGGGTCTTCTTTCTGTGTCATAATGTGATAGAAGGCACTATATGGGTGGGACAGAGTAAAAGATAGAATTTATAGCCTCAAGCCCTTTTTCTGTCAGCATTAATCCATGAAGGTGAGCCCTAATGGCCTAAACACTTTTAAAAGGTTGTTCTAGCTCTTAACACTATTGCATTGGGGATTAAATTTTCAATATGTGCTTTTTTGAGGACACATTCAAATCATAACAGTATGTCAACTTAGTTTTGTTTAACAAGCATTGGCATAATTATTACTATATGCCAGGCCTCTTCTAGCACTTTACAAATAAAAACTTGTTTTATTCCCGTAGTAATCTAAAGATGGTATTATGCTATAAATTTCCATATTACAGGTAAGGAAAGGAAGCAAGGAGACATTAGTCATTTGCCTTAGGTCACATACCTGTTGAGTGGCAGATGCAGATTTCAAACCCAAGCAGTATGACTCCACAGTCTAAACTCTTAACCGCTGTGCTTGCTCTCTTTATTTTTTTAGGCAACATGAACCATTGAGAGGGAAAATGTGGATGAGTAAGAATCTGTTATAAATTATAAATATGTTGTTTTTGTGTAATATCTAAAAAAGGAGAAAAATCAGAATTTGCTATTTAGAGTTTAATATGCTTTTAACCCTGAGCTATTTGGGAAAAGAAAGGGGAACTGATATTTATTAAGAATCTCTAGCCGGGCGTGGTGGCGCACGCCTGTAATCCCAGCACTTGGGAGGCTGAGGCAGGAGGATCTTGAGTTCAAAGCCAGCCTCAGCAACTTAGCGAGGCCCTAAGCAACTCAGTGAGACCCTGTCTCTAAATAAAATACAAAATAGGGCTGGGGATGTGGCTCAGTGGTGGAGTGCCCCTGGGTTCAATCCCCAGTACTGGGGATGTGGCTCAGTGGTGGAGTACCCCTGGGTTCAATCCCCAGTACCAAAAGAAAGAAAAAAAAAAAAAAAAAGAATCTCTATGCCGGGTATTTGTGCTGTGCTGTGTGTGTGTGTTATTGAGCACTTAAAAGAATATCTCGGATATAATCTCTTCTTTCTTCATTTCATATACAAGGACATGGGTTTATAATAGCCCAGAGCCACAAACAACTCCCTCTGGGTTTTGAACCCAAGTTATCGTGTGACTCTAAAATGTTCTGTGACAATCCTCTGCTTCCTAAGAAAACGTAAAAATTCAAGTTTGATTTGTCAGATAAAGTATATATTACTTTGAAATATCAGTTCAAGAAATGATAAAACATTAACTAAAAAAGCCTTTTTATAATCCTTGTAAGAGAAAGGAAGTTTCCTAAAGGTAATAATTATCAGGACCACAGGGACCACCAGATGAAAATTAGATTTTTTTCTCCGCCTTTCTGAGGATGCACAGGCCTGTTTACAGATAACTGCCATTTTATAAGAGTGACCATTCAACCAATTTGCGGTTTAACTATTAAGGTTTTTTTAAAACGTAAGAAAATTTATTTCATCTAGGAAGGTTTGTTTCCTTTAAGCATATCAGGAAGCTATTTATCATTTTATTATACTTTTAAAATTCTGCTTGAATTTGAGTTTTATATTATTTTGAATAGGTAATATGGTACAGAGTTAAAAACGTGTGAAAAGAGATACAGTAAGGGGTTTGGGGACTCTTTCTTCCCTTTGCCCCAGCCATCCAGTTCTTTTTAACCAGAGGTGACCAGTGTTACTGGGGAAATCTTTCTCCAAAATTGTCTTCAGATAGTTTAAAATATCTGCAATTAGGATATGTTGAACCAGTGATAGCAGATTTGATTTGATTTTTTAAAAATCAGAATTCTTTTATAGTCTGTCAGAATTTAGGAAATATCTTTTTAAAAAATTAAAAGCAAGAGGTGAGGGTTGAGAATGTAGCTAGCTCAGTGATAAAGTGCTTGCCTGGAATGCACAAGGCCCTGGGTTCAGTCCCCAGTAGAACACACACACACACACACACACACACACAAAGGGTGTGTCTGTAAGGTAATGACACTTGCTGGTATGACTCATATATTAGCCTAAAGTCAATTTTAGAGTTGTGGATCAGTAGCATTAAAGAATAAATTATTTTGTAACTTGATTGAGATAATGGACATTTGATAAACTATATTAAAGTATGTAATTTGGCAAATTTTGGTTTATGTATGTACTGGTAAAAACATCAGACATCTCAAGATAGTAAACATCTGTCACCTTCAAGAGTTTATTTGGGCCCTTTTGTGTTCCATTACCATCTTGCTTCAATTCGTTGTTCCTAAGTAACCAATGATCTGCTTTCTGTCCCTGTAAATTAGTTTGCATTTTCTAGAATTTTATATAAATGAAGTCCTGGGATATATACTTTGTTGGGGGAAGGGGAGTCTGCCTTCCCTTATCTAACATAATTATTATCTTTATTATTATTTTGGTGCTGGGGATTGAACTCAGAGTCTCACACATGCTAAAAATGCGCTGTACTACTGAGCTAAATCTCTAACCCTCACATATCATTCTCGATTTATCCATATTTTTGTAATGTGAGGTAGCTATTCTTATTTATTGCTGAATATAAATAAAGTTTGCATACCACAATTTGCTTAATCATTTACCTGGTGATGGATATTGGGTTTCCAGTTTGGGGCAATTACAAATTTGCTAAGCTCATTTGTGTTTAAGTCCTTGGGTCGGCATAGGCTTTCATACTTACACTGTCTTTAAAGTGCTGACACTGAAAACCTGGCAGCCACTGATCATCTTTACTGCCTCCATAGTTTTTCTTTTTCTGGTATGTTATATAGTTGGAATCACATAGTATGTATCCTTTGCAGATTGACTTTTTTTACTTAGCAATATACACTGAAGTTCCTCCATGTCTTTTATGCCTTGAAAGTTCATTTTCTGAATTCTGTTCCCTAGTATTATGTGCCACAATTTTTTGCCTACAGAAGGTCATCTTGTTTCCCTTTTTTGGGCAATTTTAAATAATTGTGTTCAGAGTTTTCATGTGGATGTTTGTAAGTTTTTGGCTCATTTGGGTAAATACTCAGGAGCATCATTGCTGGGTTAAATGTAAAATATGTGTAGTTTTGTAAGAAACTGCCAATCTGTTTTCCAAAGTGGTTGTACCGTTTAACATTCTCAGTAGTACTATGAACAGTTTACTTGCCACCACTTTGAATTGCCAGGCTTTTGGAATCTTGTGGTTTTGATTTATATTTCCATTTGCATTTTCACTAACAATATTGAGCATCTTTCATGTGTTTATTTGCTATCCATCTATCTTCTTTGGTGATGTTTATGTCTGGATCTTTTGCCCATTTCTTTATTGGATTGTCTTTTTTTCTTGCTCTAAGAGTACTTTATGCATTCTTGAGACAAGTGCTTTGCCAGATATGTTTTGTACATATTTTCTGCTAGCCTGTGTCTGTGTTTTCATTTTCTTACTGGTGTTTTTTGAAGAGTAAAAATTTTTAATTTTAGTGAAGTTCAGTGCATTTTTAAAAAGATTAGTCTAAAAATGATTGATGTTTTTATTATTCAAAATACACTATTAGGGGAATGAAAAGTATTTGCTAAACTCAAAAGTTTAGCAAAGTATTCAAGGAATATTTGCTAAACTCAAAACTGTTTTCTTTAATAGATATAGGACTTCTCCATTATATTTATCTTCTTTGGTAATTTGTTTCTTTTAAGAAATTTGCCCATTTCATCTATTGTTTAATTTATAGGCATATATTTCTTCATAATGTTTTGTCATTTGCCTTTTAATATTTTTAGAATTTATTCTCATGTTGAACACTTGGTTTCCAATGCAGCAGTGTTCAGCGGTGGGGCTTTTGTGATTGGATCATGAGGGCTCTAACCTCATCAATGAATTAATCCATTGTTGAATTAATAGCTAAATGGATCATGGGGAGGTGGTGGAAACTGTAAGAGGTGGGACTAGTTGAAGGGTGTGGGTCCCTTGGGGATATATCTTGTCCCCTCCTTTCTTCCTCCCCCCTTTCCCCACAGGCACCTGCATATATGCTCTCTTTCTCTCCCTCTTTTCCCTCTCTCCCTCACTCCCTCTCACTCTTCCACCATAATGCTGTGCCTCACCCCAGGCCAGTAGCAATAGAGCCAACTGACCATGAACTAAAACCTCAGAAACAATGACCCAAAATAAATCTTTCCTCCTTTGTGTTGATTTTCTCCAGTATTTTGTCACAGTGACTAAAAGCTGATTAACACATCTAATTTTTTTTGCACTTTAAATTTTTTTATTTTACATTTTTATTTATGTTTATACTTAATAGTGGGATTCACTGTGATATATTTGTACTTGCACATAAAATAAGATGGTCAATTTCACTCTCCAGTAACCTCCTCCTTTCCTTCCCTGCTCTCTCCCAGTGACCCTTGTCCTCTACTCTACTCTTCTCCCTTCTGTTTTCAAAACACATCTAGTTTAAATTATTTCTATTTTGGCCTTTGTTTACTCTTCATTTTCTAGTATGTTTAGCTATAAACTGAAGTCATTGAGACTTTAATATAGAAATTTTTAGTGCTATAAATTTCCTTACGTATGCCATTTCATGTAGATTAAAAAAAATTCAACAGTATACTCCTATTGTTTCCCTCCCTTTTATGACCTTTGTTATATAGTTGTGATGCTTTTCATTTTTATATATGTTCCAACTTCATAATACAGATATCTTTTAAAGACGGTTTTAGAATAGGAAGAAATATATTTATATTGATATAACATTTCTCATGATCTCCATTTCTTTGTGTTTTGCTAGACTTATATATAATAATTTTTCTTCTGCCTGAATGAGTTCCTTTAATTTTTTTTTTTTTGGAACTGGGGATTGAACTCAGGGACACTTGGCCACTGAGCCACATCCCCAGCCCTGTTTTGTATTTTATTTAGAGACAGGGTCTCACTGAGTTGCTTAGGGCCTCACTAAGTTGCTGAGGCTGACTTTGAACTCGAGATCCTCCTGCCTCAGCCTCCCGAGTTGCTGGGATTACAGACGTGTGCCATAGCGCAGGGCAAGTTCTTTTAATTTTCGTAGTCCTTCAGTGCATATCTTCTGATCATGCGTTTCTTCAGGGTTTTTTTGCTTTTGTTTTAATATCTGGAAAAGTCTTTATTTTTCTTTTTTAAAAAGTATTTCCTGGATCTAGAATTGTAGGTCAATGTCATCATCCCCCACCCCGCTTCAGTACTTTAAAGATGTTGTTCTATCTGGGAACAGTGGTACAGTCCTGTAATCCCAGTGATTTGGGAGACTGAGACAAGTTCAAGGCCTCAGCAATTTAGTGAGGACCTAAGCAATTTAGAACTGGGGTTAGCTGAATCGTAAAGCACTCCTGGGTTTAATCTCTAGTCCCCCTCCCCCCAAAAAAAGGGTTCCCCTGTCTTTTAACTTGCATTGTTCCTGATGAGAAACTACTGTCATCCTTTCCTTTGTGTATAATGTACACTATGCCTAGAACTTTTTGATTTATTCAAAGTATGATGGGAAACTACTGGTAGTTATGAACAGATAAAGTGCTTTTAACATTCTTTGACTACTTTTAAAATTTATTTATTTATTTTTTGGTACTGAGGGTTGAACCTAGAGGCACTTTACCACTGAGCTACATCCCTAGACCTTTTTATTTTAAGACAGTCTAAGTTGCTGAGGATCTCAAAGTTGACCAAGTTGGCCTAGAGTGGGCTCTGATTCCTTTTTTTAAGAAGGTGATTCTTACTACTCTATAGAAAATGAATCGTATGAGGGCTTGGAGTAAAAACAGTTTAGTTAAAAGTCTATTTCAATAATCCATGTGTAGCTAGCTGGGGTGGCTCAGGCACCCAGTGGCTTGGGAGGCTGAGGCAGGAGGATTGTGAGTTCAAAGCTAGCCTCAGCTATTTAGCAAGGCCCTAAGCAACCCAGCGAGACCCTGTCTCTAAATAAAATACAAAATAGGGCTGGGAATATGGGTCAGTGGTTCAACTAGTTACGTACCCCCGGGTTTAATCCCTGGTACCAAAAACAACAAAAAATGCATACATGATATGATCAGGATTTAGAGTGATGGTAGTATACATACACACATATACATATTGGGATTTGCTGATGAATTTGAATGTAAAGTGAGAGAATGAGTGAAATCAAGGAATATTCCAAACTTCTTTTGTGTAACTAGAAAAAACAGGTGCTTTGTGATGAAGTGGAGAAAACAGGGGAGGAATAGGTATTATGTTGTTTTTCAAATTTTTTTCCTTTGAAATAATTTTAATCTCTAGAAATGACAGAAACAGTATGAAGAAAAAAGTTTTTTAGATCATATGAGAGTAACTTGTTACCAGGAGGTCCCATTATCCCCAAACCCAAAACTTTAAAAAATTTTATTTTTGTTGGGGGAGGGATTTGCTAAATTGCCCAGACTGACCTTGAACTTGTGATCCTCCTGTATTAGCCTCATGAATATCTGATTACAGCTCTGTGCCACCATATCTGATGATCTTGACAGTTTTGAGATTAAAGAGCAATTAATTTTGGAGTAGTCCTCAGTTGGAGTTTGCCTGATGCTTCCCCGGGATTCAATTCATGTCTGCTTTGGGGCAGGAATATCACAGAGGTGATGTGGTATCTCAGTGTTCCCTATCAGATGGTATTTGACTTTAATTTGCCCATTACTAGTGATCTTAACATGGCTCACATGACTGAGCATTCTGTTTGGTGAGTTAGTATATTAAAAAAGGTTCTTTTTTCTTTTTCTTTGTAATTAATGAATTTTTGTGGGGGAAGTTATGTTGAGATAAAGTAACTCATTCCTCATCACACCCTCTAGTTATAGCATTTATTGATTTTTCTTGACTTCATTACTACTAATGAATTATCTACTATTGATAATACCAAATGGTGATCTTTCTATTCATTGCACTATTATAATTTATTAGTTGACATTCTACTGAAGAAAAATCTTTGTATTATTGATTCATTTGTTTATGTCTATATGGATTTGTTTTTAAAATTTTTATTTAGTGGACTATAATGCATCATTTTATTTTGATAATTCTATATTTGGCTAATGGAAACACCTTGAAAATTTTTGTGTACTTTTGACATGTTCCCATGAATCTTTATGTGCTTGCTTTCTGGCTCAACAAGATGTTGCAGGCTTATTTTGTAGTTACCTGCTTCATACTTGGAATCAGCAATATCTCAGTCATAATTTGGTTTCTCTTAGTGGGGAGAAATACTTAGAAACTATCATCTGACATGAGCTCCATATAAATGTATTCATTGTGAGAGGGTTACTGTTCCCAAGTTCTCTCAGTAGACAAAGCTATAAAGTATGTACACACATACATCCTTCTTTATCTATACATACTAAAAGCTATTGTTTCATAATGATGCCTCCAGTCCCAGTCAAATACCACAGGGTACATTCTTGCCTTACCCCTTTACTATATTTGTAATAGTCCAGAGACGTTAGATGGGGCATTGTGGGAGAACGGGGGCAGAGGGTACTAGTAGCAGAAGCATAGCATGGTGCTATAATTTTTCCTCTTAGCACTATTTTATTTGCATTTTTTATATTTTCATGTTGTATTTCCATTTCATTCTTTGTATTTTCATTTTTTGAGACTTTGTTTTACCTGTGCATGTATATTGTTTATTTTCCACGTTTGGAGATTTTATGTTGTTTTTCTTTTTAGATTGATTCTGTTATGGTCAGAGAACATACTTTATATGGTTTTTATTCTTTTAAATGTATTGAAGTTTAGTTTATGGCCCAGGGCTATTTTGGTAGATGTTGTTCCATGGATGTTTGAAAGAAGTATGTGTGTAAGTTAGTTTAATAAAATTGTATGGTGGTTGTAAGAGTTGTAATTGTGTTTTTTCCCCTTATATTGGATCTACTTTGAAAATTTTGTCTTTCCTCAGTTTGACAATGATATGTCTAGATGCAGATCTCTTGATGTTTAATGTATTTAGAGTTTATTTTTAAATTTCTTAGATCTGTACTGTGATGTTTTTCATTACATTTAGAGTATTTGCGGCATTACTTTAAATATTTTTTGTGTGCTCCTCCTTTTTTTCCTCTCCTCTCCTTCTAGAACACCTATTAACATATTTTGGCGTGGTTAATGTCTCTAGGGTCTCTTAGACTGTTTTTCTTCAGTCTTTTTTCTTCATTCATTAGGTTGTATAGTTTCTGTAGATCTTTTGTCAAGTTTGATTCTTTCTTCCATCTCAGATTTACTGTTGAATCTGTCCAATGTGTTTTATACTTGGATATTGTGCTTTTGAACTCTAAAGTTTCCATTTTCTTTTTTATAGTTTGTTTCTCTGTTGAGGCTCCCTGTTTGTGGAATCATTTCCAATATATTCTACTCTAATTCTTTTAAATATATTTATAATATTTACTTTGAAGTCTATTAATTTTAACATTTGGGTCTACTCAGTTTATTTTTATTTCTTCTTTTTAGATATACATGACAGTGGAATGTATTTTGACATACATAACATGGAGTATGACTTATTCTAATTAGGATCCTATTCTTGTGGTTGTAATGATGTGGAGTTTCACTGGTCGCGTGTATTCATATATGAACATAGGAAAGTTATGTCTGATTCATTCTACTGTCTTTCCTGTTCCCATCCCCCCCTTCTTTTTCTTCAGCCCTCTTTGTCTAATCCAATGAACTTCCTACTCAGAGTTTCTGTTGGCTTATTTGTATAAGCTAATGATAAATATGTCGTGGAGACCTAGCAGTTTCTTCCTGAGTATAAAAGTGACAGAAATATGGATTTATGTTCGCCAAAAGGCGTGTTCAAGGAAATTGATAACAGCTTTCTTTGCAGTAGCCTCAAACGGGAAACAACCTTCATGTCCATTGGTAATAGAATTAGTTGAGTGGACTGTTTAACACATCAACAAAATGAACTGTTTTGCATGGACTATTAATATATCAATATAATGGACTATTATATTATCAATAAAAATGAAGAAAAATACTAATACAGATAATGTGAAATAATTTAGAAGATATAATAAATATTGAATCATAATAATTATAAGAGTACGTCTTGTATGATTCAACTAATTTGAAAAATATGAAAATCTAGTCCATGGTAATAAATGTCAGGATAATGATTACCCATGTGGAGAAACTGGGAAGGCATTCAAGGGATCCTTCTTGGGTAGAGATAATGTCTGTATCTTGATCTGTTTGGTGGTTTTATATGGATGAATGCATATGTAAAATGAATGCCTAAATTTGTGGTTTTGATTTATTTACATCTTTCCAGTAACAGGTGGTATTGAGCATCTTCTCAAGTGTTTATTGACCATTTGTGAATCTTTGGAGAAATGTCTTTGTAAATCCTTTGTTCATTTTATGATTGAATTAGTTGTCTATTCTTATAATAGTTTCTTATCAGATATATTAGGCTTGCAAATATTTTCTCTCATTCTTTGGGTTGTCTTTTCACTATCTTGATAGTGTCCTTTGATGCACACAGTTTTAAACATTTTTCTTTGGCAGTACTGGGAGTTGAACCTAGGGGGGAACTCTACCACTGAGCTAAATCCCCAGCCCTTTTTATGTTTTATTTTGAGACGGGTCTCACTAAGTTGGTGAGACTGGTCTTGAACTAGTGATCCTCCTAACTTCAGTTTCCCAAGTCACTGGGAAAATGTTTAAATGTTGATGAAGTACCATTAATATTTTTGTTGCTTCTACTTATAATGTCATATTAAGAAACTTATTGCCTAACCCAAAGTAATGAAAATATATACATTCATTCCCTTCTGAGACTTTTATTTAACTCTTACATTTATGTCTTTGATCCATGATGAACTACTTTTTGTGCATTGTGTATTATGTGAGGTAGGGGTTCAACTTCATGCTTTGCTATTTGGATATCTAGTCATACAGCACCATTTGTTGAAGACTGTTCTTTCTCCATTGAATTGTCTTTGCACCCTTGTGAAAAATCAGTTGGTCATAGATGTTTGGATTTATTTTACTCTGAATTCTATTCCAGTGAACTCTATCCTTGTGCTAGCACTACACCATTTTGATTATTATCACTTAATAAGTTTTGAAGTCAATATTGTTTTGACTAGTCAGGGCCTGTTTGCAGTTCCATATGAATTTGATTATTAGCCTTTCTTATTCTGAAAAGATGCCACTGGTGTTTTGATAGAGATTGCATTGAATATATAGATAACTTTGGGGAGTTTGACTTCTTGAAAATGTCTTCCCATCCATGAACGTGGATATGGGATGTCTTTCTGTATATTTAGGTCTGCTTTAATTTCTTTTGTCGTTTTGTAGTTTTCACTACACAAGTCTTGCATTTATTTAAATGTGTTCTTACCTATATTATACTTTTTGATGCTATCATGGAATTTCTCAATTTCATTCCAAAATTTATTGTTGATATGTAGAAATAAAACTCATTTTTGAGTGTTGATATTATATCCTGTAACCATGGTGAACTTGTTTTATAGAGTTAATAGTGTTTTTTGTGAATTTAAGATTTTTCTCTGTGTAAGATACATCACTTTCTAATAGGTATAGTTCAACTCCTTGTCTGATCTGGGTCCCTTTTCTCTTCATGCCTTATATTCTGACTAAAACCTCCAGTACAGTATTACATATAAGTAGTAAGACTGAACATCCTTATATTTCTGATCTTGGGGGAGTGCATTTAGTCTTTCACCATTAAGTATGATGTTAGTTGTGAATTTTTCATAGATATTCTTTATCAACTTGAAGATATTCCCTCTGTTGTCTTTTGAATGTTAAACAGTGTTGACTTTTGGCACATGTATTTTTTGTTGAGATGATTATGTGGTTTTTGTCCTATATTCTTTTTTTTTTTATTTTTATTTTTTGGTACTGGGAATTGAACTCAGGGGCACTCCACCACTGAACCACATCCACAGCCCTATTTTGCATTTTGTTTAGAGACAGGGTCTCACTGAGTTGCTTAGGGCCTTGCTAAGTTGCTGAGACTGGCTTTGAACTCGTGATCCTCCTGCCTCAGCCTCCCAAGCCGCTGGGATTACAGGCGTCCGGCTTTGTCCTATATTCTATTAATGTGATTTATTGCACTGGTTGGTTTTTGTATTCTGAATCTAATTTTTTATATTATGAATACATATCCCATGTTTTCATGGTGTATATTTCCTTTTTTCATGTTCTGGTTTGTGTTTGTTAGTATTGTGCTAAGACATTTTATATCTGCATTCATAAGGGATATTGATCTGCATTTTTCTTGTGTTGTCTTTGTTGGTTTTGGTATCAGGGTAATACTGGCTTCAGAATGAATTGGGAATAATTAGTGTTTTTTTATTTTTTATTTGAAGCCATATGGTAGAGGATTTTTTATCTGTGAGAAGTTTTTCATTTCTAATTCAATGTCTTTACTTTTTTAAAGGTCTGTTTAGACTGTGTTCATTACTCTGTTTTGGTTGGTTGGTTGTTTCTTCTTTTCTTGGTTAGACTAGCTAAAAATCTGTCAGCTTCATTGATCTTTTCAGAGGACCAATTTTTGTTAAATTGATTTTAAATTTTTCTATGGTATTTGTTTTCTAGCTCATTTCTATGATATTTCTGACTTGTAGTTTCTTTCCACCCATCTCTATTTCTTTTTTCAGTTTGCTTTTGGTTTAAATGTTTCTCTCTTTTTTTTTTTTTTTTTTTTTTTTGAACCAGGGATTGAACTCAGGGACACTTAGCCACTGAGCCACATCCCCAGCCCTATTTTGTATTTTATTTAGAGACAGGGTCTCATTGAGTTGCTTAGGGCCTCGCTAAGTTGATGAGGCTGGCTTTGAACTCTTGATCCTCCTGACTCAGCCTCCCAAGTCGCTTGGATTACAGGTGTGCGCCACCACTCCCAGCAATTTTTCTCATTTTTTAAGGTGTAAGTTTAGGTTATTGATTTGAGATCTTTCTTTTAATATAAACATTAACAATTACAAGTTTCATTTTTATTTGAGATGCATCCAGTAAGTTTGTTTGTTGTGTTTTCATGTTTGTTTATCTCACAATATGTTCTAACTTCCTTGTGACTTCTCTTTGACCCATCAGTTCTTTTTGAGTATGTGGTTTGATTTTCACGTACTCGTGAATTCCCCCAATTTCTTTCTGTTACCAATTTCTAATTTACACTGTTGTCAGAGAACACATTTTGGTTGATTTCATTTGTTGAGATTAGTTTTATCACCTGTCCTATGACTGTCCTAGAAGATATTCTACTTTTACATTCTGCTGTTGAGGGTTGAATGTTCTACAGGTGTTTATTAATTCTAGTAGTTGTATAATTTTGTCCAAATCTTGTTTCCTCATTGACTTTCTACTTTTTTTTAATCCATTATTGAAAATGGGGCATTGAAGTTCACCACTCTTTTTTTTTGGAACCAGGGATTGAGCTCAGGGACACTCGGCCACTGAGCCACATCCCCAGCCCTATTTTGTATTTTATTTAGAGACAGGGTCTCACTGAGTTGCTTAGGGTCTCGCTAAGTTGCTGAGGCTGGCTTTGAACTCACGATCCTCCTGACTCAGCCTTCCAAGTTGCTTGGATTACAGGCATGCGCCACCGCACCTGGCTGAAGTTCACCACTCTTATATTTGAATTACATGTTTCTTCCTTAAATTCTGTCATTTTTGTTTCATGTGTTTTGAGACTATTAGGTACATATGTTTATAAATGCAGTATGTTATTGTCAAATAGGCCATTTTTCATCATAAAATGCCCATTTTACTAATAACTTTTATATTATAATCTAGTCTGATATTGGTATAGCCATTCCAGGCCTTTTGGCTACTGTTTGTGTAGTGTATCTTTTTTTTTCTTCTTTTTTTGGGGTACAGGAGATTGAACTCACAGGCATTCAACCAGTGAGCCACATCCTGAGTCCTATTTTGTATTTTTTTATTTAGAGACAGGGTCTCACTGACTTGCTTAGTCCCTCGCTTTTGCTGAGACTGGCTTTCACTCGTAGTCCTCCTGACTCAGCCTCCCAAGCCACTGGGATTTCAGACATGTGCCAATGCACCTGGCTGCATAGTTTATCTTATTCTGTCCTTTTACTTACAAACTATTTTGTCTTTAATTTAAATGTGTCTGTTGTGGGCAGTATTTAGTTGGATCATGTTTTAAAACCTATTCTGCTAATCTCTGCCTTTTTTTTTTTTTTTTTTTTTTTAACCAGGGATTGAACTCAGGGACACTCGGCCACTGAGCCACATCCCCAGCCCTATTTTTGTATTTTATTTAGAGACAGGGTCTCACTGAGTTGCTTAGGGCCTTGCTAAGTTGCTGAGGCTGGCTTTGAACTCACGATCCTCCTGACTCAGCCTTCCAAGTCGCTTGGATTACAGGCGTGTGCCACTGCGCCCGGCAATCTCTGCCTTTTAATTGGGTTGTTTATTCCATTTATATTTAAGGCAGCTACCCATAAAATAGGATTATGTTTACTGCTTTTTACTTGTATGTTGTCTTTTTGTTTTGTTTTGTTTTGTTCCTCAGTTTCTCTGTTACAGCCTTTTTTGTTGAATAGCTTTCTTTTTCTTCGTCTTCTCTTTTTTTCTTTTGGTACTGAGGATTGAACTCAGGGGCACTTAACCACTGAGGCACATCCCCCAAGCCCTTTTTTGTATTTTATTTAGAGACAGGTTCTCACTGAGTTGCTTAGGGACTTGCTAAGTTGCTGAGGCTGGCTTTGAATTCTCGACACCCCCACCCCAAGAGCTGGGATTATCGGTGTCCACCATTGTATCCAGCTAAATAGCTATTTTCTGTTGTGTTATTTTAATTCTCTTGTCTTCTTTGATATGTATTTTAAAAATTCATTTTTTAATGGTTGACCTGAGTATTATAGTTAACATTTTAATTTATAAACAACATAATTTGGGTTAATACCAAACTTTATTGCAGTAACATACAAACACTTTCTTATATTTTATATAACTCCACTTTTCTTTGTGTTATCATGTAAATTATATCATTATATATTGCATTCCTTGCAACAGTTATAATTATTGCTTTGTGCTGTTTTCTTTAAACAAATATTTTAATTTCCTATTGCTGCTTATGTAGAAAAGAATTAATGTGACAGGTCAGACTGCTTATCCTTAGAAAGGCCTGCTTACAAGATTAACCTTTGGCTGGCACTTGAGATCTTGGATTTCACAGTTCCAGTATCCCTAACTAATAACTGATAATGGTTCATTGTCCCTAAGCTATCTGCACAAACTCTATGGTTTATTCTGAATGTTTTTATTTTGGGAGTCTGGAATTTTGGTATGTTATGCAAGGGTGCCTACATAATAACTTTCCTATATTAAGTACTTCCCTCAGAAAAAAAATACATATTATATTCATATTGTATATTTCTCATTAGTGTTGTTTAAACCATTTTTCTTCTTTTTGTAACTGCCTCTTCTGTTTCTTATTATTAATGTGTTTTTTAAAAATTTTATTTCTTAAGGCAATAAAGAATGCTGGTGGGAGAGCCATTTTCCTAACTTACAAATTATTGAGCTGGTTGCCATGATGGGTGAGTTCAAACTGAAAACATTTTCAGATGTAATTAAAGGCTAGGGTTGGGAAATTTTTTCTCTGTTATGGGTTATAATAAACTTTTTTATAAATAAATTTTATGATATACCATATTTATATGTTTATCTTTATTTACTTGTAGATTTTTCAGATAAAGCACTTTTGTGTTAGTCGTTAACAGTTTTAGAATGATAATTTAATGCAGGAGACACAAGTAGGGACATTCAAAATAAACTGTTCAGATGTATTATGATTTGCTTAAGAGTCTAATGGCAAGAGAGAAATAAATCATAAAATTGTATAGCCAGGTAGGGCAGTAAACCATTGATGCTCAGGAATGCTAATTTAAACGGAGAAAGAAATACGTAAGAATGGATTGTGGGGCCAGGAGCAGTGGTGTATGCCTGTAATCCCAGCATCTCAAGAGGTTGAGGTGGGAGGATTGAAAGTTTGATCCCATCCTTAGCAATTTAGTGAGACTCTGTGTCAAAATTAAAAGGGCTGAGCAATCCCCAACATGGAAGGAAGGAAGGAAGGAAGGGAGGGAGGGAGGGAGGGAGGGAGGAAGGAAGGAAGGAAGGAAGGAAGGATGGATTGTGGGTATTCAGTTTACATATTTTGTCCCCACTTCTCTTTTTTCCTTGGTCTTGAGGGTTCTATTCTGAGGCAGGAATTAGAGAAGGAAGAACTAGAAAAAAATTAGAGTGTACCCTATCCTAAATTAGGATAAGTGAACTGAATAGTTGGATGCTAAGTTTTTAATCTTAGACCGATCCTGATATCTTAAATCGGACATTTACTTGCCAAAAATCTTTGTCACATTTTTCTACCACTTGCTTAAGAAAACAAATTTATTATTTGTACACACACACACCCCCAACAACATCATAGGCTGAAGAGCTTAAATTTGCCCATGTTCATTTTTTTTTTTTTTTTTTTTTTGGTACTGGGGATTGAACCCAGGGGCACTCGACCACTGAGTCACATCCCCAGCCCTATTTTGTATTTTATTTAGAGACAGGGTCTCCCTGAGTTGCTTAGGGCCTTGCTAAGTTGCTGAGGCTGGCTTTGAACTCACATTCTCCTACCGCAGCCTCCCAAGTGCTGGAATTACAGGCGTGCGCCACCGTGCCTGGCTTGCCCATGTTCTTTAGTGGAGGGGCTGGTGCACTTTCAGTGTGTGTACTTTGTGGCAACTGTGTAGGTTGCCTTCACCTTCCTGCTTTTAAAATTCCTTTTCCACTTTCTCTTTTGCCTTGCTCTCTTGTAGTCCAAATATACTCTAGTCACCCACCTCTAGTTACAAATTAGATAGGCCTTTTTTTCACTGATTTTCTGTCAGCTCTTCATTTTTGTTGCTTTCACTTCTACTGTGAGCTACATGTTAGCCCTCAAATAATATTGCACTCTCTAGTAAGCAACAAAGAACAGTTCTTGCTTAACAACATATAAAAGGGTAGTCACAGAAAATCATGACTATTTAAAAACGTGAATTATAGATGCTTGAATTATTTGATAGTGTTCTCATAGTTTTTTTTTAAAATGTAATGAATAAGTATAAAGTATCTAATTCAATGTTTCTTATTAAAGATTTCATTTGAAATTATCTCAAATATGTTGATTTTGTGTTCATCTGAATGTCCTTTTTTTCATTATATGTTAGAAATCCACTGCTTTTTCTATGTGCTCATTTGTCAGAGTCTGGCATCCTCTGGTCATACTTACTTTTGGGTCCACTCATGACCTTTACAACATTTATAATCTAATGTGCCTAGTACCCTGTGACTACCACAGGGATTCTTAATAGATTAAAACAGTTGAAAAATTGTTTAGAACAGTGCTTTTTAAAATTTTTAGTATGTGCATATGATGTTTGATCCTTTGTGGATTTGGGATTTGTTAGCTCACATCTTCTCACTCTCCTCAAAGTAAGTTTCTTGCTAGGTACTTATCTATCTTGTAATTCTTGAAGCTTGAAAAAGAAAAAACTCAGACTGCCCTTTGTTTTGTATGTCATCTTATCAAGATGTAAATTTTTGTTCAATTGAACCTTTCCTTTTTTTACACATTGATAGAAAATGGTACATTTTCTCTCTCTTTTCTTTGGTGTATTCTAACTATACATAATAGTGGGATTCATTGTTTCATTAGAAGTCTGTCTTTTTTTTTTTTTTTTTAAATCAATACTGGGGATTAAACCAAGGCTTCATGCACACTAGGCAAGTGCTCTTCCACTGAGCTACATCTCTAGCCCAATTCACTTTTCTTAACAAGGAAATGAACATGTAAGCATGATTAGAGATTTTGGCTAAAGCTTTTTCTATTTGGACATTGTGATACTATGTATATTAAAACTTCTGAATTCAAGTGCTGAAGTTTTTTCTGATAAAATAATTAGAACAACATAAATACATTTAAATATTCGAGTTCTCCTTTCCCCTGTACTGAAATTAAGCATTTTAACATTTCTCAAGAAGGTCACATCAAATGATTTTATTTCAGTTGAGATCATTCTGAGCTTATTTAGACTAATGGAAAATTTATTTCTTATCAATAATTGACATAGGCTGGCATGGACTTATTTGTGCAACACTTGTTGTGATTATATTGTATCTGATTGACTCAGTTACCTGTTTGGCTAAGGTAACATGACATTCTATTTTACAAAGGATTCTTTGTAAAGGATTATAAAATTTTCTTTTAACCTGAAATTTATTAATAAAACTATTGTAATTATTACTTTTAAATTTTAACATGCAGATACTTTTACTATGGAATAGAGTATCTTGTCATTATTAAAAATTGATAAATTAGAGAAGTTAACAGTTTTGTGTGTTTGAGAGACTATTGAATCTTTGTTTTTTTTTTTTTTTTTTTTTTTTTCCTTTTTTTCCTTTTTTGGGTACCAGGGATTGAACTCAGGGGCACCAAGCTACATCCTTAGTTCTTTTTATTTTCCATTTTGAGATAGGGTCTCATTAAATTGCTTAGGGCCTAAAACTAAGTTGCTGAGGCTGACCTCAAACTTTAAATCCTCCTCGCTCTACCTCCTGAGTTGCTGAAATTATAGGCAAGGGCCATTGGACCTGGCCAGGAACATAAATTATTACTCACCAAAATGTAAACTATAAAGTTTTTCTTTCTTCTATTTGTCCATTGTTAATAGTTATTAGTAGAATTGGTTTTTAATGAAAAGCAGTTAACTTGTCCCCAAAGTCTTCCAGATAGCTTGTAATTGGCATTGCCAAGAGACACATTCGTAATAGTTTCAAAAGGAATCTTTTCTTTTGTTTTCTGTTTTTTTAATTTGTTTTTTTTAGATACCCATGGCAGTAGAGTATATTTTGACATATTATACACACATGGAATCAAAAAGAAATCTTCAAATGGAACAAATTATATGCATGTGAATGAATATGTAATATATCCCACTATTATGTATAATGATAATTCACCAATAAAAACATTTAAAATTAAAAAATAAAAGAGAGAAATCTTCAGTATGTGTGGAAGAAGCTAAAAGTTCATGGTTCATGATTTTTTTCCCTTAGTTTTCCAGACTTGGTACTTTTTTTAAAGAAAGAATTTTTCTTGTAGTGTTGACCTTTTAAATTGTTGCTGGCCAAAATTGTTAGATATTCTGTTACATTTTTGGTCTTATCAAACCTGATGGTGAAGAAATTTGAGGGAACCCTTCCAAATATCCATAGGCCAGTATCTACAGATGAAGCTTTATTTTGTTTCTGACTCTAAGCATTAATGAAAGAAAAACAACTCTAAAGTGAAGTTGGTACTTTAAATATAAATGCCTAATTATAATATTATACAAGTTGCTTTATTTTTTCCCACTTCTTTTTATTAAGATTGTAAGATGACTTGATGTTTGTTTAGGTGTTATGCAAAAGAATTTATTTTAATAGGGCTGTTTTGACTCTTATCCTAAGATGTGTAATCTTTAGAAGAATCAGAATGAATTTGTCTTGCCCGTAAATGTTTCATGTGTGGATCCTCCTCCCCTTTTTTCTCTTCATTTTTTAAAATAATTAAAACTTTATTTCACCAAAAGTGTAGGTATTAAAAATGTTTTAGATGCATTTTTGCATTAAATTAATGTGCTTTTATTAACTTTCATATAAATTTTGTTCAATGTCTGTGATAAGTATATACTAGAATTACAATTCTGCTTATGTTATTTTTTAAAATACCTAGATGATCAGCAAGCTTTGAACTCAATCATGCAAGATTTGGCTGTCCTTCATAAGGCCAGTCGACCAGCATTATCCTTACAGGAAACCAGAAAAGCAAAATCCTCATCACCAAAAAAGCAGGTATTTGTACAATAATATTTTAATACGTATATTTTGTTGTTTGATGAATTATTTTCCTTTAATGTTCTGATCTTATAAAGGATTTGTTTAATGTGTATAGCTTTTACACTTTTGAGCCAAATGTTTTGTTATTTGCATTTTCCCATGAGAGTATAGATTTTAAAAGCATAGTTTCATTTAATGTGGTAACTGCTCTCTAAAGGTGTTATTTTATCTATTCTTAAAGCACTTAACAGTTTTTCCTTCAAATAATCTACTCTGGCTATTTGCAAATGAGGGTGATTTTAATTCTTATAAATGAAATTAGTTTGTGATGCTCAATATGAAAAGTGGAAATATAGTAGCTTCCCCTCATCTGTGTTTTTACTTTCCACAGTTTTAGCCATAATCAGCTGAGGCCTAAAAATATTTGATGGAAAATTCCAGAAATAAACAATTCTTAAATTTGAAGTAGTAATGATGTTCTGAGTAGCATGATAAAATCTTGCACTATTGTGCACTCTCCTGCTTAGAACATTAATTTTCATTTGTTCATTTTATCTTCAATATATGTTACCCACCTGTTAAGTTACTTAGTAGCTATCTCAATTATAAGATTGACTGCCACAGTATCATGTGTTCAAGTAGCCCTTATTTTTCTTAATAATAGCCCCAAAGTACCAGAGCTGTGATGCTGGCAATTTGGATATGCCAAAGAAAAGCTGTTGAGTGCTTTCCTTAACCCTTATGCCCCATCATCTTATATACAGAACAGAGGCTCCAGAGGCTGAGGCAGGAGGATCACAAGTTCAGCGCCAGCCTCAGAAACTTAATGAGGGTCTAAGTAACTTAGCAAGACCCTGTCTCAAAATAAAAAAATAAAAAAGGGCTGGGGCATGTTGCTTAGTGGTTTAGCACCTCTGCATTCAATCCCTGGTACCTCCTCCATCCCCCGAAAATTAAGTTGACTTTTATAGGTTTTTGTATGAACCTATAATACAGATTGATGGGACAGAATGGGTTAAGAGAAGAGAAGAAAGTTGTCAATAAGGAAAGATGAGGGATCTTAGAATATTTACCACATGAATAAGGGGAACTGTGATACAATATTATGTATTTCCCTGTAACAGGATCAGCAAATGTTTCATATACTTGATGCCTTCACTAATAGATCTTAATGCTCTTTCCTCTTGTGCCTAGTTTCAGCAACATAATTCTCAACTCAGATTTTTGGCAGATACTATCAAGTGATTGGAGCTGGCACTGAAAATAATACCTTTCCTTTCTGTTTTACATTAAATGAGTGGCTAAGAAAAAATGTGAGTTTAGAAATTCTAAAGGTTTTATCTGGATGATTGATTCGTCATTTCATTTCAGAATGATGTCCGAGTAAAATTTGAACATAGAGGAGAAAAAAGGTAAGGAAGAAAACATAGATGTGTCGATTCATTTAGTAAAACATGTATTCTGATTAAGCTTTTAAAGGTTCCTTCCATATTTGAATGAAGTTTCATGATCTAAATTGAGAAAAGAGTATTCTTTTGTAATGTGTAACAAATGCTTAAACTAGAGTCTGTCAAAATTCTTCCTAAATATTAGAAATGATTAATATTTTTACTTAGCAATATTAGGAACTAAATAAGGTAATTGCATAGTGCAGCCCTTATTGCCATTTCCTTTTACTTCTGCTCAGTGGAAATTAAATATATTTCTTCTTAAAATCGTATCATCCCTCCAGATACTATACAGAATTTATATATGTGGACTTAATATTTGTAATTTTGATTATTCTCAAGAGACCTCAATACTATGACATGTATTTCGTTGGTAATGTTGAGGAAGGTGAGTTGGAATGGTGGCTGCAAGTTATTTTAGCAGAGGTATAAATTTAATCTTCCACTCAGTATCTGTATGTCAATGCAGAAGTGGTAGTGGTTATCATTAACAATAAAATTACTAACATGACCTAAAAGTAGAGAACAGTGATTTCATTTCTGCTTTTAGTGTCTCTTTAATTAATTTACTAAAATGTCTGTTGGTTCCAAAGACTTTAAAATGGGTCATAAATCATAAAATTTGAAAATGTAAAGTTGTTTTACAGAGAGATGTTGGGAAAATTAAGTATACCAGACATACCATAGAACCATCTACTTTCTTACTTAAGATTGTTTTGGGAATATTTTCCCAATTTTTCATTCAGCCCTATTAATTGAGTAAACTATATGCTAGACCTTAAAGGCATAATGTGAGCAAAGCAGATGTGGGCTTTTGTGGAGTTTATAATTCAGCATGGTAGTGTCTAAGCTTTAATTCATGCTCTCTAGGGCAGTGCAGACTAGTCCTTTTGGATATGGGAAGAAATGCTATAATTTTATTTCCTTTCAATATTTTAATCCCTTTAAAATGTTGATTTTGGAGACAGGCTTACATAATATGTATGCTAAAAAATTTTGAGTTGAAGCCAGGCTTGGTGGCACATGCCTGTAATCCCAGCAGCTTGGGAGGCTGAGGTGGGAGGATGGCAAGTTCAAAGCCAGCCTCAGCAACTTAGGGAGGTTCTAAGCAACTCAATGAGACCCTGTCTCTAAATAGATTTCAAAAAAGGGTAGGGGATTGGGCTCAGTGGTTAAGCACCCCTGAGTTCAATCACCAGTAACCACCCCCCAAAAAAGTTGAGTTTATAAGGATACAGAAAGCAAAATTTGAAACCCCAAAGAACAGTTTCATTCTTTTAAACAGTTTCATTGTATTCTGCTGTGCATTTGTCACATAAATTTGATCCCTTTCCTCAGAGGATGTGTTATATTGCTCTTTAACATTTTCAGTGCAGATTATAAACTGTAGAAAGTTTTGAGAATTTCTTTTTAAAAATTAGGATAGAGCATACTTCAGAGTTTTTAAACTTTGTGTTGAAAATTTGTGTACTCAGTCAAAAATGAGCTGTTATAGTCATAAAGAAAAATAAAATTATGTCATTTGCAGGAAAATGGATGGAACTTAAGACCATTATATTAAGCGAAATAAGCCAAACTCAAAGGGTCATTTGCCTATATTTTCTCTCATATGGAACCTAGAGAGAAAAAGGAAAAGAAATAGGGGGGTGATTAGTAGAACAGAGGAAAGGGACCAGGGGGAATAAGGATGGGAGGGAGGGGGGAAGTGCTGGGGAGTCATATTAGCCAAATTATATCATTATATTGTGTGTATGTATGAGTATGTAACAACAGATCCCACCATTGTGTATAACTAATGCACCAATAAAAAATGTGGAAAAAGTAAATAAATAGAAAATGAGCTGTTGAAGTGACTTATGTACATAATTTTTGCTTAACTTTATATTTTAAGTCGTTGTTGCACATATATTATTTAACTGCCTAAAATAAATAAAATATTTAAAAATTTTGTGTCCATAGAATCCTTCAGTTTCCTAGACCCATTAAACTGGAAGATCTGAGGTCTAAAGCCAAAATTGCCTTTGGACAGTCTATGGATCTACATTATACCAATAACGAGGTAAACAAATACAGTTTAACTCTTGGTAGTCTTTATTTTAGAAAGTAGTGTGTTCATTTGATACATTGTTTTAGGACTGTTGTGTTTTTATGTAGTAATTGGTAAGATTATGGTATGTTAGAATATCATAGGTAAATTTGTAAATTCTAACTCATCAAAATGGACTTTTTTTTTCTACCATGGAAATAATAGAAGATTCTACTGTTGTGCAAATAATTGAATAAGAGTCCATGCTAGCAGGAAATCTATGTATTACTTGGTTATACTTTATATGTAACTACTTATATTTTTTAATTTTTACTCTCTTTATTGCTAAGTGGTCTTTTTCTCTCATACTATACTTGGCTACAGACAATAGAACTTTGGTAGTCAGACAATTTAGTTGAAACTTAAAGAATTAATTTAACGTTGATTAGGACAGACTCGATCGTTATGCTTATATTTGAGAGTCAGAACATGTGATTTTGAGGGTTCTGGTACTGAAAAACAGCTCCTCATGGGGTAGGCATTATAGATTTGTAGGACAAGCAGACAATTTATAAATGAATTGTTTATGTATATGAAGTTCTTTGAAGGAAATGTGTTGTGATGATGAATAAAGGCAAGGGCAGTAGGTGTTTATGGTTTTAAGGAAATAACTCAGGTGGTGACATTATTTTTTTTCTTGAATAAATAAATTTTCCTTTTTAGCTGTACATGCTAGTAGAGTGTATTTTGACATATTATCCATATGTGGAATATAACTTATTCTAATTAGGAAGGTGATGACATTTAGTAGCTCCACTAGAGGTGGAGACTTTAGTTTGAAACTCGTAGTTTCAGGGGAAGAACTTTGCTGGGAGAGAGAGCAGCTTGAGAGCAGTGCATATAGAGATCCTAAGATGGAAATAGACTTGTATGTTTCAGGAATAGGGAACGTATCAGTGTGGAATGACAGTGGAGAGCTTGACAAGTGTATCTTAAGGAAAAACATGTGAAATTGCTTTGTAAATGTTAAAGCCTTGTTCAAATAAAATATTTGAAAATAGATTTTAAATGAGGTGATTATTAATTTAAAGCCAAATTAAATGCTAATGTAGCAAACAAACAATGCTTGTCTAAAGAAACCACTTATATCTCATAGATGAAAATATTTTGATAAAGGAGAAATCCATATCCTAAATAAGTAATATCTCTGAACAAAACAGTGAGTACTATACTGTAGTAATAGCTTGAAATTCTATTTTTCAAGTACTTTTTGGATTTTTAATAGTTTGAAATTTTATTTTTTAAATACTTTTTGGGTTTTTATTTAGCCATAAACACATTTTATTGCCCTGCCCTGTCTCGACACTTTATATCTGTATATGCTGGTCTGATTTCCAACTGCCAGCCTTTGCTACTCTGAAGACTTTCTAGAGGTATGGCCCCAGGGGGTGGATGGACTGCACCTGCCCAAATAATATATATATTGAATAATATATATAATATACCCTTTGTGAACCTCCTTCCCTTGCCAGCCTCCCCCATGCCCCTGCCAATATTTCCTAGTATCTTTTTCCCATATAAAAAGCTTGAATCTTTATCTCACAGTATGATTCTAGGGGAACAAAGAATCATACTGGGTTTGTGTGTTGTCTCAAATTGTATTATGGAAGACTTTGAGATGCCTGAATACATTAAGACTACAATGTTGTCTTTATCTACCAGCTTGGTAGGTCTGTCACAAAAAAAGTGGGGTTAGTTTGACGTTTGTGTACACTGTACCTGTGCTGGATCCTAGAATTGCTGTATTTTTTTTTTCCCCCTTGAGTTCTACCAGTTCTGCCCCCTGGGGTTTCTAGAGTATTGACATCAAGTTATCTGATTTTGCAATTTCAGGAATTTCTCATTTTTTTAATAAATGAAGATTTCTCTCATTTTAGTTTATTTTTCTCCTGCTTTTTGAAGGGCTTTTTTTTTTATTTTTTTATTTTTTTGGTACTGGGGATTGAACTCAGGGGCACTCAACCACTGAGCCACATCCCCAGCCCAACTTTTTTTGTATTCTATTTAGAGACAGGGTCTCACTGAGTTGCTTAGGGCCTCGCTAAGTTGCTGAGGCTGGCTTTGAACTCGTGATCCTCCTGCCTCAGCCTCCCAGGTGCTGGGATTACAGGCCACGCCCGGCTTGAAGGGCTTTTATGAGTGATTCTGGCATTATAAAATGTGAGTGGCTTTTTGGCAGGAATGTTGTAGAGGTGGCATTGAGGTAAGATTGTATTTAAGATTTCTTGCAGCCCTTAGGTTCAGTAAGAATCTGTGATTCTGTGAGTTAAACAGTCCTGATTCACATTGGATACATTGTCCCAAACCAAACCCCCAGGGTGTTGTATATTGGTGGTATTAGGAAAAATCTTTTAAGGAGTCTTGGTTTTCCTTCTCTATTGTCTAAAATAGGAAAAATCTTAGGAAAAAATCCTTCCTTTGCCTGAACATCTCCATACCCATCTCCACAACACACAACACATATAGCCATCACTTTATTAGGTAAAGAAGAGCCAATTCAACCAATCCCAGCTTAAATTTTTTGGTTCTTTCAATTCTGGAAAACTAGATATTTATGAAATAATGTTCATTTTGAAAAAAGGAATTTATATTATGCTAGAAAAAGTATTTATTAGGAAGTAGAAAAACATACCATAAATGAGTTTTTTGCCTGTCTCCAGGTTCACAAAACTTACACCCCTTAGTATATGGGCTGTTTTTAGGTTTCATTATGTAAAAACGGTAGATAATTTTGTCTCTATTAAGTTCTACTTAATATGTACTTAGACTTAATTTTTAGTTTTCTTTTCAGAAAGTATTTATAGAAACATACTTCTGATTTACCAAAAATAAGTCAGAGGGAAATGTTTCATGAATGAGGCTGGAATGATTTACTAAGCAAACAAACATTCTGTGATTTATTTAGTATAATTTAGATAAGCTGGAACTTATTCTTGACTCTATCTTCATTTTACATTTTATAATAGGTGACCTTAAGACATGGGAGGGATCACATCAGGATTATAAAAAAATAGAATATTGAAGATAGGAGCAAGACAATATAAACATGGGGTTGGGGACATAGATCTGTGGTAGAGTGGAGCATGCTTGAAGCTATGGGTTTCATTCCCAGCATCATAATAAATAAATAAACAGATACACTCCCATCATAATAAATAAATAAATAAATAAATAAATAAATAAATAAATAAATAAATAAATAGATCGGTTGATCGATCTTGTTTTTTAAAAAAGGTACACAAATGTAGTTCATAATTGGTAGGAAAGTACAATGGATTTAATTAAGCAGATCAGTAAATCAGACTTGAGTATGATACCAAATAGTTGATAATTTATTTATTAGAAAAAAATTTCTTACAGAGATAAAAGAGCCCAGTACTTAGTGGATAACTTATAGTAATATATAATTACCTACAAAAATAAATTGGAAATCAAATATAAGTACATAGAAAGTAAATGCAAACAGAATGGATGACAGAATTCATATTACTCCTAGATTATATCTGTGCCTAGCATCTTCATTAAAACAAGAACCTTTTTTCACAGAGATCTGCACAGAGGGAATTACAGCTTGCCAACTGGAGCATTTGTGTGCAGATTGAGCTCTCACTCCTGTGATGCCTGGCAGGTCACTGACTGGAGTCAGGGATCCTTATCCTTAAGGGATTTATACTGTAGAGGACCCCTAACTAAGTAGGCTTCACATTTTAAATGACTCATATGCTGTGCTTAGTAGAGTTAGTTAACAGGTATGAGATTTTTTTTTTTTTTTACACTTGTTTCTACTCTATCCCTTTTTCAGTGAAATGGAATATACTTTGATGTTATTAATAGAGTTTTAGTAAGCCACTAAGTTGACATTCTTTTTTGAAAAAGAAAGGACATTTTGTTTTTCTTAAATTGTGTGAATCACACTTTTTCTCATAGACCTCAGATTCCTCTGTCCTGTATAGCATTTTATCCATGAGAGAACCAGTGGAAGCAGATTCTATATTCAGTTTGCTCTGAGGTGGCTGATCCATTTAGCTTACTTGTTTTAGAATGTAGTGGTCAGATCACCAGGGTTATGGAGATAAACTCCAGTTGGATCGTAGATTGCAGATTTGCTGCTAGTAGCACACTTCTGTGATAGCTATCACAGACGCTCAGTGTTTGGTATGTGTTACACATTTTGTATGAGTGAAAATTTATGGCTACTATTAGAAAAAGAACCAAAAGTTTTATGTATACATGAAAAGTAATACCTTTATTTATAAGTTTGTGCTAATATCCCTTAAAACTGTTTTAGAATGAATAACTTAAATTTAGCAATACTATGAGAATATCCTAGGATGTTAATCTTTAAATACACTTATTAGAAAAATGTGATAATTAATAAAGCAAAATTTTAAAACATCCATATAGGCAGTGTAAGATTTCGGTGTTGGTAGAATGGGAAGAACAGAACAATTAGATACATATACTCATTCAGACTTTCATTCTAGTAACAAAGAGTAAGTATTTTGAGATTTATAATTCCCTAGTAATGGAGATATTCATGGTAGAACTTGACCTGATGAGATGGCTACATGATTCCTTATGTTCATTTTTGTTTAGTTGGTAATTCCATTAACCACCCAAGATGACCTGGACAAAGCTGTAGAACTGCTGGATCGTAGTATTCATATGAAGAGCCTCAAGATATTACTTGTAATAAATGGAAGTACACAGGTATGAATAAGGTTTCCCCCCTCCTCCAAGAAGAATTATGGGACTTAATTCTATAAATGTTAATATATGAAACAAGTATGCTTATATATGCTATCATATTTCTATCCCCTCAAAACCACATGTCAAAGTTACAAATAAAAATAATACATTATACAAATGAAACTAATAGAAACTGACAGCTTTGAAGAATTATGTTAGGATTAAATCATCTTTTTTTTTTTTTTTTTTTTTAAATAGAGTTTCACTGTGTTGCCCAGGCTATCTTTGAACTCCTGAACTCAAGTGATCCTGCAGCTTCAGCCTCATGAGTAGCTGGGATTATAGGCATGGGTCACTGTACCTGACAAGATTAAAATTTCTAAGAGTAGAAGATTTGATAAGGCCCACTAACAATATATGATAACTAGGTTGTATTTGGTAGAGGAGAGGATTGTGCTTAAAGCCCTAAAGGGGAAAAAAATGGCACTCATGGCCTTTTCTTTTGTAGGCAACTAATTTAGAACCATTGTTATCACTAGAAGATTTGGATAACAGAGTATTTGGAGCAGAGAGGAAAAAGCGGCTTTCCATAATAGGTAAGAAAGTTAATATCTGAGTCAGGAAATGGTTGATTTCTCAATTTCTTCTCCATCTTTTAGTGGAGGGCAACACGTAAACATATCCCTGATAAATAGCACTCCGTTTCTATACTCTGCTATTTATCTAAGTTGAACCTATTTTTAGTATCCGTTGTTCCTTGGAAATTAGTTTCATGTATTATAGGATTAGCAGTCTCTAATTTAAATTCTTTGTTTATATATCCACAGTACTTTAATGTTCAACAAATTCAAATAAAACCTTATAGAGCTTTTAATTATGCAAATAGAATAGAGGGGAAAAAATCTAAGTAATTCTAGCAGATTAAAATTGATGGACTAGATTCTAAGTTCCTAAGTCTTTCTGTAGGGTCTTAGTTACTGTCAAGAATGCAGTCACAATAAAGATTGCTAAGAATTTTCACATTTTGCTTTTAGTCTTACTTTCTTAGTATGCATGTTTTATTTACCATTAATAATGTATTGCTGTTATTAATGTTATGGTATAAAGAAATAAAGATCCTGTGTGCTGTGTTGTAAGGTGGCCTTATTAGTGAGGTGTGGGAAAGGGAGAGGCAGTCAACCACTGAGCCACATCCCCAACTCTTTTTTGTATTTCATTTAGAGACAGGGTCTCACTGAATTGCTTAGGGCTTGCTAAGTTGCTAAGACTGGCTTTGAATTCGCAGTCCTCCTGCCTCATCCTCCTGAGCCACTGGGATTACAGGTGTCTGCCACTGCACTGGGCGGCAGGTGTGCTCTTAACTCCTCAGTTCTACGTGTTGTCTTCAGTTTGTATAAAGTGTTGATAAGTGCATTTTTTCAGATAAAAGCATTTCATTGTTCAAAAATCATAAATGTTTTTAAAAGGATAGATGATATTGTCATTTAGATAGCATGAAGTTATGTATGAGGGATGGATTTGAAGGACAAAAGTAGAAGAGGAGAAAAGGACAAATAGGGAGGACACAGGAGAGCAAAAGATTTGATTAGGAGCCCAGAAAACACTGGTAACAGGAGTATTAACAATGAAAGAAAAGATTAAATTGTCATGTGAATTCACCTTCTCTTTTGGTCTCCAGAAGCAACTATTTTATGACCATTCCTTTTTTTTTTTTTTTTTTGGTGGTGCTGGGGATTGAACCCATGGCCTTGGCAAGCACTCTACCAACTGAGCTATATCCCCAGCCCATGACCATTCCTTTTTAAGTATCTTGTTCCACTTAAGTCCTACTTTTGGTTTCAGAAGTGCTGCGAATGTGAGTAGTAAAGATGATGCACAAGTAAAATAAAAATGGCTTGTACTTCTCATTCAGATATATTTTGATATAATTAAGAATTTTGGTGAAAGAACATTTGGGATGCCTGAATTCAAATTTCAATTCCGATTAATAATCTGAGACCAATAAATTTGTCTTTATATTTAAATTATAGGATTATAACAATAAATCAAGGGAACACTTGTAAAATACCTTTTACTCTTCAAATGGAAAAGCATGATTACTATTAATTGTACATTTCTTTTTAAATAATACTTATCTTTTAAAACATTTTGTTTAGTTGTAGATGGACATAGTACCTTTATTTTATTTGTTTTTATGTGGTGCTGAGGATCAAACCCAGAGCCTCACATGTGTAAGGCAAGCACCCTACCACTGAGCCAGAATCCCAGTTCAATACTTACCTTTTTTTTCTTTATTTTATTTTTTTGGTACTGGGGATTGAACCCAGGGACACTTCACCACTGAGCCACATCCCCAGCCCTATTTTGTACTTTATTTAGAGACAGGGTCTCACTGAGTTGCTTAGGGCCTCGCTAAGTTGCTGAGGCTGGCTTTGAACTCGAGATCCTCCAGCCTCAGCCTCCCAAGTGCTGGGATTACAGGCGTGCGCCACCTTGCCTGGCAATTTTTAAATTCCTTTTGAATTAAAATTGTACAGAATACCTCAGTCTTATTCTACCAATAAATATTCTTCAGTGCTAGCATTAAGGAAGAAAACTGGAAATTTTCTAAGAATTACAACGATTGCATTAGCATGCCCATTACTAACAAAAGTTAAGAAAAATGGGCTATCAAGAAAGGAGATGGAGGAATTTTCGTAGTCTCTATCTTCCCTGTTTCCTTTTAGTAATTGAATATATCAGTCTTTTATAAATTGTGGTATATAGAAGAGGTAAAAATATTAGGGTCCAATTTGTTCCTTTGGCTATTAGTTGTTAACAAAGCCTCAATCAACCCTGACTCAGATTGAGTCCCTAAACATTTTACAGATGTGTGGACAGTGATCTCTCATGAACACCTCTTGGTAATCATCTTGCTCTCTTTCTCACTAACAAATGCATGTACTTAAAATGACTTTTTGACACAAAGATAAAGCTTTTTTGCTTTAAATTTAAACAGAACCCAAATAGTCACATAATTTCCCCATACCTGTTTTGTAGTTTAAGTTAAAAAAATTACAAGGAGAAGGAGAAATTATATTAATAAACATAACATTATTTCCAAAGAACCTTGTAAAGATAAGATGGATTATCACATAAGAATTGTGACTAATTAAAGAACTATCTTAAATTAAAGCCAGATTTCTCTAAACTATAAAGTAATTTAAATTCCAGGAATATAGTTTGCCACACAAATTAATTTTAAGTACCCAAAAATAAAGTCCAGGATTCCAAATTTAGAATACCCTAATAAGAACTAAATGAGGCCGGGCGTGGTGGCGCACGCCTGTAATCCAAGCGATTTGGGAGGCTGAGTCAGGAGGATTGCGAGTTCAAAGCCAGCCTCAGCAACTTAGTGAGGCCCTTAGCAACTCAGTGAGACCCTGTCTCTAAATAAAATACAAAATAGGGCTGGGGATGTGGCTCAGTGGCTGAGTGTCCCTGAGTTTAATCCCTGGTTCAAAAAAAAAAAAAAACTAAATGACGTAAGAAGTAATCTCACTTAAGGTTTCTAAAGATTAGAGGAAATGAAAAGACTGTCCTGGAGACAAATGTGGGTAGCATACCTTTTTTTTTTTTTTTTCAATTTTTTTTAGATGTTGATTGACCTTTATTTTATTCATTCATTTATATGTGCTGGGAATTGAACCCAGTGCCTCACACATGCTGTGCTCTGCCACTGGGCCACAACCCCAGTCCCGATAGCATACCTTTGTTTAAATTATTTTATCACCACAACATCCTTGCAAAGAAGGGAATTAGTCCCATGTTTACAGATGGGAAAACAGGTTCATGATGATCTTGTAACTTTCCCAACAACACTTGGTTGGTAAATAACTTGAAGATTAAACTAAGGTCTGACTACAGAGCCTGCATACCTTCCACACATTATGTGAAAAGCTCACAACTTATCTGCAGAAGTTGAAAAGCAGTGGTATTTATTTATCTAAAATTCTATAATATATTATCAGCCATGATATAGTTGTCAGTAGTCAGAAGAGCACCTGATGAGTGTGAATGGATATTATTACAGTGAGGTTAATAATTAAAGTAGGGTGGGAGTTTAGAATTGTTGTCAGAATATTTGAAGTTTTACAAACATGAATGTTCTGATAAGTGTTAATAAACACCAGATTTCATTCACTAAAATTCTTTTGATATAGTTCAGAAATATAGCCTATTTAGTGTTTTTTTGGTACTGGGAATTGAACCCAGGGATACTTTGCTACTGAGCTACATCCCCAACTCCTTTTATTTTTTGAGACAGGGTCTCACTAAATTGCTTAGGGCCTCACTGAGTTGCTGAGGCTGGCCTTGAACTTGTGATCCTCCTTCCTCAGTCTCCCAAGTTGCTTAGGTTGCAGGCATATGCCACCATGCCCAACTAGCTTATTTAGGTATAACAAAAAAAATTTCTTACTGATATTTGTAAAATCCATAATTTTTCTCCTTTCAGGCCCCATTAATAGAGATAGAAGTTCTCCTCCCCCAGGATACATTCCAGATGAATTACACCAGGTTGCCCGGAATGGGTCATTCACTAGTATCAACAGTGAAGGAGAATTCATTCCAGAAAGCATGGACCAAGTAAGCCGAAGTCAGATTTTTTTTTTCATTTTCTTTAAAGGGATATTGGTCAGGGTCAGTGTGATTTGGCAAGTATGTGTATGTGTATGTGTGTCTCCTCCAACTCTGTATCTTTCTTTTAAAAAAAAAAATTTTTTTTAGTTGTATGTGGTGCTGAAGATCAAACCCAGTGCCTCATACTTCCTAGGCAATCACTCTACCACTGAGCTACAACCCCAGCCCAACCCTGTATCTTTCTTAAGAGAAAGCAAAAAAAAATATATAGGAAAATGCAGATAAATTTGAATGTACCTTTATGTCTATACATATGAACTACGTAAAAGTATACATAAAACTGCTAAAATAAGGCTTATATTGCTTACTCATAAATGAATGAGTGAATGCATTTGTTTTTAATCCCAGGGATAACTAGCATTCAGATTTTTTTGCACTTGAAAGAGCAAAATTATAAATGTTTAACTTTATGAAACTTAGTTTGTGAACTTTTTGTAACTATTTAAAAATACTTCCGTTCTGCAATATTAAAATGTTTTTATAGAGTTGCTGTTATTTGCTTAACATTGGATGTTCACACTACTGCAGTAGTAGTCACTGTGTAATTAGTCTCGATTAGAGTGTAAGTAAAATTATGTGAAACATTTTAGCTTTACTTATTCCAAAGGACTATAGAGAAAGTATATTTTTTTCTTAGAACATTTTGAAGTAAGCCTCCCAGTGCAGGACATTTAGAAATGAATGACTCTGGAGAGTGGCTGCTATTGTGTATGGGGTCTTTTTGGAGGTAATGCAAGTGTTTAAAAATTGTGGTAAGGGTTACACAGCTCTCATTATATCAATAGCCATGGAATTATGCCCTTTAAATGGGTTACTTTTACGTTATATGAATTATATTTCAATACAACTTTTTTTTAAGTAACTTTCTGTTATATTAGTTGAATCATGGTAGAACTCTTTATTTTCCTAGATGCTGGATCCATTATCTTTAAGCAGCCCTGAAAATTCTGGCTCAGGAAGTTGTCCATCACTTGATAGTCCTTTGGATGGGTAATGTCAATTGTAATTTTGTTTTTTAATACATATTAGTAATATACACATAAGCTGGGTGTGGTGGCGCACTCTGTAATCCCAGTGCCTCAGGAGGCTGAGGCAGGAGGATGGTGGGTTCAAAGCCAGCCTCAGCGGGGGCAAGGCGCTAAGCAACTCAATGAGATCCTTTCTCTAAATAAAATACAAAATAGGACTGGGGATGTGGCTCAGTGATCAAGTGCCCCTGAGTTCAATCCCCGGTTCCAAAAAAAAAAAAGTAATATACACATACACACAGCATGTAGAATTATCAATAACTCTTTGTATTGCATTCAGAGGAATGTAGTTAATTGATATTTCTCCTTACTGATGGCAAATGAAATTCTTTATAGTTCAGATAAATCCCTTAACTTCATGGAACTCAATCTTTATTGGCTAAAATTATATCTGGTTATCCCTCTTTAAATGTTTCTGCTTGCCAGAGATGTATGTTTGGAGCCAAATGCAAACTTAAAATTTATGTATGCTTATTTTTAAAACTGTACTTATGAAACTGTTATCAAATTTTTCAATAATATTTTTGGTTTGGGAGATTTCTTGAGTTTCTTCCCCTGTTAGGATTATGTTCATCCTGGCACCAGAAATAACTTACATTCCTTGTAATTGTGGCTTAGTATATTGGTTGACATTTCAGAAATTTAAGTTCTTTTTTTTGTGTGTGTGTAATTCAGGGATATGAACAGGATCAAGTAGCAACTGTGAATTTTTTGTTATAAATAAGCACTCTTCTGGTTGCAGTTGGACATTGTTCTTGGTAGTCACTCTGTAACACAGTCAGTATTAAAATCTCCACTTATTTAATCTTTAGAACTTCTTTATGAAAGTTTTTTTTTTTAAATTAATTTATTTTTGGGGGTACTGGAGATTGAACTCAGGGGTACTTGACCATTGAGCCACATCCCCAGGGTCTCACTTAGTTGCTTAGTGCCTTGCTTTTGCTGAGGCTGGCTGTGAATTGTGATCCTCCTGCCTTAGCTTCCCAAGCCACTAGATTATTTTTTATTTTTTTATTTTTTATTTTTTAATTTTTGGAATGGGGGATTGACTCAGGGGCACTCAGCCACTGAGCCACATCCCCAGCCCTATTTTGTATTTTATTTAGAGACAGGGTCTCACTGGGTTGCTTAGCACCTTGCCCCTGCTGAGGCTGGCTTTGAACTCTTTTCTCCTACCTCAGCCTCCCGAGCCACTGGGATTACAGGCGTGCGCCACCACGCCTGGCTATTTTAATTTTTGATTGTGATGTTGGAAATTGAACCCAGGGTCTCGTACATGTTAGGCAAGCACATTACCACTGAGCTATATCCCCAAACCCTAAGAAAGCAAATTCTAGAAAAATGAAATGACTAATGTTATTTGGGAATTTACATTTATTTTTCTCTTATCTATCTGTGTGAAACCCTTATCTGTGTCAGTATCTACCTGAAGGTAGACATTTAAGAAACTTCGGGAAGTAGTAATTAGAAAACTATGTAGTGAGTACTAACTATTTGGAATGTACTCTCCTGAATGCTTACATATGTGTACTTGTTGAGTTTGAAATTATTTTCTTTGTATAGATACAAAAACAATCTTAGATAATTTTGCCAAGGTTACACAGAGCTTGGACTAATAGGTGTTTCTAGATAACTATGATCCCAAAATGCATCATTCTTACCACTATATAGGTTAATTTTAAAAGTGAGGCTTTTTTCCTGTACGTATCAAGTAAGTGTTTGTAAAGACACACACAGAGATACACGCACACAGATACAGATGTTGATTAAATATTTTTTACATGTTTTATTTATATATTTTCTTTCATTTAATGTGATATTTTCTGTTTATAGAGAAAGCTATCCAAAATCACGAATGCCCAGGGCACAGAGCTACCCAGATAATCATCAGGAGTTTTCAGGTTAGATTACATAAACTCTTAAATATTTAAATATTTATGTCATAGTAATGTTTTGGCGGGAGAGAGAGAGGGTGGTTTTTGAAAAATCAAGTAAAAATTTTGTCAGTATGCTTTTCATCATCAGAAATGCTCAACTTTTTTGTAATGTAGCTTTCTTGTCTTAATAGACTATGATAACCCTATCTTTGAGAAATATGGAAAAGGAGGGACATATCCAAGAAGGTATCATGTTTCATATCATCATCAAGAGTATAATGATGGTAAGTTTCTGGAAGTTAGATCATAATAACACTTTGTAAAAATCTCAAATATAAAAATAAATGCAAAATTTTAGAATAAAACTCATTTGTGTAATATAAAAATTGTTCTTGAATCGGTTCTGGTTAAAAAAAGCTTTTTTTGAGGAAATTGGGTCATAACTAAGACTATAATAACATTGTATGTCTAAAATGTAATAATACTTATCTTTCTCTTAAAAGGAGTAATTCAACAAATTCCACTAATAAGTATAATTATAATGTACCAATAAAATACGGGGGAAAAAGCCGGGCGCAGTGGCGCACGCCTGTAATCCTAGCACTTGGGAGGCTGAGGCAGGAGTATCACGGGTTCAAAGCCAGCCTCATCAACTTAGCGAGGCCCTAAGCAACTCAGTGAGACCCTGTCTCTAAATAAAATACAAAAGAGGGATGGGGATGTGGCTCAGTGGTTAAGTGCCCCTGGGTTCAATCCCCAGTACCAAAAAAAAAATATGGGGGAAAAAGGAGTAATTTTAAAATGATGTTAATTAGAAAATTACTCCTTGATGAAATTCATATAAGGAGGAAAAACTACCTATGAACTTTCCAGTTTTTGTTTTATGTTTTAAAATCATTACTGGAAATGAGAATAAATTATTTTTTCTCCTTTTTATCCAAAAATTGAAGGGCTTCTATTCTGTAGTTTCTTTTATGTGTGTGTACATTTGTGGACATAAGAAATTATTTGAATTTATGTTTAGAGTCCAGATTTTTTTTAACTCCACAATTATTGCCATTTCAATGCTTTAGCCTAGTTACAGGACAAATGTCTGTTTCCTACCTTAGAAATATTAAATACTTTAAAATTAAAGCGTATTAATAAAAGGAGTAAGTCAGTTCTATTTTCATTTTGTAGGTCGTAAAACTTTTCCAAGAGCCAGAAGGACCCAGGGGACCAGCTTCAGATCTCCTGTGAGTTTCAGTCCTACTGATCACTCCTTAAGCACTAGTAGTGGAAGCAGCATCTTTACCCCCGAGTATGATGACAGTCGAATAAGAAGAAGGGGAAGTGACATAGACAATCCTACTTTGACTGTAATGGACATCAGCCCTCCCAGCCGTTGTAAGTAATAGAAATTGTCATAGTAAAATAAATAGCAGAACCTTTGCAGAATTTTATAACATTAATAGGAATAAATACCAAGTGAGTCTTCAGGGTAAGACATGATTCCTCAAAAGAGGTCATAATGAGAGTTTCTAAAAATGGTCAGAATATCAGGTGAATGAAGATATTATTGCTGATTACTCTAGTTAATTCTGTCCTCCTTCATTTTTATTAGGAAAATTGTTACCAACTATTCATTTTTTCATTTATTCCATATATCCTTGTTGAGTTCCTAAAACTGAGATTTCAAACCTGACCTAAGGTATAGTCTAATGGGACAAATGGTGTATGGAGAAATAATTATAGTATAACATTTAATCTAGTTCTTAGATGTGAGTAGAAATTACTAATGAAGTGACATGTAAGAGGCCATTACATTTTGGAAAATGGGAATAGTTCATGTTTGCTAATGTGGGAGATATCTTATTTTAAATAGTGCAGTAATACCCAAGGCTAGATTGTAAAGTATTTGGACTTTATCATACAAAGATTCATTCTTAAAGATACTAATTATAGTAAAATTTGTATGCTATGAATTTCTCCCTTTTATGCTAGGTTGTCATACTTTATTTTTTATGTCTATAACCCCACACTACATTGCTTTTTTCTTTGCTTTAGACAGCTGCCTTTAAAGTGATCAAAAATAAAAGAATATCTTTTTTTTTTTTTTTTTGGAACCAGGGATTGAACTCAGGGGCACTCGGCCACTGAGCCACATCCCCAGCCCTATTTTGTATTTTATTTAGAGACAGGGTCTCACTGAGTTGCTTAGGGCCTCGCTAAGTTGCTGAGGCTGGCTTTGAACTCGCGATCCTCCTGACTCAGCCTCCCAAGTTGCTTGGATTACAGGCGTGCGCCACCACGCCCGGCTTAAAAGAATATCTTTTATATCTTCTGTTTATCTATTTCTATAGATCTTTGTTTATATAGATCCAAGATGCAGTCAAGTATTAGATTCCTTTTTCCTAAAGAATTGCATTTAACCAGGTGTGTGGCACATACCTGTAATCCCAACTATTTGGGAGGTTGATGCAGGAGGATTTCAAGTTCCCCGCCAGCTTGAGCAACTCGGCAGGACTGTGTCTCAAATTAAAAAAGGGATGGGGATTTAGCTTAGTGGTAGAGCACTTGTCTAGCATGTGTGAAGTCTTGGGCTCAATTCCCAGTACTGCACCCAAAAAAAAAAAATTGCATTTAAACTTTCTTATAAAACAGGACTGCCAGCGATAAATTCTCTTCAGCTTTTGTTTGTTTATAAAGGTCTTTATTTCTTTTTCATTTTCAAAGATTTTTTTTTCTGGGTATAGAATTTTGGACATTGTTTTTGTTTCTTGGCTTTTTAAAAAAAATTTCAGCACTTAAAAGTTATCTCTCGCCGGGCACGGTGCATGGATAAAAAATTAGAAAATCCACAAATATGTGGAAATTAAATAGTAATTGGTCTTAAACCAATTAGAAAATATCTTGAGAAAAAAACAAAGTATCAAATCTGATGGGGTGCAACAAAAATAATGCTGAGAGAAATTTGTAACTATAAATGCTTACATTAAAAAATATTCTGAGTCGGACACAGTGGCCGCACATCTGTAATCCCAGCAGCTCAAGAGGCTGAGGCAGGAGGATCATGAGTTCAAAGCCATTCTCAGCAATTTGGTGAGGCCCTAAACGACTCAGTGAGACCCTGTCTCTAAATAAAATACAAAATTGGACTGGAGATGTGGCTCAGTGGTGAAGTGTCCCTGGGTTCAATCCCCAGTACCAAAAAAAAAAAAAAAAAAAGTTATCTCTCCATTTTCTTCTGGTTTACATACTTTCTAATGAGAAATCTGCTATAATTCTTGCTTTTGTTATCCTGTATATAGTATGCTTCTCTACACATCAACACTGCACCCCTCACCCCATTACCCACCACCCTACCAGCTGCTTTTAAGACTTGTCCTTTGGTTTCCAAGTTTGAATATGGTATGTCTGGATATATTGGTATGAGATTCTCAACTTGTGTTCTCTTATATCTGCAGTTTGCCTCAAAAGTGTTCTGGCATTATCTCTGTAAATATTTCTTCTACCCCATTTTTAATTTTTCGTTAGAGATTCCAATGACCTGTGCGGTAGATAATGTCTTATACACCTTTGTGCACATGGGTTCACACACATTCTCTCTCACTCTATTAGTTTGGAAAATTTTTGTTGATCTATTTTCAGATTCATTAATTCTTTCCTCAACCTTCCTGAGTCTATTTATAATCCTTTTGAAGGATTTTTTTTCTTTTTTCACACATTTTCATTTGACTCTTTTCTGCAGTTTTCATCTCTCTTGAAATTGTTTGCCTATTATTAGCTTTTTTTATTAGAACCTTTAACTCTGTAATCATAGTTACTTTTAAATATCCTTTTTGAGGGTTGGGGTTGTGGCTCAGTGGTACAACACTCACCTAGCGTGCATGAGTCCCTGGGTTCAATCCTCAGCAACACATAAGGAAATAAAGGTATCGTGTTCACCTACAACTAAAAAAATAATAAATAAATAATTATCCTGTTTGAATCACTTAAGTCATGTGGTATTAATTGCTTTCTCTTGATTTTTTTTTGCTTTTTTGCATATTATAATTTTACACTGAATGCCAGATAATGGAGATTGAGTAAATATAATTTATGCTTGGAAATAGGCATAACTCTTCCTCACTACTATAGGCAGAAGCTGATAAAGCAATTACAAATATTGCATTGGTAAAAATTAGAAATAGTACATCAGAAATAGTACATCATAATCAGTAGCATCTTACATTCAGTGAAAGATGCTGTCATATTTGTAATTGGGGAAAAATCTCGTTAGAAAAATATAAGTTGTAGATATGAATCTTATTTGGGTTTAGAATTCTTAGAAGATGGAGTACGGAGAAAATTTTTAAAAAATGGTGACCATCATGAATTTGGGTACTCATGATTTTTGCTTATATCCAAGCATGTTCAATGAAGGGTAGCACTATCCATAATACTCATTTAGTCCTTAACCAATTATGTGCATATGATTATTCCATTTTTAAGATAGTGTTCTTTTTTCAGCACCTCGAGCACCTACCAACTGGAGGTTGGGGAAACTTCTTGGCCAAGGAGCATTTGGCAGGGTCTACCTCTGTTACGATGTTGATACAGGAAGAGAATTGGCTGTTAAGCAAGTTCAGTTTGACCCTGATAGCCCTGAGACCAGCAAGGTAAAGATCACTGCACAAACTACTTTGTCACATTGTAAGAAGCATTTTTACTAAAAAAAGATAATATGCAGAAGAATCTTTGGCTTTCCTTAATACAAATGATTTGCAAAACAACTAGATGATTACTTTGTACTATGGATATTTCTTTTTAGTATTTAAATTGTCTTCCTAATCTGTTATAGTATTGCTTTAGCATACTGTCAGGGACTGTTAAAGAAGGTATTGGTTAGTGACTTTAAAATGTTTATTCCGCCGGGTATGGTGGCACACACCTGTAATCCCAGCAGTTGGGAGGGTAAGGCAGGAGGATCGAAAGTTCAAAGCCAACCTCAGCAACTTAGCGAGGCCCTAAGCAACTCAGTGAGACCCTGTCTCTAAATAAAATACAAAATAGGGCTGGGGATGTGGCTCAGTGGCCGAGTGTCCCTGAGTTCAATCCCCAGTACTAAAAAAAAAAAAAAATTTTATTCCTTGGGAAATAAAAATTTCAGAATGTAATCACTTTGATAGTTCATGAAGTTAGGATTTTTTGCTTCTACAGTATTGTAAAGACTTAACAGTGAATTTTGTCTTTTAGGAAGTAAATGCACTTGAGTGTGAAATTCAGTTGTTGAAAAACTTGCTGCATGAGCGAATTGTTCAGTATTATGGCTGTTTGAGGGATCCCCAGGAAAAAACACTTTCCATATTTATGGAATATATGCCAGGGGTAAGCTACTATATTTTTTTAAAAGTAGACATTCTATTTAATAAAATATTAGTTGAACTGGGCGTTGGTGGCACATGCCTGCAGTCCCAGCAGCTCGAGAGACTGAGGCAAGAGGATCATGAATTCAAAGCCAGCCTCAGCAAAATGAGGTGCTAAGCAACTCAGTGAGACCCTCTCTCTAAATAAAATTCAAAAAAGGGCTAGGGATGTGGCTCAGTGGTCAAATGCCCCTGAGTTCAATCCCTGATAACTGCCCCCTTCCCCCGCCGCATCAAAAAAAGTATTAGTTGAGGAAAGAACAAAATTTTTATTATAAAATTTTAACCCTAAATAAGGACATTTTGGAAGAGTTTTAAATTAGAGCCGAGTAATATTTTACTTTCTATCTTCTTCATCTATCTTTGTACTTTTAAGCTTATTAATGGTGAAATATTTTGAAGTAGGTTACAGACATCATAGCAGTCCATCATATTTCTCTAAATGCCCTAAAAATATCCTTGTAGCCAATTTATCCAAACCAGATTCCAGTTTAGGACCACACATTACATTATGTCTCTGCACTCTAAAAATAATCTACCATAGTCCATTTTTACATGATATAGATTTGACAAGACAGGAGATTGTTCTTTTAACAATCTCATCTCATAGATTTCTCTAATTGTACCTTCATGGATTTTGTTTAATTTGTTCCTTTTCTCTTTATTTCCTGTGAACTTCAGGTTAGGTATAAAATCTTAGATTACCTTTTACACTTTCTTATCTCTTACGTCATAGATGAAACTGTGTACTTTATGTTGCATCCCATCAGGAGACATACGATTTGTGGTTATTTCACCATAGAGATGCTAAGAGTGATTGCTAGATTCAGATGACTGATATCCTGATTCCAACATTGTAAAGTTTTGTTTTTTCCTGCAAACCAATGGCACATATGAATATTCAGTTCCTTTCCAAACTTCCCCCTAATTTTTTTTTTTTTTTTAAATTCTGGAGATTAAACCCAGGGCCTTGTTCATGCTTAAGCATGTGCTCTACCCCTAAGTTAGAGTTACACCCCAACCCCGCACTTAAATGTTTTTAACACTGATTTATAGCCATCACTAAAGTAAATAATTTCAATAGGAGTTGTACAATGATATCTGTGGGGGCTGGAGTTGTGGCTTAGTGGTAGAGTGCTTGCCTAGTATGCGTGAGACACTAGGTTCAAGTCTCAGCACCACATATAAATAAATAAAGCTCCATTGACAACTAAAAAAATATTTTAAAAAATGATATCTGTGACCTCTTGTCATTCCTTTGTGTTGTTATTTTTTGAATCTTTAGAGGACATTTTAATACTAATGATTTTTCAGGATGGTGGTTGGGATATTCATTTAAAAATACATATAGCTTTCTAGGGCTGTAGCTTAGTGGTAGAGCACTTGCCTAGCACATGTGAGGCATTGGATTCAATTCTCAGCACCACATAAAAAATAAATAAAATAAAGGTATTGTGTTCATCTACAACTAAAAAAAAAAACATTTTTAAAAATACATACAGCCAGCCGGGCGCGGTGGCGCACGCCTGTAATCCAAGCGACTTGGGAGGCTGAGGCAGGAGGATCGAGAGTTCAAAGCCAGCCTCAGCAACTTAGCGAGGCCCTAAGCAACTCAGTGAGACCCTGTCTCTAAATAAAATACAAAATAGGGCTGGGGATGTGGCTCAGTGGCCGAGTGTCCCTGAGTTCAATCCCTGGTTCCAAAAAATAAATAAATAAATAAATAAATAAATAAATAAATAAGTAAGTAAATAAGTAAATAAATAAATAAAATACATACAGCCTAAAATCTTACTGGGTAGCATATGTTAGAAAAAGGAGTTTGATTTATGGGTCTTTATGGAGGTACTTGATTAGTATGTAGCAGGTATAGGTTGCAGTGTGAACTTATGGATCAGTAAAACTGTCTGTGGATCAATACCTAATACTCGTGTTCTTAACCAACCTTAGTGTCTCAGGAACAATGATAGACTTTTTCCTTATCATAATGAATAACTAATTGTTCCTAATGACACTATTGCTACTCAATGTCATTATGTTTTTAAAGATTCTATTTCCAGTATAAGTGGACTTTAAAAAGTCCTCTTTGGGTTCTGGGAATGTGACTTACTGGTATTGTGCTTAACCAATTGTGTGCAATTATGTGCAATTGTGTATGTGTGAGGCCTGGGGTTCAATTCCCAGAACTAAAAAAAATAAGCATAATAAATCTTCCTTGGTAGCTGTGCCCCTGTGGTATGTGCTTGTAGTTTCAGTTACTCAGAAGGCAGAAGGATTGTTTGAGTCCAGAAGTTCAAGGCAAAAACACACACCCCCTCTTTGGAAAGCAAATTGAGGGATGTATTAAAAGCAATAAAAATGTTGAAGTCATATAACCTGGTAATCTTGCAGAAATTTTTCTACAGTAGTAATCTGAAAGAAAGGAAAAGCTCTGTATATATATTTTAGTATTATCTGATAGTGGAAAAAAGGGGAAGTATTAGTGACCACAATGGAAATAAATTATGATGACATTCTCTTGAGAATGTATACTAAGAAATTAAAATTATGAAAATCATTATTATAAAGTTTGAGGAAATACTTTAATAAAAGAGAGGAAAAGAATATAAAATACTTTTAAATAATAATTACAATATTTTGAAATGTGTCTGAACAAAGAAGAAACAGAAAAATGAAAAAGTTATATTGGGATTATGGTAGATTTTTCTTATTCACATTTCTTTTACTGTTAGTGCAATAAATATTTACATTAAATAGAAAATTATGAATAAGTATGAACACAAACCGTTATCATTAAAGGTAATATTAATTAAAGTGGTTAAAAATGATTTACATCACAAATAGAGATGTATAATCTTTATAAAGTTTTATAATCTTTTTGAGAATGTAAATTTCCATTTATTGAATTGAGATAATATAATGCAAATAATGAAACCCATTTAAGTACTTATTGTTTAAATATTAAGTTGAACTGGTATATGATGAAGTGATGGTTATGCATTTAGAAAGATTTCTTAAATTGAATATTATAATATTTCAAAGCTTTTATTATTTTAATTTTTCAAATTCAATACAATTTGCCCTTCCTTCTTTCTCTTTATTTTTTTCCTCCACAATCACTTTCTTTTTTATTAGAACATTATAGTTATACATAGCAGTTGGATTCATTTTGACAATCATCATATAATTTTAAGACTAAACCCAGGACTATTCAGGAAGGGAGAACTGATTAAACTTGTTTCTCATTAGCTACACTTGGTTTTGTATAGGCAGCTATCTGCATCATATCATAGGTTGTCCTTTGAATTTGAAAAGCATGTTACTAAATTAATAATATTGAAAGTCTAAGTGAAATAAACATGTAACATAGCAAGACTATGACAATGACTGAATTTATATATATATATATATATATTCCTATACTTTCTTGAATTCCCAAGTGTGTGAAATGCTATATACTTTCTCTCATTAAATTTAATGTGATGGGCTCCTTTGTGACCTAGAATCCCACTATCAAAATTGTCATTCTGGAAAAAAAAAAAAATGTCATTCTGGGACAGGAGGCGGTGGGGAAGGAAAGATAGTAGACTGAGACAGACAGTATTACCCTCTGTATATGTAAGATTTTATGGCCGGGTGCCATGGTGCACGCCTGTAATCCCAGCACTTGGGAGGCTGAGGCAGGAGGATCACAAGTTCAAAGCCAGCCTCAGCAACTTAGTGAGGCCCTAAGCAATTCAGTGAGACCCTGTCTCTAAATAAAATAAAACACAAAATAGGGCTGGGGATGTGACTCAGTGGTGGAGTGCCCCTGGGTTCAATCCCCAGTACCAAAAAGAAAAAAAAGTTTTATGAATCGTGTGAATCTACATTGTGAAAAAAAAGATATATTCCCTGCTGTATAATTATATCAAAATGGGTTCTGCTGTCATGTATAATTAAAAAGAACCAATTAAAAAAAGTCATTCCATTCTTTTACCCAAATTTAGCTTTCCATTCCTTAGTTTGTATAGAATTACATTCATTCTTGGAACCATAACTTTTTTACCTAAAAAGTTTTTAGTTACCTAAACTAGCATTTGGCTTCTCTTCTCTCTCTCCACCCTCCTCCCTCTCCTGGCCCTCTCCCTCCCCTGTCCCGCTCCCTCTCCTACACACACACAAACACACAGAGTTGTTTAAAAGTTTTTTAAGTTGTAGATGGACATAATACCTTCTTTTTATTTATTTATTTTTTATGTGGTGCTGGGGATGGAATCCAGTGCCTCACATGTGCCAGCCAGGTGCTCTACCACTGAGCTATAATCCAAGCCCCACACAGAATTTTTAGCTAGCATAGTTCTTTCAACCCATTCTAGTCATACATGCTGCAGAAATTAATTTTTTGTAGTACACCGGTGTAAACAGACAGCATTGATGGAGCTGTTAGCAGACTTAGGCCACTGGTCCAGCTGCCCAGAGGATCCATATCCCCACCACTCTAGAAGTATTTTTGTACCTGTTGTTTAGAGAGCTCAGTTGTAGTTTTGAGATACACAGAATACTGTGTATCACTGCAAGTGGAGACATAGTAAATAGACTGTGAACAAATGGGCCACAATAGATTACAGGTATGAGTGGTAAACTTTCCACATGTGTGTTTGAAAGTTTAGGTTTGCAGAATTGCACACTGCTATCTCTGCGGGGATCACTCATGAGTAGTGGAAACAGCACATGAGTGAATCTGTAACATCCAAACATCTATTTTATTTGACAGAGTACATAGTTTTCCAAATTGAAGGAGAGACAGAAACAACTTATTTTTAAAAAAATTTCCCCTGTAAAGCATTTATTTTTATCTATTGAAGTTTTGATAAGTAACCATAATGTGCACATTGGAATCACTAGGAAAGCTTTTTCAAAATTCAAATGTGTGGGTCTCAACCTCAGGCTGATTCAGCATACTCAGAAAAAGATACCTCATCATGGGCCTATAAAAACACACAAAAATTTTGAAATTCCCCTTTAATGTACTTTTGTATGTTTTGAACTAGAGTGTTGAGTATATATGGTGAATACTAGAAAATTGAATTTGTTCTGATTTCTTGTCATACCCCTTTCTTTCTCCAGAGAAATAAATCAGCAAATGTCAATAAAACAGTGTTTTAAAAACAGTAAGAACAAAAAATAAATAAATAAAATTCAAGTAGAACATAGATGAGTTAAAAAGAAAAACAAAAAAATATTTAGGGCAAAATAAATCTCAAGATGAATGTACCCGGAGGACCTTTGAAAAAAGGGTTGCAAGGAATAGGAGGTTGTTAGAACCAACATAGTCATAGAAACAAGGGCATCAGTTAAAACACAGTTTTAATAGCTTCTCTCAGCTATGACATATACTCTTCCTCAGTTAGAGTCAGGGAATGTTAAATTGTGTTGCATATTATATCTTTACTAACCATTTCTGCCCTCTCCAATTACAGCTTCCCAGTCATGAACTCTAGGATTATCTTAAAAACAAAGATTTTGTAGCAATTTTCATTTCAAACCATACCATAGTTGTTTTGTTGTTTTCTTTTATCCTAGGGTTCAATTAAGGACCAATTAAAAGCATATGGAGCTCTTACTGAGAATGTGACTAGGAAATACACCCGTCAGATTCTGGAGGGTGTCCATTATTTGCACAGTAATATGATTGTCCATAGAGATATCAAAGGTAAGTAATGTACTTTTTATCTTAAGTGCACAGTTCTTTGTGAATGCAAATGAAAAAGTGATATGGTGAAGATGTTTAACACTTAATACATCTCCCTCTAAAACACCACAGGGAAACAGTTCTGCTTTTCTCACAGACTGTCAGTGTCTTTAAAAGAGTCCTGATATTTAGGTCTCCACAAATGACTAGCTCCACTGTGGGGATTCATAGAATCAATAAAGGTCAAAATAACATAAATGGCACCACATTTTCATGTATATTGTATAGGTATTAGAATGCAGTAGTTAAGCTGGGCATGATGACACACACCTGTAATCCCTGTGATTTTGGAGACTGAGGCAGGAGGATCTCAAGTTTGAGGTCAGCCTCAGCAACTTAGCAAGGCCCTAAAATATTTTGGCAAGACCCTGTCTCAAAAAATAAAAAATAAAAAGGGCTGGGGATATATCTCAGTAGTAAAGTGTCCCTGGTTCAATCTCCAATACCAAAGAACCAAAGCAAAACAAAATAATGTAGTGGTTAAGAGTTGGGGCCCTATTACTAAATAACCTGATTTAAATTCAGGCTTTATTTGTCACTGACTCTGTAACCTCAGATTAGGTGACTCTGATTAGTCACCTAATCTCTCCATACTTTAGCTCCTCTTCTATGAAGATTCTTACAAGGATAAATGAGTTTAATGCACGTAATTACTTAGAACAGTGCCTGGTACTTAGAAAGCATTCAAAAGTTAGCTACAATGATGACACATTTGACGTTGAGATCATATTGGAGGTTAGAGGAATAGATGTCATTATCTAGGGGTAGACTAGAAGCCAGGACTGAGTTGTGAAGAACTCCAACTTTTTTTAGGGATCAGGCATGTAGGAAGAGCATATAAATCACAAAAGCATTAGGAATGTGTAAAATTTGAGAGTGCTTAAAACTGTGGCAGAGCATACCTGGAGCTCTGTTTCCATACAGACTGGGTTGTGACCCCAAATTTAGAAATCATTTTTATCAATCAAAAATAAATTAGTAAGTGTAAATATGTGCATATAAATACATTATTCATTGGTCTTCCTGGGACTTTATGAGCTCCTCGGCTTTTGCCCTATAGTGTGGCACATCCTGGCTGTGGCCATATTCAGGCAAAGTAGAACATTCATTCCTAACTAGAGCATTCATTCCAGTTTCTGGTGATGTAATAGATGTTTACAATGCCTGAGCCAGAACACATGTACTAGAGTAGGGCTTATTAGTGAATATGAGAGGACAAGAAACATGGCCAATGATCTACCCATTTTGGGCAGACCTCAGTTGTTCAGTATAAAACTTAATCACTTAAAAGAACCTCATAGAGAAATTTTTTAATTAGGAATAATGTGTATTCAAGGTAGCTTCTCACTGGCCTTTGTAACAAGGCAAGGCATAGAAACTGAGTGTTTTAACCACTATAGGGATCCTCTTCTACCTTTCCAGAAAGACTGATAAACCACCCCCGTCAGGTGAGGAAGGTAGAAGCAAGATGATTTTAAAATATTATAGGGCACATAATATTGATGAGGGAGAAAAGTAAAATGTAAAAGTAAACGTGCAATAGAATCTCAAGTTTGTAAAATTCAGGTATGACCCAGAAGGAGAATATCCATGTGATTAAATCTTATCTAATGGCAAGATAGTGATAGTTGTTTTCTACTACAAACTTTTTATTTTGCTGTATTTTCCCGGGTGTTTTGTTTTGTTTTGTTTTGCAGTGCTGAGGATTGAACTCAGGGCCTTGTGCATGCATGGCAAGCACTTTATCAACTGAGCTATATTCCCAGCCCTATTTCCCAGTTTTTTTTGTTTTTTTTTTTTGTTGTTGTTGTTGTTTTGCTTTGTTTTTTATTTTGGCAGTGCTGGGGATTGAACCCAGGGCCTTGTGCTTGCAAGGCAAGCACTCTACCAACTGAGCTATATCCCCAGCCCATATTTCCCAGTTTTTAAGAACAACTTTTAAATGGTAAGGGAAAAGAAAAGAAAGTTGATTGGTTATATGTTGCAATCTATGAGTTCATCATGAAACTTTTGATAAAACTTAATTGATCAGCTGGGCGTGGTGGCACAAACCTGTAATCCCAGCTACTCAGGAGGCTGAAGCAGGAGAATCACAAGTTTGAGGCAACCACAAGCAACTTAGTGAGATTCTGTCTCAAAAATAAAAAGACTTGATGCTCAGTGTGTTGGTACATGCCTGTAATCCCAGTAATATGGAAGTCTGAGGCAGGAAGATTCCAAGTTTGAGGCCAGTGTAAGGCAATTTAGCAAGATTCTGTCTCAAAATTTATAAAAGGTCTGGGGATGTATCTTACTGGTACAATGTCTGCTGATCATGTATAAGGTCCTGGGTTCAGTGTCCAGCGCTGCAAAATAAATGGGGACAGGGGATGAGTGGGAAATAGAGAATAAAAAACAAATGAGCCTAGAGTACAGATCTTAATTTTGATACTATTCTCTCCTAAAAGGGCCAGGGTTCATTGGAGAAATGACTGATTCTGGGACTGGGGCAGGATGAGCCTAGTCATTCTTCTGCCAGAAAGTTAAAAAAAAAAAAAAAAAAGTACTCAAAACAACACAGAAAACAAAAACAAACAACATAATGATAGGGGTATGGCAAAGAGATAGAGGAGCCAGTAGAAAGGGCTCCCAAACACCAAAGCTGATAAAACTTGAATAACAACAAAGTAGTACTAAATTATAACCCAAAGTAAAATATTTCTCCGTGTGTTCAGAGAGATATAAATGAATATTTTAATAATGGGAACAGGGGACAGTTCTCCTGCAGAATAATTCCAAATAATTTAGGAATTATTTGATCATAATTCCTGGAGCCTAATTCCCTTCCTCTTGTGAACTGCACAAATGCATTTCTTTAGGAGAATACAGTATGGAGCTGGATGTGGTGGTGGCACACCTGTAATCCCAGTGGCTCAGGAGACTGAGGCTGGAAGATCACTAGTCAAAACCAGCCTCAGCAGTTTAGTAAGGCTCTAAGCAATTTAGTAAAATCTTCTCTCAAAATAAAAAAAAGACTGGGGATGTGGCTCAGTGGTTAAGCACCCTGAGGTTCAATTCCCAGTACCAAAAAAATAAAATAAGTAAAGACAGTATAGAATGGAGAAAGTGACCTTACACTGGAGAAGGAAACAAATACTGCCTCTAGCCAGGCAGTCAGTATCAGTGGTAACGGCAATGTTGACAGTTATGTGCTGTCAACACATACTGAGTACACAGAGTAGTACTCTGTACTACTTACAGAGTAGCTTGTTTGGACTTTAGTTAGTACTTTATCTCTGGTCTTCTTCCCCAGAACTCATAACCCCAATCTAATCATGAGAAGAATATGAGACAAGTCCTGATTAAGGGACATTCTATAAAATCTCATCTTAGAAATATCAGGGTTATCATAGAAGTGGAAAAATAAAATTAATAGAGGTAAAATCCAATATTAAGAAAAACTTTAAAATACGGGTAACTAATATTTAAGTATTGGATGAAAGTGCCAGAAGTTTTTGATTATAAAGGACCCTCAGGAAGTTCCTGAGGAGAAACTGACTTCTTGGGGAAATAATTTTCAACTATGTGCTTACTCCTTTATGACAGAGAAACAGGGGCCATGAGCGTGCTAGTGCTTTTTTGGTGCTTCACCCTTAACCTTTCCTCCCCGCTTTCTCTTCTTGTTTACCTTCCACCCTGCCACAGTTCTTTTCAGTGGGAGAACCTTCTTAGGTCCTGAAGTATAACATAGCTGATAAAAAATTCAGTGTTCACCCAGCAGATCCTTAATTAGTACCAACTGTGTGTAACTGGCAGTATGCCGGGTCAGGCTCAGAAGATGAAAAGCAGCAATTTGGATAGATTGAGGAATCCACTAGTACTTCTCTGTCATTGTTCTTTTGTATTATATTCCAGAATGCCAATACAATTAATGAGGTTCTTTCTTACTTTTAGGTGCAAATATCCTGCGAGATTCAACAGGCAACGTCAAACTAGGTGATTTTGGGGCCAGCAAACGGCTTCAGACCATCTGTCTCTCTGGAACAGGAATAAAGTCTGTCACAGGTACACCATACTGGATGAGCCCTGAAGTCATCAGTGGAGAAGGCTATGGCAGAAAAGCAGATATCTGGTAGGTGTTGATGTGAGATTTGCCTGAAAACTTAGGTATTATGTGTGTTTTCACACAGGATTGAAAATACTGAGCCAGATTTAGATTATTTTTTGAACTTTTGAATTAGGATGTATGAATTGTAAGGATTAAAATCATTTTGGGGAAGAGGGTACCAGGGATTGAACCCAGGGGCACTCAACCACTGAGCCACATCCCCAGCCCTATTTTGTATTTATATTGAGAGACAGAGTCTCACTGAGTTGCTCAGGGCCTTGCTTTTGCTGAGGCTGGCTTTGACCTCCGTGATCCTCCTGCCTCAACCTCCTAAGCTTTCAAGAGTGAGCCACCTTGCCCAGCACTGGATTAACATCATTTTAATCATGTCTCATTGAGGCTTATAATTAACTAAATATTTAGATTCCTTGAACCTGTTTTCCCTTCTTTAGGAAGGATTTTGTCTTAAGCAAACCTCAGCATTAGATAGGCATCATTTCCCTGAAGAAGTTTAAAAGCAATTAATTATTGTTAGTGTTCTTAAAATTCACTTGATCTTTAATTGCTTAATATTTTTTAAAACACAAAATGGCTATTTCCTGCTTCTCATACACAAAAAAAACTTTAGTCAATGTTTATTTTAGGTACCCCAAGGCAAACAATTTCTTTTCTTTTTTGGATGCCAGAGATTAAAGCCAGCAGTGCTTAACCACTGAGCCACATCTCCAGCCCTTTTTAAAATATTTTATTTAGATACATGCTTAGGGTCTTGCTAAGTTACTGAGGCTGGCTGTGAAATTGAGATCCTCCTGCCTTAGTCTCCTGAGCTGCTGGGATTATAGGCATGTGCCAGCCTAAAAACTCTAGCAAAAAATTTCTAATACTTGTATTCTTTATAAAATGAAGACAAAAAATTATTAAGATTAGGCAGATAACTATATAAAGCAAAAATAATAAAATGAATAATATTCTTTGCCTAATTGTATAGGTTGCTTATAGTAATTAAATTGTGGTATGCTTTTGATTTTTATGTTTATTTTATGGTTTTATGTAATCAACAACCTTTTGATGAAACTTTAAACTTGAAATCAAGTCATATGTATGTGGATTTCACTCCTGTTTCTCATTTCTGGTTAGCCTGCTTTCTTTCCTGATGTTATTGCTCATATTGTGTATTTCTGTTTATTTCTTTTTAGGAGTGTAGCATGTACTGTGGTAGAAATGCTGACTGAAAAACCTCCTTGGGCTGAATTTGAAGCAATGGCTGCCATCTTTAAGATTGCCACTCAGCCAACAAACCCAAAGCTGCCACCTCATGTCTCAGACTATACCCGAGACTTCCTCAAACGGATTTTTGTAGAGGCCAAACTGAGACCTTCCGCTGATGAACTCTTAAGGCACATGTTTGTGCACTATCACTAGCAGCTGGTAACCTCTCCTGTGCCTCCACCTGGCTCCCATCTGATCGTTCACCTTCTCTCTGACTGCACTTTTCTTTTTTATAAAAAAGAGAGATGGGGGAGAAAAAAGACAAGAGGGAAAGTATTTCTCTTGATTCTTGGTTAAATTTGTTTAATAATAATAGTAACCTAAATTTTTTATATTTAGTCTTTTTTCCCTTATAAGAACTTGAAACAACTTCCTTTTTTTTTTTTTTTTTTTTTTAAATAATGTACTGATGTGGTTCAGAGAGATAAAGCACTTTAGTACATAGTAACTCTTTTTAGTACAAACAAATCATTTGGAATACCGAAAGATTGTAGAGTCTTTCCCTGTATCACTGACATATTGATGGTGTTGGGGAGACATGAAAGACAAGGAGAAGATGATGTACAATTTGTAGTTTTTAGTGATAGTATTTAAAGTAGTTCCTCATTTGTGGGGTTGAGCCCTAAACTTGAGTTTAGGGTAGGTACTCTATAAAGAATATAGATTCTTATATCTGTATTCTTTAGATCATAACCTCTGTCTACCAAGCTTTTTGCTCAGTAGGAATCTTGATAGAAGATGTGAATATCTAAGAGGTATGTTTATTTGTTAATTCTAACCGGTATAGTAAGCAAATACACTATAATAGATCCATGTTACTGGAATCTGTAAACCTTGAGGGATAGTGTTCTGCTTTAAAAAAAAAAAAAAAAGATACTGTTTTATTTAAGGCAGATATGGGAAGTCAATGAGTAAATCTAACTAAAAGACAAAAAGAGATTGCTTTCATTAAGTGTGTGAGCAATAGAAGAGACCACATTTGCTAGTAAACAGAAATCATGAAAAAATGAACTATTGTTTAGCCTATGTGCTTTATTTGAGGGGGGGGGAGTTCCAAAATTAAGGAAATTGAGAAAAAATAAAAATCATATATTCTGTCTTCCTATTTCTAGCTCCTGATTTCCCATAGCTAACAGTCTTTAGGAACTAAGGGCGAAGCCTGGAGTATTCATATGTATTCATATGTTAAAGTTAATGTAATGAGAAGAAATCCTTTTCTTGGGATCACAGAATACTGAAGCACCTCAGAAAACAAGACACCAAGTAAAATAGTGAGGTTGTCATTGGTGGCACAGGGATAATTTCATTTCACTTGGGTTTAGCAATGCCTGGAGACATTTTTGTTCATCACAAATGGGAAGATACTTCTGGTACTAGTGGGTATAGGCCAGGGATGCTGCTAACGAGACTAATACACAAGGAATTATCCTGTCCTAAATGTCAAAAGTGCTGGAGTTAAGAGACCCTGAAGGAAAGGCCAGTCCCAAATATAAACTGAAAACAACCATTTACAAAGTGATAATTACAAAAAAAAGCAAATTTCAAAGAAAAAGGATGTCTTGCAAAATAAGGGTTTTATAAGAGCAGATGCCACTACCTTAAGCCCAAGATGAATGATCTCCAGCAAACAGCAAGTAGCAATCACTTCTTTACCAGCAGCCTGTTGCATCCAAATCAGTAATTTTTCCATTTTAGAAACAATGTGTTTTGATTAGAAGGCATGAATCTTGATAGAAGATATGAATCTCTAAGAGGTATGTGCATTGTTGCTAGCATCAGTGAGCTCAGCCTCAGTGTGTATTCTTTACTTAAAAGTCAGTTCATAATCATGGGCAGAGAAAAACATATCAAAACAAAATGTTTACTGCAAACAGGAGAGTTAAAATGCTGTTAGGCATTTCTGGTATGGAGTACCCACTAAGAGCAAGAACACAAAATGAAAAGAGACAGTTGGGAAAGATCCCACCATCTCCAATGGAATTGTGCTAATTAAAAAGATGAGGATGTCAGTAATTTGGCTACTTGTAATTTTTTTCAGCATATCAAAGCAAGTGATAAGTACTTTTATTTTTAAAGATCTAGAAAATAATTGTCTTCCAGGCAGCCCTAAAAATGATGCCTTTCATAGAATTTCTAAGGGACTAAGGTATTCTTATTTTCTGCTACAAGTTATGCCCATTTAGGGACACAAAATACTTTGTTTCAAAATTGGATAGGTCTTGTTTTACCATATCAAGGTCTCACCTGGCATTTCCTGTAAGAATATTTGAAATTCCACTAGCTAGTCTGAGAAGTCAAAGCACAAAATTAGTTATTGATGCTTCTCCCATACTCTGAAAAATCAAAGGAAGCAGCTTGCAAAGAACAATAATCAGGTGCCTCCTGCTTTGATAAATCCACTATCGACTCTTTGAGCTAGAAACATAATCCCCAAGTTTGTGGATCTATTATAATCTCTTTATCTTTTATGAGTGATGGTATCTTTTATACTTGAGCAAGATCATGCAATCTGGACCAGTGGACTTTTCTTTGTTTCTTTGTCTCCTGTAATTTCCTTTTTGGCTCATTTTTGGTCTGTCAGGGTAACCAGCAGTGCAGAATATGAGGCAAATGCCTTCAAGAAATCTAGGGAGAATATGGAATGCAAACCAAAATTATTTGCTTTTTTCAGTCTCCATTTTCTAAATGCTATAGAAAATGAAGGCACCAAAAATAAACTACTACCTTAACACTGCTGCAGATGACCATTGCTTTATATTAAAAAAAAAATATTAGCTATAGGACAATAATGTTCTTTTATGTAAAGACTTAAAAATAGTTTACAGAGTTATTATATAGAATATGATGTGAATTTATTCCAAACAAGTTGTGAAGGTACCAAAAACAAAAGTTAATATATATAAAAACTACTAGAACAAAAAAGCTTGAAGTGGGGGTGGGGCATGGAAGACCAAAAGTAAATTAAAAAATAATTGGAAGGAAACACTTTTATCAGGGGAAATTAAATATTACACTGTTTTTCTTCTTTCTAATGATGGTATGGGTCAAGAAATGAAATTTGAACTTTTTAAGATGACTATAAATGTACTTTGTTTTTTAAATGCACACTGCTCTTCTACTATAGTGTTTCTTTGCTGAGGCTGGAAAATGGCCAGACTGCTGACTTTGTGCCTTTAAAATGCATTCTGCTTTGACAGTGGCAGACTTTTTGGTGCTGGAGAAGATTTACTAGCAGTCTTATATATGCTTTTCAGGAAATACCTTTATACTTAGGCCTTGAGAAATTCGAAGTGGCATGACTTAGGCTTGGACCAAATATAAGATCTTTTGCATTGTGAAGTGTATTGAATTTAAAAAGCTGAAAAATATCATAATGACTAACGGAAATTTCAATGGATTGATAATTCTTTAAAATACGTTTAAAGACTGAAAATTTCAGAATGAGTGTCTTGAAAAATTTTAGCACTTTTCCTTGTTTACAAAGCTTGTTTTTAACTTTAAAAATGACTAAGATTATATTGCCTTAGAAAGTTTTAAAAGGCACAGTCACCCCTTAACATATGTAAGAAATTGAGTATGCACATGCTAAACTGCAAAAGGAAATTAGAACTTTGATTTCAGAATAAATCAAATTGGCTTTTATTTAAGAGTCTTTACCCTATTCCCAATAGGAATTACATTAAAAGAATGAAATATTTCTTTACAGCTTTTTGCTTCAACAGCTGTTACATAGATCAGGTCTGATCTGTGGTTTATCTAAGATGGGGTATATGAAATCACTAAGGAAATAAAATGAAATCTGTGTAGTTTAGCAAGATGACCAAGCCAGCTATAGACTCCTTTACCCCTGGCAGAGTTCTGTGCCAACAATATTGTTTGGGGGTCTAAGAACTAATAGCTTGATAGAAAACTGCATGGTGGTGTCAATCAAGTATGCAAATCTATCCATTTTCTTTAAAATAGGGTGAATTTTTTTCATTTATTTATTCAATAATTGTGACTTACTTTGTTGGGTACTAGATTAATAGTCTAGGTCACAGTCTAGAAGAGCATGGACAACAGATAGTTACTCTATGGCATATCCTAACTGAAAGTTCAGCAGTGATGTTTTAAAATGTTATTTTTTAATGAAGTAAGGGGAAAGCAATTTGGGCTTATCTTAGTTGGCTGTTGTAAACTAAAATGTCATTAACAAGAGGAATTAAGAGTAAAAGTGTCTTCAAACTGGAATCCTCCCCTCTAGACCAGACAACCTCTTTCTCAGGACCACCCCCTCTTTCTACAAAACACAGCCTCTACTCACACCATCCCGGGGATAGGGAACATTTATTCCACAACACAGTGGAATAAATACAGTGTTCCCCCGCCCCCAGAAGTTTCTTTTAAAAAAAAATACATTTTCTTTTTATCTAAATTATGACAATACCCACACTTTCACAGAAAATGAACTCTGTCAACAGTATTATTTATGCTAGAATTAGGACAATTTCTCAAGACCATATTTTATCTTTAGGCTTAGTATTTGTTTTTAATGTAATGTTCATATTTATTTGAATTTTAAAATTGGTTAAATGTTAATGTAAAGCAATTTAATTGTTAATTTTTAGTAGTGCCTTTTTCTCTATGCCTTAATTTTATTTTATATTACTAATTCAAATTACCCACCAAAATGAAGATTTTTCCAAAATCAGTAGACTTCATGAGTTCATTTGGCCTTAAACTGTGTATTGGCCCTTAAATGTTTCTTAATTCCTGCTTCCTCCTATCTTTTCTACCTCTTTTTTTTTTTTTAAATGTCAGGAGAGAAGAAACATTAGCATTTGTGATAGATACATTACAGTCTCCTCTAGACATGAATTCCTAAAATAAACATAGTAAGATGTATTTTCATTCTAAAGAAACACAGCAAATTGTTTTCTGGGTTGACTACTTGATTTTTAATCACATTGACATTGTCCATGTTCTTTATATTATGGTTTGGTTGTGATTTTTTCATAGCTGAGCTAGAGTGGTTGTTTTTGCCCTAAAGAGATCATTTTAAATAGTTTTAAAATGTTGAGGCAATGAGACTTAGTGCATTGAGCAGGAAATACAGGGGTAGTGAATTCTAATCCTTAGTTTTTAACTAACATTTTGACTAATATTCCAGCTTACTTTTCTGTGAAGAGAGTGAGTGTGAGTGTGTGTGTGTGTGTGTGTGTGCGGAGTTGGAGCAAGGGTGGGAAGGAAGCAAAGGGTATGAGTGTTGAATTAGATAAGTCTAGGAAGAACAGCTCAAAAAATGTAAGACCTACTGATGATGAGAGTAATTACCATCCTCAAGTAGGAATGCCAGTACATTTTTCATAAGTAGCTAGTATAAGTAATTTTAATAAAGGTATTTATTGTAAATTGCCAAACTCTTGGTTGCTAAAAAATAGACTAAAATTCAATTTGTGTGTGTATGTAAAAATGAGCTTATATATAATTCTTAAATAGAAAGTAATTGATCTAACATAGTTCTTCATGAATTCTTTTGGATAGAATTTCTGCCAGACATTATCTAAACCAGCTTCCTTAGCTTACCAAGTATTCAAAAGGAAATTTTCTTATACCTCTTTTTGGTTGGCTAGGGAAGGCATGCTGTGAATCCACTGTTCCTACTTCATAGTCATCTTTTAACTTTGGTTTGACTTCTGCCATGGTCTGAGCAACATGCCCTAATAGGTATGGGAAGGATCAAGGCCACCCATCTTTCTCCATCCTCACCTTTCAGAGCTGTAGAGATTCTTTTCTCAGTGGAAGTGACAGTGGTTAATGTTGAGCTTCAGGAAGGTGAGGGAGGCATCATAGTAAAGAAAAGAGTAAATTGTATCCGTTGTCCAAATACAGTCTCATATAATTCTTCATTTCTTTCATAATTGTGCATTTTAATTGACAGTCACATTGTTAATAACAACAAAGACATTCAATCATGAATACTGTTATTCCCGCTGCCTGATGACTTCTCGTTTGCATCACAATCTGTATTTTTAGAATTACTTTAAACCAAAGCTTTTATATTCCCTGCACACATAGCCAAAATGATTCGCACTATTACATCTGCCCACTGTAAGCTAATAGAATAAAAATAATAAAGCAGGTACTAGTATGATTTGTATACTGGTCTATCATTCAAGGGAAAAGGACAGGTGCTCAGTGTTTGCATTTAGAGGTACAGAATTTACTTCAACTATGTAGACATTACAAAATGAAGCTTGTACACGTGCCAATCTTACTAATGTCACTTGAGTATAGATGCATGTAGATACACATTGACATCCAGTGCCTCGGTGGCATACTTTTTTCTAGTGTCTTAACATTTATGAGCTTGTATTTGACTTGCGGGGCATTTCAGCAAAGCTGTGAAGAAAAACAGGTTATGACTGATGTCTGCTTTGTGCCATAGACATTTTGGAACATAAGAGATGTCTGCTTTTTAGTATACGTGCAGAATTTGTCCCCAAAATGGATTTCTAAATCTCTTAATGTCAGTTGAGAAAAGTTTATCACTATTCCTGAAAAGCACTTTTGTGTTCACTTATTTATATATTTGTAAAGCTTCTTAATCATATGTAATTATAATTTTAGAAAGGAGAGATAAGTAACACAATTATATCTTAAACTCTGTTAGATACTTAGACTCCAGAATGAATTTGACATATTCTCATTTTCCAAAGATTTTCTTTCCACTTGAAGTAAAGAGAGGACTAGTTGACACATTTGATGGAAAGGCTTATGGGCAAAAGAAAAGGGGGCCAAACCCTTAAAGTACTCTTTTCAATTAAAAGTACAGTGTCTAGGGATAAGAATACTTCTTTAATTAAACACAAACTATTATTTTAATACAATCTTAATTAGCAAAAGGTTTACATTTTTTCTCTCACTGTTGGTTTTTAAATTTGCTACCCTGCATCCTGAAATATTATGAAAAAGTTAATACCAAAAATACTTTTAATGTCTGACATCTCTTACATTTCACATGGTTCTTTTTATTCATTGTAAATAAAAGTAAACTTGGATAAATTTAAAAATAAACTTTTAATTGTTGCAAACTATGATTATCAATTTGTAAATTGACCCTTTGACTTAATGTACATTTTTTTAAAGTAGCCATTAAATTCTCTATATTTAACATATTGGTTTCTCTCAGTAGATGTTTTTAATCTCATTTGAATGCTGGGCAGTTTATAATTATGTACAAAGGTTTTTTGGTTTCCTATGAAGGTTGAGTTTTTTTGCACACTTTTGAATATGTTTCATTTGTACACTGATTTACTACTTTGACCAATAATTGTTGAGTGTATGAGCATCATGAATGGGTGCATTAAACTACTGTCTGTGTCTCTGTTTCCACTTCTCTCAAGATGTAGCCATCATTTACTGCACTGCTATGTCTGACTTACTTCTACAACTTATCTATGGTTCTATCTTTGTCTTAAGAACTCAGGAGTTCCAGTTTACTCTCTAATTTTATAACTGTATTCTAAAATCCATTACTAAGTTGTAAGTATGCTTTGTAACTCTGTATCGGAGATGTGTGTTTGTGTGGAGATGTCTTTTTCTGTTTGTAGGCACATGTATATATCCCAGTAAATTCTTATTTTCATTTCATTTCTACATTTTTATGAACTTGTTTTATAAGGGTACTATTTAGTTAGGATAATTAAATATATATAAAAGCTTTCTGAGAGATTTATTTACTATATGAATATATTTTCAGCTGGCTGATCAAAATTATTTTTTTAATTTTGTTTTTAACCATTTAAGATGTATTTGTATTTCCAGAATTGGAGACAAGTTGTACTTAGAACTCAATTAAAATATTCTTAACAAGGAAAAGCATTCTTTTGACAATTCTGTGAAATGCAAATTAAAAGAAAGACAGGCTTTAAGCAGTAGCAAAAACATACTGTCCACTAACATGGCCTTTGAATTCTCAGAACTATGAAAAAAATGTGAGAAATGAAATTGTTTTGAAAAGATGTCAAGATTTTTATATCTCCAGTTGCTGTGGGCCTGTCCTACTGTTGTTTTTAAATATTTCCTTTATTCTACCCCCAAAAGATTACAACTTTTAGTTTTTCCCCTATTGGGCAAGGTCAAACTGTTTTTATAAAACAATACAATGGTATATTGTGATTCTCTGTAATTGATTAAAAATTGGTTTAGAGATGTCCAAACATGCATTATTGTGTCTTTATACTGTACTGTGTGTTTTAAGTAACTGGCAGAAAAAGATTTGGAAATTAGGTTTCCAATCTGACAATATTATTGTATTTGAAGAAAATCTTGTTTTAATATGCAGTACCACATAAAATTACTAGTGTTAGGAATAAAGTCCAATGTTGAGGTTGAATGTCATTAAGATTACTATGTTAAAAGGAACCAGTGTGATTAGAACCTACCAGAAGCCAGATATAGTGTGGTATGTGCCACATTTCATGCACATTTTGAGTTTATGTTCATTCAAAATTGTGCTTGTAAAAATGTATACAATTCTTTATAATTTCTATGTTCTTATTTTTTTCTTGCTGGTAAATAGCTTTTTTAAAAATCTAATATAAAAGAAACCATGTTTATATTTTGTTAGTGATCAATGACTTTGTTTATATGGAAATTTGTATATTGTTGGCACACATTTTTGTTCAGATTTATCATGCATGAAGGCTTGCAATAATTAGCACAATGAAAATTGCTTTATCTTACATATTAGTTCTTTTTTTTTTTTTTTGGAAAGATTGTGGTGCAAAGGCTTACTCTAAGTAACCTGGACATGGAATGAATATAAATGAATGGCACTTTGAGTGTTAATAAAGCTGATATTTATTTCCACTGTGATTATTTTGTTCTGATGTTTTCCTGAACACAGTGTGTTGCAGATGTCCCTTCTTGCTTGAGTTGATAACTCTCTAGAAGAGAGCAACTTATTGAGACCCTGTCTCAAAATTTTAAAAAGGGCTGAGGATGTAACTCAATGGTAAAGTGCCCCTGGTTAAATTCCCAGTTAAACACACACACACACACACACACACACACACACACACACACACACACAAAGCCTACTACTATCTTACCTACTAAGAATGAGGAATGGTTTCTCATAAAGATAATTTAAATTAATACATTCATATAGCATGCAGGCCCAAACTCAGAATCCTGTCTGACCTAGCAGTTTTAATGTCTAGGAATGAATCCTGTGAAAACAATTATGAATGTGGTAAGATATACCTATAAAAACCTAAAATTGGAACTCAAAATGTTTTAACAATAAGGGCTAGCATAACAAAGTACCACAAACTAGGTGGCTGATAACAAATTTTATTATCTCGCAGTTCTGGAGTCTAGAACTCTAAAATCAAGGTGTTAGTAGGTCCACTCTTCCTCTGAAATCTGTAGGGAAGTTCTTGCCTCCTCCCACTTCTAGTAGCCCCAGGCATTCCGTGGCATGTGGTCACCATCCAATTTCTGTTTCCATAATCACATGATATTTTCCCTCTATGTATTCCTTGGTAGGTGTTCTTTTTATAACAACACCATTCAATTAGGGTATGTTCTTGTGACCTCATTTTGATTACCTCTGTAAAGACCCTCTTTCCGAATAGGTCACATTGTATATATATCAAGAGAACATATAAATACCTTTTTATGGGATATAGGGAGACAAACACAGTTCAACCCACCACAGTCTGTCCTCTGACTCCTAACACTTCATATCCTTCCCAGATATAAATACATTCATCCCATCTCAACATCCCCAAAAGTTTTAATCATTCCAGCATCAACCCTAATAAGCCCAACATTTAAATACCAGCTCAAATCTCATCATCCAAATCATTCAAACCAATTAGACTGAGGATTTATGCTGGAGCAAAAAACCTTTCCCATCTGGGAAACAAGGTAAGTTACCTGCTTTCAAATTATGATGGGATGAGTAGAGGATAGACATCCCCATTCTGGAAGGAAAAATGGGAAGTAAAAAGGCTTGTGGGTCTCAAGCAAGCCTGAAACCTAGCAGAGAAAATTATGTTGGATTTTATGGCTTGAATAATTCTCTGGCTCAATCTCTGTCCTCAGGGTTCACCAGGGCTATGTGGTTTTTCCCTGAAGAACTAAGGAGGTGGCCCAAGGAGACAGTGTGTGGATGCACACCTTGCACCAGTCCCCCTTTGAGCCTATGGTGTGAAAAGCAATCCCACTGACCTCTGAACTGTCCTTGGGCTCTTACTTCCCTTTCCTTGAAGGATAAAATACGTTCGTAGCCATAAAGCTCTACCTTCCCTTTACTGTCTATAGAATTTCCAAAGCCCAACAGTGTTCCTTCATTTTATCCTCTCTTTCAATCCAAACTGTGAGAATTTCTACTGAGATTGTTGATTAGGTCTATAAACCACACACTTACTCTTTCAAATGGTCATCCAGTCATGCATATCCTTTGTGTTTTCTCCATTGCCTAGTTTCTCATTTTTTACAATCTGAACAGACTCAGGTTTATCCAAATCTTCAAATTCCGGTTCCTTTTTGTTTTGCAATTCCTTATTCAGTGTACCTCTTTCTTTTCACGTTTTACTCCAAGCAATAAAGAGAAATCAGGCTTCATTTTAATCCTTTCACAGAAATTTCCTCAGCAAAATGTCCTGAGTAATCATAATCTCTACTTTCCACCCAACAGAACACAATTCAAGAATTTTCTACCACTTTATAGCAACGATCACCCTTCTCCAGTTTCCAGTAACACGTTTTTCATTTCCATCTGTGTTCTGTGTAGGATCAACTTTAATGTCCATGTTTCTATTAACAATCTCTTCAAGACAACCAAAATTTTTTCTATCATACACCTCAAAATTCAGCCTTGGGATGTAGGTCAGTGGTAGAGACTTGCCTAGCATGTGAGAGGCCCAAGTTCAGTCCCCAGTACTGGGGGGAAAAATTACAGCTTCTACCCATTACCCAGTTCCAAACCATGTCCACATATTTAGATATTGGTAATGGCAACACCCTATCTACCTGAACCAAAATCTATATTAGTCATGATTCTTCAGAGAAATAGACTCCTACGTCTGTAAAACACAAACTGGTGATCCATTTTCAGAATACAGTATTTAGCTTTAATTGGATCCAATTGTAGCCATTTTAATTATAGCCCTTTAATTATAACCCAACCCTAATGTAGACTGTACCCCTAATTGTGCAGAATCTTCTAATCAGAGTGAAGGACAGCACTTCATTAGGTACATAAACTGATGGACTGTCCAGCCAGGTGTGCTTGCCAGCCAGGTTCTATAGCATGACTTTCTGTCAGAAGTAAATGCCTTGCCCACCCACTTTCAAGCACATGTTTGATTTCTTGTGGCACCTTGTTATTTCTAACAGTGTCTCCAAGGGGGCAATAAGACCTTAACTTAGCCAGGTGGATTCTTAACTTATGTAGCTGAAAAGAATGCCAAGATGCATCCAAAGAAAGGCACAAGCAAAGGGCTGCACACCCCAAATGCAGGACACAGGTGCCCTTCACCTCTCAAAGAAAACAAGTAACACACCCAGGGTTAAGCTCTCATTATATAGGACGTTTCTGATAAGAAATGTGCAGATTCTCAAGGAAGTTTTTTTGAAAATCAAATCCCATGACAATCATTTGATATTTGGGGTGCACAGTGTTTCTTTTTGGCTACGCAGTCTAGCCATAAATTAGTTGTGGGTACATTGTGTAAGTCTTTGAATCTGGTGAGTTTAAATTGGTATGTTTTTCTTCTGGTTGATCTGCTACAAGCATATGCTGAAGGTTTGTTTGTCTAACTAACGGGAGAAGCATGACTGGTTATGCTTGCAGACCTGGGTCTCCATTACTGAGTCTCTTTTTCTCTCTTCTGAGAGCCCACCTACCTCAATTGGAGGTGTGTATCTTCCATTGACAGACAGTGAGAAAGCAAGAGAGTAACTTATTTTAAGGAATTGGCTCACACAGCTGTGGGAGGTAGCAAGTCAGAAATTGTATTTTTCCCATCAATATGTACAACTATAATGTACTCCTGAATCCAAAGGCCAGAAACTCAGAATATCTGTTGTAGTCTGGAGGCAGAATTCCCTTTTTCTCAGGAAAACTGTCAGTTTTTTTTTTTTTTTTTTTGGTAGTGGTACTAGGAACTGAACCCAGGGCATTATAGAATGGAGCCATATCTTCAACCCTTTTTGCTTTTATTTTGAGAAAGGGTCTTGATAAATTGCCTAGACTGGCCTCAAATTTGTGAACTTCCTGCCTTACCCTCCTAAGTCACTAGGATTACAAGCTTATGCAATTAGGCATGGCCTGGCATTGCCCATAAGGCCTTCAGCTGAAAGGATAGGCCAACTCACATTGAGGATAATCTGATTTACTTATACTCTAGCAATTGTAAATGTTAAACATATCTAAAAAATACCTTTGCACCTACATTTAGACTGGTATTTGACCCAATCAACTATCACAGGAATTTATCAAATGGATTGTAGTATCCATACAAGGAGCTCTCACATATTATTTTTTAAAATATTTTTTTAGTTGTCAATGGACCTTTATTTTATTTATATGTGGTGCTGAGAATTGAACCCAGTGCCTCACACATGCTAAGCAAGCACCTTACCACTGAGTTACAACCCCAGACCTCTCATATATTGTTGACTGAAAGGAAAGGCAACTTATATAAGATGTATGACACGATTCCACATTTTGCTTAAAAACACTTAGAAAAAAACTTGAATGGATGTATGTCACTCAAGTGGTAGGAGAGTTATGGGTGGATATCATCTCTAATTTTAAAAACTTTTTTGATAAATGTGGATATGTTTGCTTAGTGCAAAATATTTTCTTAATTATGAACACATTAGATTAGCAATTGTTCCTCATTGCCCACCTCTAGTCAAATTAATCAGGTTTGGGAGCAAGAGCTTTAAAAAAAAAATCCATGTTTAACCTAGTATTTCCATTTTTCAGAATCTGCCAGAAGCAAACAATCCAAGACTCAGTTTAAGATTTGTGGTCAGGCAGAGTGGTGCATGCCATAATCCCAGCAGCTTGGGAGGCTGAGGCAGGAGAATCCCAAGTTCAAAGCCAACCTCAGCAATTTATCAAGGTCCTAAGCAATTTAGCAAGATCCTTCCTCAAAAGAAAAAATAAAATGGGCTGGGGATATGGCTCAGTGGTTTAGAGCCCCTGGGTTTAATTTCTGATACAAAAAAAAATTGTATCTGAAGACATTCATCAGAGAGATACTTATAACTGGATAAATAGGAATTATCCCAATGCTCCCAATTAGGGTCTGACTAAGTAAATTAAGACACTGTCATGCAATGGAATATTAAATAGTTATTAAATACTCACTTTAAGGAGTGAACAAAACTCAGGAGGCTATAAAATCATCATATGTCCAAGTAACACTTTCATGATATAAAAACACCTACACACAAAAAAAAGAAAAAAAAAAGAAAAACTACTCATAAAACAAACAAACAAACAACCCCAAAAGCCTGGGAATGTAACTCAGTGATAGAGTGTTTGCCTAGCAATTACAAGGCTCCAGGGTCCCCCTTCCCCACACCCACCCCTCCTGTCATAAGAAAAAGTAGACAGCTAGAGGATAGTACTGTGTGTGATTTAAGTAGCCTTTGCTATACTTTCCACCAATTTCCAAGAGTTTTACTTTATTTATTTTTAACATTTTTTATTTATATACCTACTTTTAGATGTTGATAGACCTTTATTTTATTAATTTATTTTTATGCAGTGCTGAGAATCGAATTTAGTGCCTCACACATGCTAGCGCAAGCACTCTACCACTGAGCCAACCTCAGCCAGTTTTATTTAAACTGAAAATATTAAAGTCAGTTTCACCTATTAGTATTTTTTTCTTTTTTCTTTTTTTTTTTAAGAACTGGAGATTAAATCCAGGGATATTCTGTTGAACATTCGCAGACTTTTTTTTTCAGACTGAATCTTGCAAGACTGCTAAGGCTGGCCTCAAATTTGCAAGCCCTGTCTCAGCCTCCAAAGTAGATGGGATTTCAGGTCTGTGTGCCACCACTATCAACATAAAAGCCAGTTTAAAATTTGTGGTTCTTCCACATCTTAAGTAAAATTCACTTAGACCATCAGCCAAGAGCAAACCTGCAATGTACTAAGTCATTAGGCAGAAAACTGACCTCTACATTGCAAATCTTGTGGCTGAGTCTCAATCTAATCTATTGATTAGCATGTGACATAGTTGATTCCCTCCTCCACTTTGAAATGAAATCAGCACTTTCTGGACTCCTGATTTTACCATTTTCTGATTGTCCTTCTGGTGGTGTTTGAAGACTCCTTCATTTTCCAACCTCTTCACTATGAAAGGTGGCCAGTCCTTGGGCATTTTCTCTACCTATATTCACTCCCTAAGTAACCCGAACCAGTTCTATAACTTTGATAACAGAGATATGTTAACAATTCCCAAGTTTATAATACTAGGTCTCCGAATTTCAGACTCATATCTAATATTGTTCCTGACACAATTTAATAGGCCATTGCTCTGGGAATGGCTTCTTCCCCCAAATTCATATACTGAAAGCCTACCTGGCAATTTGACTATTTGAAAATAGGGCCTGTAAGGAATAATAAGGGTAAAAAGAGGTAGTAAAAGTGGGGCCCTAATCCAACAGGACTAGTTTCCTTACAAGTAGAAGAGACATCAAAAGGACACAGCAAGAAAGTGCTTTACTGCCAACCAATAATCAGAACCTCACCAGGAACCCAATCTTGTTGGACCTTATTCTCCAGAACTGCGAGAAAATGAATCTCTACTGTTCAAGTCAAGTAGCCTGGCCTGTAGTATTTGCTACGAAAAAACAGACTGATAAAGGCACCTCACATGATGTGTTCAAAAGCATCCTCCAAATTTATACCTTTCCTAAGATACATCATTTTTGTGGCTCAAATAACTTCACTTCAGAGGTATTCTAGGACCATTCTAGAATGGCACTTGCCTGTCACTCTGGGTCCGTATATCATTTTACCTCGGAACACTTCGCTTCACATTTATTCGTTCATCACTCCTTTGGAATTTAAATTCTAGGACAAGGCCTCTATTTGTTCAAGTTCTACCTCAGCGACTAAAGCGGGTTGCCCGAGGACACAGGCGCTCAATAAACACTTCACTTCAGGGCCAGATGCGTGACTGAGGAGAAAATCACCTGTAGTACGTCCGCATCACTTGGGCAATACCCCGCTACGCCCATCCAGCACTCCCCTTCCGCGACCAGAGATCAAAGGCGGGACTTCCTGTGTGTGGTGCTAAGCTTCCGGCGTGGGCCAGAAGTTCCTCTGAGAGAAGACGCAGCGGTGAGCGGGCGGCGCTGGCGGTGCCCGAGGTCTGCTGCTGAGCTGCCATGGGCAAAAGAGACCGGGCGGACCGCGGTGAGAGGAGGCACGGGCGCGGTGTGTCTTTTGTTCTGGTCGGCCCCCCCTTACCTCTCTGTGTCCGATCTGTCTGGTGTTTATCGGCTGCGGCCGAGCCCACGCGTACACCTTGTCTCACTGGGCTGGGGAGATGCCGGACCTGGGCGCAGCCCTGCTAACGGCTCTGGGTGGGAGGAGGTTGAGGGACTCGACGCCCGCAGGGTGCAGATGACTCTTGCTTAGGAGATCGAAGCGCAGGCGGAATGCAGCTGCTGGCCGGTTCCCGCGAAATGCCTGTAAGCAGTACATGTGAACCTTAGGCTTCTGCTGTGCTCACTTCTGTGTCGGTATCCGCAGACAAGAAGAAGTCCAAGAAGCGGCACTATGAGGATGAAGAGGAAGATGAAGATGACATCCCTGGAAACGACTCTCAGGAGGCTGTTCCCTCGGCGGCCGGGAAACAGGTGGATGAGGCTGGGACCAAAGTGGATGAATACGGAGCCAAGGACTACAGGCTGCAGATGCCACTGAAGGACGACCACACCTCCAGGCCCCTGTGGGTGGTAAGCATGCCTTCTGTCAGGCAGGGCCCAAAGGTCTAGAGTGGCAGCTAAATCTTGGACATTCTTAGAACCCAAAGTGTGGGATACAGCCCCTCAGAACCACCTGAGAGAGGCAACTTTTGTTGTTGTTTGAACATCTTGTCACACACAGCCCAGCAAGACCTGCTTGGGCTTTCTTCATCTCTCACTCTTTTTTTTTTTTTTTTGCGGGGCTGGGGATTGAACCCAGGGCCTTGTGCTTTCGAGGCAGGCACTCTACCAACTGAGCTATATCCCCAGCCCCCATCTCTCACTCTTTTATTTCCACTCATTCCCTAAACCTACCTACTACATGTTGGAAAGTACTTTACCCGCCTAATAAATAGCATTTATTCTGTTAACAGTTTATTTCATCATTTTTTTAGTGGCCAGCTTTTGCCCAACTTAAAATAATAATTAATGTTCTACACTCAGTTCGAATCTAGCCAAAAAGTAACTTGAGGATAGGCAGTAAGGTGGGGAAAATTTTCCTCTGCAGAATAGTGGGAAGCAGATGCTAAGTTGGGAAACTTTTTCTTCTGTTTTCGCCTGCTCGTTTGTATCTGGTGAAAATAACAGTGCCTACAGTTGCACAAGTATCCTTGGTGCCGGGTAGCTTATCCTTTCTTGATAACCATATGGGGAACAGTCTAAGTTTTTGCATCTCATTAGTTTTCTTGTCTGTTGTGTCAATTTGTTGTTTCTCAGGCTCCTGATGGCCACATCTTCTTGGAAGCCTTCTCTCCAGTTTACAAATATGCTCAAGACTTCCTGGTGGCTATTGCAGAGCCAGTGTGCCGACCAACCCATGTACATGAGTACAAGCTAACTGCCTACTCTCTGTATGCAGCTGTCAGTGTTGGGCTGCAAACCAGTGACATCACTGAGTACCTCAGGAAGCTCAGCAAGACTGGAGTCCCTGATGGAATTATTCAGTTTATTAAGGCAAGCGGGGGCTGAGGCTAGCAATTCTGCCTGCCTTGACAATGTGGTAATAATGGGGATAAATGCTACCCATTATCATCCTATTATAGCCATGAAAATGTGCCATTCATATCTTTCGTGGGAAGCATAATAACTGAACACCCTGTTGCTATTTGTCTGGACCCAGTGTTGTTTTCTGGCTGGGGCCCAGAGTTGCTTCTGACCATGGTACTAACATTGGGGGTACTAATTCAGGGCTGTTCTGGCCAAGGTTATTTGGGAAAGCAGCCCAAAGTGGGTGGTGTGGTGGAATGGATTGTGTCCCCCAAAATTCATGTTTAAACCCTGAATCCCATATGATTATATTTGTTACAACCAAATGAAGACCTAAGGGTGGGGCCCTGATCCAATAGGATTAGTTTCCTTATTAGGAGACATCAGAGAGCTCTGTCTCCCTGTTGTATTATACAATGAGAAGATGGCAGTCTATAAGCCAGGAATAGAATCCTCACCAGAAATTGAATCAGCAGGTACCTTAATTATGAATTTCTAGCCTCCAGAATTCTGAGAAAATAAAATGTTGTTTAAGTCACCCATTCTATGGTATTGTGTTATGGCAGCCTGAGCTGACTGATACAGGTGGCAAAATCCATTTAAGGCTAAATACTTGTATAAGACTCATAGTCAATGAGGACTATTAAGGATAGTAAAAAAGAACTTCAAATGTTGAAGTAGAAGGGGTTCTGTGTGGGCAGTAGTTGAACATGGGTGAATGCTGTTCAGAGGAGATGAACAGTGACTTTTGTTGTCTGCCTGATCTAATGGGAATTTGATTCACATCTCAAATCTGGAGTAGCAGAAGAGGCCATTAGGCATCCAGTCCCAGGAAAGCTGGCAGGAACTCTGGAGAGAGTTCTTTTTTCTTGCATGATGTCCAGGGAGAGACTACTGCCCCAGAAATGTCCTGTATTGGTCCCTGGGACAATATAGTGGTGGCTCAGAGGGGCAGCAGAGGCAGGCAGCAGCCCAAGGTCTGAGTGGCAGGTTTTCATGGCTACCACATAATCTCTGCTAGATTTCTTCCTGAAGATTGTTGGGAACCTGGGAGCATTTAAGCTGTATTCCTTACATTCTAGTTGAGGAAATAGGAACGATGGGACATCTAGGTGGTTTTATATTTTATTTATGCAGCAAGTAATTACTGAGCATACACTCCATGCCCACTCTATGCTGGGAGCTGTAGTACTATTGGTTTGTTAGGGTAAACCTCTGGATTAGGATGGGGGCTGTGGGCATGGAGAGGAAATTAAAGTGGGAAGCACAAAGGGGAGAATTTAAGCAGTTTTATAAATTAAGAGATGTGGCTGAGAATTAGCCAGACAGGAGGAAGATTTTGTCTTACAAAGCAGAGGCTAGTTAAAGAAGCTCTGTTAAGGCTTATCTGACTGTTTTAGGATTGTACATTGGGTTTTGCTAAAGTCAACCCAACTGTTCACTTAGTTGGTAGGTGAGAAGATGTGACCAGTAGCGAATGTTTCTGAGTGAGATGCTCTTTGCTAATTTTGCCTGTTTGGTGCTGTGTCTATTTGCAGTTGTGTACTGTCAGCTATGGGAAAGTCAAGCTGGTCCTAAAACACAACAGGTAAGAGATTTTGTGATAGGCCCATCCCAGGGCACTTCCATCCTCTGCACATAGATAGGAGGAAGGGCTGTGGGCAGGAGCTAATGTTCAGGGCCTGTCTGCTCTGGGCAAACATCTCACTCCCCTAAAGCGCAGATAAGAGGAACAAGAGATGGGGCCCAAGCAGGAAATTCATTTGCTGGCCAGTGTTCCCACTAATAGGGGAGCTAGGCCTACTTGATTTCAAAGTGGGGATTTGCATATAACCCTCATATAGTCTGTCAGAGCCACGCCATGATTTGGCAGAGAGTTGTAGGGGGAGCAAAAGAATGAGGAAGGTCATCATGAGGCCACTATTTCCAGACCATTGAATCAAGTGATTAGTGGAATCTTCTGGAAATGAGGAAGTGGTCACTAGCACCTACTTCTTTTCCTGTTTGTAGATACTTTGTTGAAAGCTCCCACCCCGATGTCATCCAGCATCTTCTCCAAGACCCAGTAATCCGTGAATGCCGCCTGAGGAATGCTGAGGGGGAGGCCACTGAACTCATCACAGAGACTTTCACAAGCAAATCTGCTGTGCGTGCATGGGCTCCTGGGTCACCGAGGGTTCTGGATGTTTAGGATTTCAACTCTCTCCTTTAATCTCGAACTGGCAATCTAGCAGCCCAGCCTTTTACTCCCCCTTTGCAACTTCTTTCTTACATGATTATGTCCTGTGCAAGTTCAGAAACCTGCCTTTCTCTTAACAGATTTCTAAAATGGCAGATGGCGGCAGTGGGCCTTCCACTTCCCGAGTGACAGATCCACAGGGTAAATCTGACATCCCCACGGACCTGTTTGACTTTTACGAACAAATGGACAAAGATGAAGAAGAAGAAGAGGAGACACAGACAGTATCCTTTGAAGTCAAGCAGGTTAGTGAATGCACACTCTTTGCTTTTCCACCAAATGGGTACAGCCCTGTGCCAACTTTCTCTACAATTTGTGTGAGAGAAAGGGATTCCTTTCCCTTGATGGCATTCTCCATTTTTTGTGTCTGTGGACCGTTGCATTATTCTTCCTGATGGAGTTGGAGTGTCTTCTTCCTCAGGCTGGGAGGCTGGTCCCTGCAAATTCCTGGGAAGATATGAGAAGCAGTTGCTGAGGGTTCATTTGATTTTGATTACAGAGTTCATTTTGACAATGTTACCACTTTGGATTGCTTTTTGTGCTTTAACCTAATTGTTAGCAAGCAAGATGTGAAATTCTTTTGGATAAAATGCCATTTTCTAAACATTGGATTCCATTAAATATGTGTTGGTTTTGAACACACTTTTGGAGTTAACAAGATAATAAAACCTCCTTCATGCTGACTCCCCAGGAAATGATTGAGGAGCTCCAGAAACGTTGTATCCACCTGGAGTACCCTCTATTAGCAGAATATGACTTCAGGAATGATTCTGTCAACCCTGATATAAACATTGACCTGAAACCCACAGCTGTCCTCAGACCCTATCAGGAAAAGAGCCTGCGGAAGATGTTTGGGAATGGACGTGCGCGTTCCGGGGTCATTGTTCTACCTTGCGGTGAGTGGAACCTGAATGAGGGAGGCGGTCAATCTCCTCTCTCTGTACCTCCCAGCTGCCTCCCACTGTCTCTCTACTGATTTCCCTAAGTCATACTTCACCAAGAGACAGCTGAAGTCAGCTACGTCCCTGATTCATGACTTGACAAATATTTATTGAGTGCCTACTGTGTGTGACCTTAAGCCCTGGGACCATAATGGAGCTCTTTCAGCTGGGTGCAGACTGATAATAAACAGATCAGCTAAGCAACCTATTAAATCTATGGCAATGATAGAAGAGATGAAGAAAACCAGAGCAGGGTATGGGGTAAGATAGTGTTGGTGGGGATTCTGTGGTACAGGGGGATTAGATTCTCATTCTGCAAAATTAGGCTAATGCTAATGATGTGTGAGTTTGCTCATTCCTGGATGGCTTGTGATGGTATGCAAGGCTGAGAAAAGTCAGCAGCAGCAGCACCCTTGGCACCTGTCCAACCTCATTGGTCCTAAGAACGTCAGGTCCTATCCTAGGTTCTTAACTAGAGGCCACAACAGACTCATCTGGGACCCTACCCTGGACAAAGTCTCTAGGGCATGGGTTTCTGCCTTTGGGTTCTGTTTTTTTTAAAACTTCATAGGTTATTTTGATGGTAAAGGAAGATTTTGTATTGAAAGGATTATTGATTTTTATCTTGTTCTTTGGGTGGTGTATGATAGTAAACTCAACATGCTTTTAGAATTTCACCTTCTCTGTCTTTTCCAGTATTGTGCACATTTTAAACATATTCTAGAGCCTTGTTTTCTGTGTAATAATTAATAGCCGTCATTTACTGAGTCCTTCCTTTGCAGGATATGTGCTGGGTGCACTGTTCCTAGCACCAGTGTCTTAAGGCCACAGACAAAGTGCTTTTCTGCCTAGTTTTCTTATCTTCAAAATGGTGGTAACAGGAGTACTTCTCAATGTTTGGTTTTGAGATTTTACCTTTTTTTTTTTTGGAACCAGGGATTAAACTCAGGGACACTCGGCCACTGAGCCACATCCCCAGCCCTATTTTGTATTTTATTTAGAGACAGGGTCTCACTGAGTTGCTTAGGGCCTCGCTAAGTTGCTGAGGCTGGCTTTGAACTCGCGATCCTCCTGCCTCAGCCTCCCAAGTCGCTTGGATTACAGGTGTGCGCCACCATGACCAGCGAGATTTTACCATTTAAAGGGGATCTATGTAAGGATCTAGAGAAGGGCCTGGCACCCACTGATTCTCACTAATATGTGTAAAGTGGGCATGCCTCTTTATAAAGAGGAATGCAGGCTGGAACTGTGCATGCCTCACAAATGTCCTCTGTGAGGACCACTATAAGAAATTTACCTAGATTCTTGTGCTAATGAGTCCCTGCTTGTCCCTGTCCTTCATTTCAACCCGGCCTTTGGTAGGATTATCCCTTGATTTCTTGTAGGTGCTGGGAAGTCCCTGGTTGGTGTGACTGCTGCATGCACTGTCAGAAAGCGCTGTCTGGTGCTGGGCAACTCGGCTGTGTCTGTGGAGCAGTGGAAAGCCCAGTTCAAGATGTGGTCCACCATTGATGACAGCCAAATCTGCCGCTTCACCTCTGATGCCAAAGACAAGCCCATAGGCTGCTCCATTGCCATTAGCACTTATTCCATGCTGGGCCACACTACCAAGAGGTCCTGGGAGGCTGAGCGAGTTATGGAGTGGCTTAAAACACAGGAATGGGGCCTCATGATCCTGGATGAAGTGCACACTATTCCAGGTAAGCAGGTTGAAGCTGAGCTGTCTGCTCATTGTGCAGACAAAAATTAATTTCTAGTTGTTGGGTTGGGAGAGAGACTGCTGTGCAGTCTACCCAGATGATGAGAGGGACTTGCTGGTTTGCTTTTAACTAATTCTTAAGCTTGGGTAGATGGGACTGGGTGCAAGGGGGTGTATACATTCATAGCTTCCTTAATCACTGACTCAGAATAGTCCTCTAGAAAGTAATATTTTCTTCCTTTCTTCATCCTTCTTACTGTTGCAATTCACCTTACCCTTTACCCATTTTTATAGTCCCATGAAACTGGACCAGGAGTCCCGCCTAGCCCTTGAAATAATTCTGTGTTTTATTTGAAGACATAGTGTTGGTCCCTAGTTAATATCTAATAGAAGCTCTACCTATTTGTAGTCAATTCCTGTTTTATTCTTTAGCCTCAGGCAACTACTGAACTGCTTTCCATCTCTATAGATTTTGTCTTTTTTGGAAATTTTCATATGAATAGAATCATACATGTATATTTTCTTGTGTCTTAACTTTCTTCACTTTGCATAATGGTTCGTCCATGTAATAACATTTTGGATGATTTGTTCCTTTTATTGCTGCATAGTCTTCTAGGCAAATCTTTCTCTTTATTTGAGATGGGATTTCACTACATTGCCCAGGCTTGTCTTGAAACCTCGGGCTCTAGTTATCCTTTGACCTCAGCCTCCCATTAGTGGGGGCAATTGGCCTGTGACACCATGCCTGGCTAGTCAAACCTTTCTTCATAAAACAGATTATGGGGATCCCTGAGAAATTAATAAATCCAAAGTTGAGAATTCTCTAAATGAAATGTGAAGCATACATAGAACATTCAAAATATTGTCAAAATGACCCCAGTATCTGGTTCTTTTTGTGTAGTGAAAGCTCCTCCAGTATCTATGGATGTCTGAAGATTACTTAGAGATATTCACAGCAGGCCAGGTAGGGATCCAGGTGTCTTTCGGGTGGAAGCAACAGGGCACAGGCCCTGTGGTAAGAAGTTACTTGACATGTTCAGTCAACATTAAGGTGGCCATGCAGCTAGAAGAAGGAGAGTGTGGTAGTCAAGGATAGGGCAGGATAGAGATGTCAGGCCATAGCAGGGACTTTGGCTTGTACTCTGAATGGGTGTAAAGCCATCTGAGGGATGGAGGAGAGGGTGACTGAACTGACTTACATGTAAAAAAGATTACCATGTTAAGCTTGAGTGTGTGAAACAAAACCTAGTATTTACTTGGAGTTAGATATCTATGTTATTCCACTGTTGTTTTTCACTTGTTTTGGTGCATTTTGATCTCTTTTTCCTCTGATTGCTATTTTTACTTATTCTGAAGTATCACTAGCCCTACCTTTAATTATGTTGTAAGATAAGCACAACTTAATTTAACCTCTGTCTAGAATTTTTTTTTTAAAGTTGAGCCTATGGAGACCTATAAATTGAGTCTTTTAAAATGAGTATCATATACACTTTTTGAGTTTGATAGATGAGAAAAAATTATAACATTCAGAACAAAGCAAGAAAAAGTATGTTGTTAGTTGATGAAAGTGAATCTGATTGGTAGTGACTGGAAAGGAGAGTTTCTGCCCCAAGCACCCCTAGGTCTTTGATGTTTGGGGCAGAATGATGCCTGGGGTTTCATTGCTGTCTTGGGCTCTTTTCTCCCTGGTTTCTGGGAAGATGGTGGGAAGCTGAGCAGAGTTGACTCCTTTTGTTCTTTTCTCCCTTCAGATCCTCAACTGCCACCTGAGTACAAGTTTCAGGCTGAGCACATTTTTTGTGCAAGTTAGAACTTAATGGTGTTCTAAGATTACAGTTCATATTGCACTCCTGATAACTTAGCTATTATCAGGAGATTGCTGGAGTTTGCTAACTTGGAGTTTCCTTGAAGTCATTTCTCCCTTGTTCTTGATTTCATCTTTTGAACAGGTCTTGAAGTGTTGATGAAGGATTCTTTTTTTTTTTTTTTTTTTTTTTTTGGTACTGGGAATTGAACCCAGGGGCACTCCACCACTGAGCCACATCCCCAGCCCTATTTTGTGTTTTATTTAGAGACAGGGTCTCACTGAGTTGCTTAGGGCCTCGCTAAGTTGCTGAGGCTGGCTTTGAACTCGAGATCCTCCTGCCTCAGCCTCCCAAGTGCTGGGATTACAGGTGTGCGCCACCACGCCTGGCTGATGAAGGATTCTTGCCTTGTCATTTTTATATAGAGCCAGGCTACCTGTGGTCCTGAGTCCCAGGAGTTAGCCCCTGTGGTGTCATAGGCCAGTGCTAAGTCATAATAAGGTTGCATGTGGTAATCAAGTAGTTTAGAAAATGATCCTGTGAATGTTTTCATTGTTCCCACAGCCAAGATGTTCCGACGGGTGCTCACCATTGTGCAGGCCCACTGCAAACTGGGTTTGACTGCAACCCTTGTCCGAGAAGATGACAAAATTGTTGACTTAAATTTTCTGATTGGGCCCAAACTCTATGAAGCCAACTGGATGGAACTGCAGAACAATGGCTATATCGCGAAAGTCCAATGTGCTGAGGTAGCTGGGCCTGGTTGGGGGGTATCTGAGGGAAGGATCCCTTCCATGGGCAAGGGAAGTGATCAGGTTGATTCCTCATGGGCAGATACACAGGTCAGGACTTGAGCTAAACTACTGCTACCTCCTGCGGGACCCTCATTTGCCCTGTTGGGTGGGCAGTGTTGACCCACTTCACAGATGAGTGCAGCAGGGTCCCTCATCCTTAGTCACATGGTTAGTAACTGGTAAAGTCAGAATGCTAATGGAGGCCACTGGGTCTGTACTCCATGAGCCGCCTCCTCTTGTGAATGAGTCCCTGAGGTGTTCTGCCTACCCTGTCCCTAGAGGGTCCATGAAGGCCACTCCCAGTGTTAAAGCCCCAAGAAGACAGATTGTGGCCTTAATTGTTTTTATTTCTAAAAAAACACATTTTCCCAATATTTTTCTCTAGTGAATACTTGCACAGGTATGTATTTTTTTTTTTTTTTTTGGAACCGAGGATTGAACTCAGGGGCACTGGGCCACTGAGCCACATCCCCAGCCCTATTTTGTATTTATTTAGAGACAGGGTCTCACTGAGTTGCTTAGGGCCTCGCTAAGTTGCTGAGGCTGGCTTTGAGCTCGCGATCCTCCTGCCTCAGCCTCCCGAGTCGCTGGGTTTACAGGCGTGTGCCACTGCGCCCGGCTGCACAGGTATGTATTAAAAATCCGTATTCAAAGATAAATATTTTTAGAAAGAACAACAACAGCAAAAACCCTTTCTGGCACTTTACAATCACTGTCATTCAGTGGCTAGAGTAGGGTGGCTTCTGTCCTGAAAGGGTGAGAAATGGTCTCCTAGATAAAGGTAAGTGTGAGGAACCTGTGAAGATTCTTGCTGTGTTGAAAAATCCTCACTCTTTAGTTGTGTTTGTAGAATCACCACCATCTAAGATCAGTTGCTAGGACCTTCAAGGCCTTCAGTTCCTCCCCACTTGCATTTCCTCTCTACCTGTCAATGCTGACCACCATCATGAAACTTGTATTTGTCATTGACTGGCTTTTGTTTATTATTTTACTCCCTACATATATTTCCCTCAATATATGTTTGCCTGATTTAATAAAAATTTGTGTAAGTGGAATTAGGTTATTATATTTCTCTGTGAATTTTATCTCTTCTCAGCATTCCTCGCTTGATGCTTTAAATCCTTTGATGGTGCATATTGTTGTAGTCCATTCCTTTGAATCACTCACTGTGTAGTATTCCATTATACATATATACTACAGTTTGATATATAACAGTATATATAACTACACAGCAATTTGAGTTGCTCAGTTCTTTTAGCAGCTTTTTAGGGTTTTAATTTACACATCAGTAAAATTCACACATTGTAAGTTTTTATGGTTTGGACTTGAAGTGTCCCCCAAAAGCTCAAGTGTGAGACAATGCAAGAAGGTTCAGAGGAGAAATGATTGGGTTGTAAGAGTTTTAACCTAATCAGAGATTTCATCCCCTCTAGGGATCAACTGAAGTGGTAGGGTGTAGCTGGAGGAGATTGGAGTTGGGGTGTGACTTTGGGGTATATATTTTGTTTCTGGAGAGGAGAGTCTCTCTACTTCCTGATGATGTAAGCTGTATCCCTCTGCCACACTCTTCCATCATGATGTTCAACCTCACCTCAAGCTCTGAGGAATGGAGTCAGCTGTCTATGAATTGAGACCTCTGAAACCGTGAACCCTCAAATAAACTATTCCTCCTCTACAGTTGTGCTGGTCAGATCCTTTAAGTCATAGCAGTGAAATAGCTGACTAAAACATAAGTGTACAATTCTGTGATTTTAGTAAATGTAAGAGCTGTACACTTATCTTCACTATCTACCAAGAAAAATTCTACACCCCACAAAGTCCCCTGTGCCTTTTTGCAGTGCAGCTCTACTCCTACAACCACTGGATTATTTTCTGTCTCTATAAATTTGGAGGTTAGATTTTGACATTTGACAATGTTGCTGCACCCCTTTTTTTTTTTTTTTTTTTTTTGTACTATTTCCTAGTGCTCTCTGTAAGAGTTTTTCTAAAACAGTGTTATTCACATTGTGGACTGTGACCCTATAGTTTGTGGGCCCCTGGCAGATGTACCTTGAAGGAATGTTCTCGGCTGAAAGTCTCTGAATGTCTAGTGTACTCATTGTGTTAGCTTTTCATTGTTGAGACCAAAATACCAGACACAAACAACTTGAAGGAGAAAGATTTATTTTGGCTTATAGTTTCAGACGTTTCAGTCCATGATCAGCTGGTTTCATTGTTACGGACCTGAGGTGATCAAGAACATGGCAGAAGGAAGCTATCAACTCTTGGTATCTGGAAGAAGATGAGGGGTGGGGGAGGGGGAGCGCTCTCAGCTGTTTCCCAAAGTGGGTGTTCCAGTAATCAGCATTGATTGATGCTTCACATCTCCTTTAATACCTAATATTGATTTTTTTCTTCTGATTTCTGCTAACCTGTTAAGTGTGAAGTGGTATCCCTTTATGGTTTGAATTTATATTTTCCTATTTAGTCATGACATAAGCCATTTGTGTTTCATACTTTGTGAAATGTAGGATTTTAAAGATTACACTGAAAAATAACTGTGTTGGCTGTAAAAAAAAAAAAAGAAACTCATGGAATCATAAGTAGGATGTGGCTCAGAGGGAAATCAGCAGCACCTATAGAATTTGGGCTCTGGTTGATGTTTGGCATATGGTATTGGCCACTAATTCTGCAGTGCTGACATCATAAAGAGTTGATCTGTCAAGACTGTACAGAAGTGGCACTGGCTATGGGAACTTTATTCTATCATACACCTGAATCATTTTTTACCAGCCTCTGAGCTTGCCAGTTGTGGAATTTTGAGTGAGATTGGGGAGCAGGGCACAGGGATGAATGAAAGCCCCTGATACCACAGTGCCACATGGTAGCTTGGCAGCAGAGGGCTCTGTACTCATATCCCTGAGAGTCTTACTGAAGTGCTCCTGGCCCTGCTAGGGAGTAGGAGAAGGAGTTCTGAGGAGCATTGCTGACTTGTTTGCAGAGGTGTGGTCTAAGCGGAGGGGTTCCTAGCATCAGTGGTTGAGAATCTGATTTCCCTCCCTTGCATGTAGCATGAAAATAATTCCCTGGGTATGATTGCATTTAAAAAATGATGAACATGAGAGTGTCCCAGTTTGACATTAGGTATTAGATTTGGTTTAGTTTTGTGCATGTATTTCACAGCTATACAGTAGTTGCCCCTCACCTGTGCGGAATTTTTTCCAAGACCCCCAGTGGATGCCAGAAACCTCAGTCCTATAACCTCATGTGTTTTCCATCTTTGCTAAGCACTTATGCATTATTATTGAAAATTTTACAGTGTATAAGGTATGACAGCAAAAACCAGCAATAATTTCCTTTAGAATTTCACAGATGCTAGGTTTGAACTTACCATTGATCTTAACAGCCTCAGTGTGCGATTTTTTTTTTCTTTTCTAATAATTTAAGAACTTTCACCTTTTTTACTTAAAGGAAGCCCTTCATGCTTGTCTTTGGCACATCTAAATTGTCAGCATCACTACTTGGGCTTTGGACCTTTATTAAGTAAAATAAAGGTTACTTGAACACAAACACTGAAATATTGGGACAATCAGTCTGATAACTGAAAGGTCTACTAGATGATTAACAAACAGGTAGTTATATAGTGTGGCTATTCTGGGAAACAGGTAATTCACATCCTAGGCAGAATAGAGCCAGGTCCATGTGAGTTTCACTGTTACTCAGAGCCAGTGTGCAAGTTAAAATTTATGAATTGTTTATTTCTGAAAAATTCCATTTATTATTTTCAGGTCCCCACTGATCATGGGTAACTGAACCATATAAAGGAGGACTACTGTTTTTTGTTTTGTTTTGTATTGTTGTGGTGCTGGGGATTGAACCCGGGCCTTGTGCTTGCCAGGCAAACACTCTACCAACTGAGCTATATCCCCAGTGCCACAACTGCTGTTTTGAGATATAATTCATGAACCATCAGCTTTGTGTTGAAAAATTTGAAAGCTAATTCTGTTAAAGGGGCTGCAAAAGTTTCCATTCATGTGATGTCTCTGAACTTGCAAAAATGACCCCTTTTCTTATTGCATCCAGGTTTGGTGCCCGATGTCTCCTGAGTTTTACCGGGAATATGTGGCAATCAAAACTAAGAAACGAATCTTGCTGTACACCATGAACCCCAACAAATTCAGAGCTTGCCAGTTTCTGATCAAGTTTCATGAAAGGAGGAATGACAAGATTATTGTCTTTGCTGACAACGTGTTTGCCTTGAAGGAATATGCTATTCGACTGAACAAGTAAGACTTGAAACTTTGGAGTTGCCTTCAGACCAGTTTATCTTTCCCACTGAGAGGAGAGATGGTGCCTGTTTCTTGGGATCTACAGGTCTGATTCTCTGCCCCTGGTCCCAGGAATCAGGCAAGACAGAGAAGCAGGTGGTCAGAGTCAGAAGTTAGAACATATAGGAAGTCACCTTCCTGTTCATCCTGACCCCAGATAGTAGGGGCCATAGAGTTGTTCTTTGCTGGGTGGGCACTATCTCAGATCTGGACTACAAATGTGGGTGGGAGTTGGTGTCCAGTTTCAGGCCAGGTGAGCACTATAGGTGGGAATTGAGGTCAGACTGTATGGTTCAGGGGCAAGGAAGGAAGGGAGGATGGACTGGGCCAACATCATAGGTGTGGATTAGCATCTGAACAGAACTTCTTGGGAACTGCTCCCTGAGCATCCTTACCAACCCACAGCCCAACCCTGTACTTAAACCCTGATGGCAAAATGGCTGCCAAGTATGAAGGAAGAGGCCTGTACTTCACCTACAGTGATGCAGGCCTTCAGGTGCTATGTCACAGAAGACAAGGTACCCTTTGGACACAGGTCTTGAAATTCTTTTTGTGGGGGTGGATGGGGAATAGACCAGCTTTCTCCTAGAAAGCTGTGTATGATTAGAAAACAGGCATAGAAATGTATGAATTAGAAAACAGGCATAGAAAAATTAGGTAAGTTTCTAAAATTGTACCTTTTTTAGATTTAGAAAAGGTTTTTCTTTTTATTAAAGTTAACATTTAGATTATTAAGGAAAAACAATTCTCTGTACCTGTCTGCCTACTCTGTTCTCTGAATGCAGCCACTTTGAACCTTTTTTTCTTTGTTTACCTACATATTTTTAAGTAGTAGCTTATGTAGCAATTTCTGGATTATCAATTGCAGAAATTGCCTACTAACTTCCTACTATGGGAGTTGAGGGTTTAGCTTTCTTATATACACCACTTTTCACCCCACCTCTTGTTTCCTCTCCCACCATCTTCCCAGTATGGTAATGGCACAAGTTTGAGGTTAAATTAAAATTCAATGCTACATTATTTTGATTGTACAAGTATTGTTCACATGGAGATATGTAAATGTACTAAGATTCTGTTTTCTTTTGTTTTGTTGTTGCTTTACCTGGTTTTCTATGCACTTGATTACTCTTTTCCCAAATTTTCACATAACCATAAGCTCCCTCTCAATAGTGTCAGGTAATCTCTAAGTTCTGGTTTTCTCTCTTTCCCTGGTCAGATTCATCACTTCCTCTTCCTCCTCTGCTCTGGCTTGCTTATTATCTAGGACCAGTGATGCCAGCAGGTGTCATCTTGGGCTTCCCTTGGGCATAACCTATGAATTCCATGGGCCTCACCTCTTTAGTTATGTCAAGCCTCTATATCCTAATCTCAAGTCTCCTCTTTCTTGGTCACTTATTTTGTTGGAGCTCCATTAGATTCTTGAGAGAAGATACTTAAGTAGGTTTTTAAGATTTGGAGTGCTTGTGTATGTCTTCAATTAACTCCTTCAGTAGTTTCACTGGGTCTTGCCATTTACATTGGAGTTTCCAGTATGGCTGCTCAGGAGTCTGGTGCTATCCAATTCCTCTGTTGTGGTCTGTTGTACTGTTTGTGTCTTCCTTCTCTGGAAGCTGCTAGATAGGCTCTTCTATCCCTTTTTTTTTTTTCTTTTTAAATTTCAAAATGATATACCTAATTCAGTCTTTTTTCTTCATTGTAATGGGCATTCATTAGGCCCTTTCAGTATGGAAACTTGTTCTGAGAATTTTTTTTCTCCTTTTCTTTGTTAATCATCATCTTTTTAGAATCCCTATTGGTCAGATGTTAGATTTTCTGAACCACTTCCCTGGTTCTCTTTTTTCTCTTATTTTTATCCCTTTATCTTCTATCTTTTCACATAACCATAAGCTCTGTTGGAACTTTTGTTAATTTCTGAGAGGTTTTTTGTTGTTGAGATTTATACTGGGGATTGAACTCAGGGGCCTATATCCCCATTCCTTTTTATTTTTTATTTTGAGGTAGGGTCTTGCTAAGTTGCAGGAACTGGCCTCAGTTTCCTGAGTCATGGGGTCATAGATGCACTCTACTGCGCTTATTTACAAGAGTTCTTTTTAAATAACTGTTCTTGTTGCTTGAGTATAATGTCTTCCTATTTGGGGCTGTGAAAGCTTTTGAAGCTTCCTTCTGGGTAGCACTGCACAGATTTGCAAAAGCAGTGTATCTTGTGTTCTTACCAGTCACTGTCCTGGACACTGTTGGGTCTGGTCATGGGACAGCCACATCTGGCTCTACTCCCTCAAGTTCTTGACCCTGTTTCTTTCTTTCTTTTTTGGTACTGGGGATTGAACCCAGGAGCACTCAAGCCACATCTCCAGCCCTTTGTTGTATTTTATTTCGAGACAGAGTCTCATGAATTGCGTAGGGCCTCACTAAGTTGCTGAGGCTTGCTGTGAACTCGCAATCCTCCTGCCTCAAACTCCCAGACTGCTGAGATTATAGGCGTGCACCACCTTATCTGGCTCTGACCCTGTTTCTTTTGTGTGCATTGAGAAATGTGAAAATTAACCTTTTTAGTTCTGAGGGATATTGGCAATGATGGGTGAATTATTTTATTTAATTTCTTTTAAGTAGTACTAGTGCTTGGTATAGGTAGGCCCTGGATCTTTGTACCTATATTCTTTGTGCTTATTATCATCATTGTTGCTGTTGTTAGCTTCTTTGGGAAGCTCTGGAAACTGACCACCCGCACATTCTGGGACAGAAGGCAGGGATATGACCTTCCTAGGTGTCACAGGCAATGCCCAGTGAGGTTGCCAGATAGGATTGTGCCCTGTGGCACCCTTTCCTACTTTCTGCTCATTTGTTGGAGGTTGCTTGTGTATTGGAGAACATGTAGAAGTGTTTTCTTTGCTTCTGCCTTTAGGCTTCATGAAACTGGGGATTATCTCTGCCTGGAGTGACAGATGTTGGAGGAAGAAAAACCATATGGAAACAAGTCAATGAGGGAATCCTAAAGAGGGTGGTGGGCCTGGGCCTAGAAGCAGAGGGGAAAGGCAGGGGTGGGTCTATAGCTAATTGTTGTTGTGGATCGATACCCCAGCAGGCATGACCAAGGGCTTCTTCTCAGAGAAGACCTTGCTTAATCTTATTTTTTCCTCTGATGTGTTTTCAGGATAGCTGAGGTATGATTCTGTGATTTTTCTAACACATCTGTGTTCTTCTTTAGACCATATATCTATGGGCCTACATCCCAGGGAGAAAGAATGCAAATTCTTCAGAATTTCAAGCACAACCCCAAAATCAATACCATCTTTATATCCAAGGTTTGTGTGACAAGTGGGAAAGTGGGGGATCCCAGCACCTTCAGGGGCCTAAGGAATACACTCTTTCCTGGACAGTCAGTTCATGTTTATTGAAAGAACTTCCTTTTGTACATTTTCATTCCTACATACCCAGGGTCTGGGGTCATGGGCCAAAGGTATCATCTCTGGGTATTGGAAGAAACAGATTTAGGATTTTCATGTATCATCTATAAAGGCTCTTCACTAGGCTGAGATTTTTTCCACCTCTTCTTGGAATGTAGGAACTTTAAATTGTATTTCCTAGGAAAGGATCTATAGTTCATTAGAAGCTGTGGCTTGGTGGTTTGGAAGTCATTCAGATGAAGACAGACCTAAAGCCCAGAAGTGCATTTTCCCTATAGAGTGATCCTAGTTAGGAAAGTGAGGACTAGACCCTGCCTCTGGCGCTTTGGTGGTCAGATCCCCCAATCTGAACCACTCTGCCCACAATTAGGATCCTGTGCAGAGCAGTGGCCCAGACCACATTTTCCCACAGGTGCTGTTGATGGTCAGTGGTCATCAGATAGGAGGATGGATGATTTTGACCTATTTGTAGAGCCACAGAAACAAAAAAAATCACTTGGAGTAAGTCTGTGTTGTCCTTGCATGTAGCATTGTGAGCCCTGCTGAGTCACGGTGGTGACTGGGGGTCAGTAGTGGCAGTGGTTCTTTTGGTACTCTTAGAACTCACACGAGGTCCTAGAAAGACCTTTTGCGGTCTGCTTCACTGTTGTCTGCATCAGAAGGACTTTAGTATGGAGAGGAGAGTGTTTTTTAAAAATGATCTACAGAGCAGATTTAAATTGTAGTCCAGGGCTTGAATGTGGCTTAGTGGTAGAACCCAGCTTAACAAGCCCAAGGCCCTGGATTCCATTCCCAGCACCCCAAAAATAAATAAGTAAAATTTAAAATTCTGGACCAGTTGATTTTGTGTGTGTGTGTGTGTGCGTGTGTGTGTGTGTGTGTTATAAAAACCTTCCCAAACTCACAGCTGCTTCATTTCTATAGGTAGGTGACACATCGTTTGATCTGCCAGAAGCAAATGTCCTCATTCAGATCTCATCCCATGGCGGTTCCAGGCGACAGGAGGCCCAGAGGCTAGGGCGGGTGCTTCGAGCCAAAAAAGGTACAGGCAGCTTTTCCTCCTTTGCTTAAGTGGAGGAGACTCTCCTCTAAACCACTTTGGTTGAGGGGAGGAGAAGGATGAACCACCAGTGTGTTCAGTGCCTCAAGATTTGTTCTGGGACTGGAAGGACCCTGCAGGGAAGAGATCCCAAAGCAAAGACCAAGAGCTACATGGTCCTCATTTCCCATACCATGGGAGTGCATATGGGGTGTTTTTGGTGGCAGTGGCCTGCAGTTCACACGGGTGTGCTCCGAGCTGAGCAGTCTTGGTGATGGGGCCTCCTGTGTGTGTTGATGGCAGCAGAAGGGCCCAGACCTCAGCCATTGGCATGTCAGGAACTAATGTTGGTGAGATGTGGCTGCCTCTCTCCTACTTGCACCAGGCACATTCTGAGATAAGGACATAGGCCCTGTCCTCAGGGAATTTTATCAAACCAGGAAGCACCTGAATTACTGGGGTGTTTGAAAATGGCAAGATTATTGGGCATAGGTTGGAATCATATTGTACTTACGAATGAGGCAGCTAGTTGATTATATTTTAAATGAAAGCAAGGCAGATGTCAAAGTAGCATGGTTTGAGCTCCAGATTAGCTATGTGACCTTAGGCAAATTATTAGCCCCTCTGAGACCTGATTTTCCCTTCCAAAGTGGGGGTTATTGTGCTGTCTTACTGGACTGTTGTAAGAGTGAGCCTATAAAACATAGAATACAGTAGGCTGCTTGATAAACTTTTTTTTTTTTTTCATGCAAGGGATTTTATTAGGCAGGCAAACAGTGTTTGCCCTGAAGAGAGAGAGAGAGAGAGAAAATGAGAGAGAGCATGAAAGCAAGAGTTTGCGAGTGAGTGAGATAGGCAGCAAGAGAAAGAGTGAGAGTAAGAGAGGGAGAGAAGAAAATAAAGGGCAGAAGATGGTGCAGAAGCCTCTTTTGAATGGTGTCGATTTTTGCGGGCTGATGACGGTCTAGCCAGTGGCTGCCAAGGATGTTTGCAGGAGAATGACCACTGGCTGCTGAGGATATTCGTGGTCGGACAAGCTGGGAATGGGGAGGGATAGCTGCAGCAAAATGGCGTGGGCGGTAAATAATTGCAGCTTTATCTTATATTCCCCCGTTTTTGTTTTTATAAGAAGATCCCTTTGGGCACATGGGCAAAGGTCCATCTTCAGTCTTGAAGGAGAAGCAGTTGATTGACTGATTAGTTGGTGAACTTGTCTGTGTCCACCAGCTCTGGAAATTATGTATCTGTTCTTGTCTGTAGGCAATTTAGCGGGCATGGCCCTTGGGGATCAAACGGACTACGGAGACACTGACATTCCAATCTCCCAGGGGCGGTTCTCCAACTTCCCAGACTCTGACGACCTCCATTCCTCGATTTGACCAGATATCCTATTCTACACTGACTGCCTGTCCCCAATTCTGGTTTCATTTCCCCCTTTTGTTTAGGAACTCCTACTGCTTACCGTAAGGAAAGGGGTCAAAGACTACTCTGGCTGCTTCGAGCAGGAAGGGGGCAGAGTGGGGCAAGCAGTTTGGAGTTCCTTTTTAGAAATCTGGTCAATAGAGGGGTCCAGCATAGAAGTCTGGTTGGGGAAGAGCAGGTTGTAAAGTCATCTGGGGTGGGTGTTTCTATGAATGAGAAACAAAAAGATATGAGTACCAAAATGAGATTAATACAGAATAAATGTTGCAGCATCTGGAACATGTCAATGAGTATCATGAAGATGATAGAAGTCAGTCTCTCACCAGGTGGAAGAACTCAGAAGTTGTTCCTATAATAAGGCCTAACAAAAGCTGGGGGGATTAAGGCCTTTATTTGGGAACTTTAACATTGGCAGAATTATCAGGAATGTAAACACAACATTTAATTTTATTATTGATATTCCCAGAAAATATAGTTAAGCTATTTAATGTCATCTGATTTTTGTAAAACATCCTTTTATTGGTATAACCTGTGTTTTGTATAGATCTGTATATTTCTGTTATTTAGGGCTAGATAATCATACTAGCTAACATAGATTAAGCCTACCTGTGTAATTTAGGAAGATCTGTAGGCCTTAAACTGACTACAGTTTCTTACTCTGACAGTTTCTCTTGATAGTTATCAGGCACATTTGCTTAAGAATCTCTCTTTTGTAGCCTCCAGACTTCACTTGTTCAAGGGGCTAACACAAGTGTACATCTTAAGTTACATTAAACTATTGTGTCCTTTTTTTAAATGCCCAAGAATGACTGTTTTGGTTTTTAACTTTTTTGCTAGGTGTTGAAGATCAAGCTGGTCAATTTGACCTGTTCCTCTCTCTTAAGAGTCAGCTGAGTTCCCACAGGGATCACTCGGGGGAACTTGAGAGCAGCTTCTTAGCTCCTTTGAGTGCTTGCCATTCACTAGGTAGGGTCTCCTTGATGAGGTGGCTTCCCTTGGAAGCATTAGGGATGTCTCTCCCTTTTCAATGACCCTCCTCTGTAGCAGGTGCACTGATTGACTTTTTATCCTCTAGTGAGTTTCATCAATCTCCCTGATTGGGAAGTTGTGTGGCCCAGAGTTGCAAAGCTCCTTAGAGAAGCTCTCTCGTTCCCTGAATGCAGGCTGACTCTGAGGGCAAGAGCCAAATACTTCTTTCCTTGGCCCTCTTGTGTTAATCTCAATCTCTAAGTTTGATCTTAAGCATCCAGCAAGCCAGTCTCACCAGTCATAAAGTAAGAGTATTGGGCTTTAACTCCAATGTCTATAACTTTGCAGTTATTTACTCCCTTTTATCTAACTGGAGTGTGTATTATCTCATCTGTTCTATAGGTAATGGCTTAGTATCTTAAATTAATTTAGGCTGTTTGTTCTTGAAGCAGTACTTCTACAAAACATTAATCAGGCAACAGTTACAGAATTTACAAGGAAAATACAAAATGGAATTAACAGTAAAAACATATCTAGTTTGTATAATAGCCATCTTAAATTTTGCCTGAGCTATATATTATATCCCTTATTTGATATCACAGTAATTTACAACAAAAACAACCTTTTGAGTATAACTTTAAACGAGCTGAAGTCTAGCTTATTTTGGAGCTATTTTGAAATGCAGCAGGGTGGGAGGCAGAGCCTTATCTCAGGTAAGGCAGGGCTCTTTAGAATCTTAGGTAGATTGTTCCAGTTTTGAAGTTGATCTTTGCCTCTTCTTTGAACATCAGTTTACAAAGTTTACATGTATTGTTTCCTGAGTCTATGTGAATGGTACTTAACACGACATATTACATCTAAAACAAATCAAGGAAAGGCTGAGAGCTTTTAACTTTCCTTTTGTGTAGCAGAGTGGCCAAATGCTTTCATGTTTCACAATACTAACCTTTAAACAAATCAGGCTCTCACTATTTTTTAGAAATGCATTTATCTCAGTATAAAAGTAACAAATTTACATGTATCCTATTGATAACAGGTCCTGTTGTAGAACATTAAATGATATAAATACGTCCCCAATAAAATTTGCTATTCTTATAAGTTTAAAATTACCAATACAGAAAAGTTTAGTTTGGAGAATAGCAGCTTGATAAATTTTCTACTCTAAAGACTTATGTACCTGGAAGTTATGAACACATTTAATAACAAAAAAGAGTAATAGCACAATTATCTTGATGTTAACTAAACATTTTTTTGGAACCAGGGATTGAACTCAGGGACACTCAGCCACTGAGCCACATTCCCAGCCCTATTTTGTATTTTATTTAGAGACAGGGTCTCACTGAGTTGCTTAGGGCCTCGCTAAGTTGCTGAGGCTGGCTTTGAACTCGCGATCCTCCTGACTCAGCCTCCCAAGTCGCTTGGATTACAGGCGTGTGCCATCACGCCCGGCTTAAATTTAGTTTTTTAAAGAAAAATTTAGACTCTGTAACGTAGTACAATACTTCAACAGTTGTTTAACCATAATTGTATAAACCCCAATTTTTAAGATTAATTGCTCTAAAGAATAAAACTTAATAGACACAATGTTAAGAGTAAATTAGTGTTTTTAAAGAAGTCCTTATACTTTTGTTTATATCAGCCCACTAATATTTGACCTTAGGGAAAAGCCTTAAGTAGCTTTTAATTGATCATCTCACATATATATATAACCAACTTAGTTACACACAAACTTGTTGAAATTTGCCCTTTACTTACACCCAGACCTTCTTAGCACTTACTTAGACGCTCATGTATTTCATCACACAAAGACTTTCTTATGCAGAAACATTTTTTCTCCTTCTACTGAATATATTTCCATACCTAAAACCTTCTTTTTCCCTTTCCTATTTTTTGACTCCTTTTTGTTCGCGTTCTGAAACAACTCTCATGAAATTTCTGAATTTTCATTTTAATAAGATGAAATATTTTATGTTATTTATAGTACTTTAATTGAAACACGGTTGAAACCTTTGGATCCCTTTTTAGACCCTTCTTATTTACCAATCTATGAAAACACCAATAATGTTTAAGTATGTTATCCCATGGAATTTAAGGAGATAAGAGTACTAGATGTTATTTAACACTTAGCATTTTAACCTTTTAAATGAATCAAATGTTTCTAAATACATTTGAGTAATTCCATACATGTCAAATCTACTTATTTTACTGTAAAAACCAAGATCAGACAAGTATATTAAATAATACCTGCCATCTCTTTCCTGTGGAAGAAAAGTCCTAAAAAGAGTATTAGACATTTTATAGACATCAACATTTTATTAATTTGACCACCTAGAGACTTGTGAGGTAAGTACCTTCTTTTGTTTACCCAATTGAAATTGAACCTTTTTAAATCACGTGAATTAAAGGTATCTGGATCATTTTTTTTTTTTTTTTTTTGCGGTGCTGGGGATTGAACCCAGGGCCTTGTGCATGCAAGGCAAGCATTCTACCAACTGAGCTCTATCCCCAGCCCTCTGAATCCATTTTTTAAAAAAATTTTAACTCACGAGCATTATATTTGGATGCATATATATAGACAGACAACACAATATCAGACAACAGGATGTACACAGAACACAAAAGCAAAGGCTTTGTAGCCTTTTGTACATGAATCTCCATTGCAGTGTTATAGATCAAAAATAACTTGAGTCGAAAATAGAACTTATCAAAAAAAAGCATTAACCTAGTTATGTAGGATTGAAATTGTGAGCTCGAAAAATATAACATTTAAAAAAAACAAAACAAGAGTCCTAGGAGAAAAAAATGATAATGGCCATTAATTATTTTAGTAAAATAGCATGAGAAAGAGAAAGGCAGAGAGAGTGAGGGAGAAAGAGAGAGATAGGGAAAGAGAGAAAGTGTTAAACCATTTTTCTGTGTTGCAGCTCAGGAGAAGTTTAAAAATGACACTTCTTTTCTTCAGTCTAAGGCTGGTCCCTCGCTCTGGTAATCAGATCAGGTTTGGATGCAGAAAATTATGCAACATTATCTCCCACTACTTTTGAGGAATGGGGCTGTTTTATCATATTCCTTACTGAGACATGCCACTGGTTGTTTGGTTGGTTAGGAGCTAGAACGTGGGCTAGAACATGTCGGCAGGAACATGTGACTGGAGGAAGGAGCCTCTGCTGCAGGAGACCGGTATGGGCGTTGGTTCCTTAACCAAGTGGAAGTCAGAGGAGGAGGAGGGATTTGGAGGGGGAGAAGAAGCCATAAGAAGTGTTTGGATTTGCAGGAAGAGTAAAGATCAGGTTTAGTGTGCAAGAAAGAGAAAACTTGAATGTAGGGAAATTCCTTTCCATTTTCCTGAGCACCTTCAGAAATGAAAAAGATCCCTAAAAGTTGTGCAGTCATCACCACAGTGTACATTTAGACTATTCTCTTCACCCCAAAATAAGAAACCCTTATCTGTTACCAGTTATTCCTCATTTTCCTTGCTTCCAACCCTCAGTTTGTCTCTCTCTGCCTGTTCTGGATGTTTCATTAAAAGGGGATCATACACTGTGGGGCCCTCTGTGACTCACTTCTTTCACTTAGCATGTTTTCAAAAGGATTACCCATATGCTTCAGTACCTCATTCTGTTTCTTGTTGCCAATTAGTATTCTACTTTATGAACATATCACATTTTATTTGATGGACAGGCAAATGGGTCATTTCTGATTTTGGGCTCTTAGAATAGTGCTGCTGTGAAATTCACATACAAGTTTTTGTATGGGTGCTTTCAGTTCTCTTGGATATATCTAGTAGTGAAATTGCTGGGTCATGTTTTAATAATTCTGTGTTTAACATTTTGAGGAACTACTAGACTTTTCCAAAGCACCAGTTTATCTTCTCACCAGTACTGCACGAGAACTCCAATTTCTTTCATACCCTTTTTTAAAATTTTTTATTTTTTATTTTTATATTAAGCAAGTTTTATTTAAAAGTTGTAATACAAACTTCTCCCAGGAGGGAGAAGGGTCTTCATATCCTTGATAACAGTTGTGATTGTCTGTCTTTTTGATTATTCCATCCTGGTGGAAGCGAGGTGATATCTCATTGTGGTTTTGATTTGCATTTCCCTGATGATTAGTAGTGTTGATTTGTTTATTGTCTTTAGAAAAATGTCTGTTCAGATCCTTTGCCCATTTTATAATTGGCTTATCTATCTTATTGAGTTGTGGTAGTTCTTGATATATTTTAGGTGCAAGTCCCTTATCAGATATATGCTTTGCAGGTATTTTCTGATTTTGTGGATTTTTTTTTCTTTTTTTTTTTTTTTAGTTTCTTAATAGTGCTCATAGAAGCACAAAAGGCTTTAATTTTGACTTGATTTGCAAGTCCCATGCAAAGTCAGAGTGATCTTGCCCTGCCTGTAGAAGTTTCCCACTGTGGTGCTTTCTTCCGAGTTTGGGATCTAAAGTTCCTGGCATTGTAATGGCTAGTGTTATCTTTTTCTCTGCCTTCTCTTGCCTTCTCCCTACAGGGATGGTTGCAGAGGAGTACAATGCCTTCTTCTACTCACTGGTGTCCCAGGACACACAGGAAATGGCTTACTCTACCAAGCGACAGAGATTCTTGGTAGATCAAGGTTATAGCTTTAAGGTATGTATCCACTAGTCCTCTGGCTAGACTGTGACCAAAGCCTTTCTGGTATTCTGGCCTTGGGGAGATGTGGGGGACCAGCCTGAGAGAGACCTCAAGCAGGCAGAGAGCCTTAGGGTATTAGAGGCCTTACCTCAAACTCCTTTGTCTCTGCATAAACTATTGGGGACAGCATTTGATGCTGGTGGGAAATGTGGTAGCTTGGCAGAAGGGAGGTGCCAAGGCAATGTTGCCAGCCCTGTGTGAGAATGAGCCTCTTAGGGTTCCTTTCTCTACTTGGTGCCACTCCAGGTGACTTGGGTTGTCCTTACTGTCTTGGCTGATAAGCCCCAAGCCACAGTGTGCTTCCCAGATACTGGAGCTGTCTGTCCTATAAAGTGGGTCTTTGAATACCTTGGGAATTACTAAAGCTCTGGCTAACTTCCATTGGCTGGGGTAATTTGCTTTCTTCCCCATTGACATAACTTGTAAGTTTATGTTAGGATTTAGTGTCCCAAAGGGTTTTATTTGGGGGGTGGGGTGGGCTGCAAGGTTCTGAAATGGGAAGAAAATTCCCCCGTGGTCTACTGTAGGAACATTCCTAAAACATACATGTTCTTCTGGTTCTTGTTTTGCAAAAAAATCATAGTGCCTTTTTAGATACATTTTCAATTGTGTCTTTTTTTCCCTCCGCTTGGTGCGGAGAATGGAACCCAGGTCCTCGTGCATGCCAAGCATATCCTCTACCACTGAGCTGTACCCCCAGACTTCAGCTGTGTCTCTTAAAATGTTGGTGAGAGTTCCCATGATTAGCCTTAGACAGGGGATAAGGTTGTTTGGCTTCTTCTCTTTTAGCCAGGGGCAGTGACACTTTTTTCAGATCTCTTTGGCTTGGCTGGAAGACAGGACACTTGGGTTTTGAACTCAATTTTTTAGATTTGCATCATGACCCAACCCCTTATCCATGCTGTTAGCAGCACACATAACTGGGTCCCTGCAGCACCTCAGGGTAACAGGAATGGCAATTCAGAAAGAACTCTGAGTTCTTTGAAAAGCCAGCCTGACAGGCACATGTACACATCATATCTATGTTGGCCAAGCTGCCTTTGACCAGAGCATCCAGTAAGAGTTCCCTGGGTTGTCTGACCTTGATATGTCCCATTGTTTGCAGTCTGGCCACCTGAAGGACTCAAGATCCTCACTTCTAGAAGTTTTCCTTTAACATTATGCAGAGAATTGGAGAGAGAGAGAGTGTGTGTGTGGGGGGGGGGGGGGCACTGGGGGTTACCTTTATGTAATCAACCCAGGCTTCCTGCAGTTTTAAGTAGACTTCATAGTAAGTTATCCCTATAGATGTGAAAACCCAGTTTTAATTATGCTGTCATCTTGCTCTTTTAGAGAAAATCTGAACAATAAATTCTCAATATCCTGAAATTATTAAGTGCTTTCTCCTGCTGGAAGCCCTGGGTGCCAGGCACAGTAGGGTGGAGGATCCTTGTCAAAGGGCACAGCTTTTATCAGTTTCCCTTCCTTTCCTGTTTGAATATGGGAAGACTTCTGAGGGGAATATAGTCACTAGGGTTCCTGTTGATCTTCTGTATGGGACCACTAGATGCTCTGCACTGGGAGCGGAGATTCCTCTGTAATTCCTTCATCTCTGTCTTGCAGTCATTAGTATAGTTTCCTGTCGTAGGCAGCTCTGAAGCTGGTCTCTGGAACACCAGAGAGGAGCCTTTCCATTGTTGGCCATGAGACGGGCTGGGTCTATGGGAGGGAAGCGACAAGAAGTGGACTTGGGAGAAGGCTGAGTGGGGCCAAGGGGAAGATAACAGAAAGGGACACATCTATTGAATTTGCAGGTGATCACAAAGCTTGCTGGCATGGAGGAAGAAGAGTTGGCATTTTCCACAAAGGAGGAGCAACAGCAGCTCCTACAGAAAGTCCTGGCAGCCACTGACCTGGATGCAGAGGAGGAGGTAGTGGCAGGAGAATTTGGCTCCAAGTCCAGCCAGGTGAGCCAATGGGTGAGGCTCCAGGTGTCAGTGCTCCTGAAGTACAGCCACTTTCATATGCATACAGCCTTGTGTGTGTGTGTGGTTGGGGAGCAGGGCTGGGGGATTTGGAGAAAAACTTGAAAAACAGAAAAATGTGGGGAAGAAAATAATAGAAACAACTCCTGTTCACCTTTTGGTGCACGTCCCTCTTCCTAAATATGTGTTGTCCAACATGGTTGGACTCCCAGTGTCTGTGACTCATCTCCTGCTTGTTCATCTAACAGTCTAGCAGGTGCATTTATTAGTATATTGGTTTTAGAGCCCAGGATGGTGAACAGGTGACTCCAGGCTCTCCCTCTCAGGCTGGGGGGTGGGGAGGGTGGGCGGTGGAGTGGGTAGGGGGTGGAGGTGTGTGTGACAGGACAGTGCCTGTTGTTGGCCTTGGACAAGTCAGCTCGCTTTTGGATTCCTCCTCAGTGATAGAGCTGAGCATTTTGGTCTGGGAGATGGATCTGAGGATCAGTTTGTATGGTAGCTTCAACATGTATTTTGAAAAATTTAGAGTTCTTTGGAGGTCCTCAACCTTTCATTTATATTTACTGAGTGCCTACTGTGTTCCCAGGCAAATGTAATGTGGTATAATTAATGAGAGCATTGTTATGGGGAATTGTTATTAGGCCCTTCCAAAGAGAGAAGTACAATTGAGTTGATGCTTTTGAAATCCAATTAGTATTAAAGCCAAAAGGTAAGCAATGTCTGGGACTAGGTAAAAAGGAAGCAGCTCTTACCTGGGCTGGTGCTGCCCTTCCTTCAGTTCAAGACTTCCTCCTGCCAGAGGGTTGTAGCCTACACTGAGACCCAGGAAAGCCTCCTGTTCTCACTGGCCCTAAGGTTAAGGTGAGGCCCTAACCCTGAGGTCAGTGCTTGGCTGTGTATTTCCTCTGTAACATGGATTCAGTGGTGTGCTGGGCTCTGAGCCCAGCCACTGACCTCTGTGATTTCTGTTTAAACCTCATCTGTCAGGGCAGGTTTGGTTATCTCCATTTTTCAGATGTGTTCATTGAGGCATAGATATTCAGTACTTGCCCAGCATGCCCAGTGAGAGGTGGAGCCACGAGTCAAGCCCAGGGCTTTTGGCTTTCCTCTTGATTCAGAGCTTTCTGTGACATCTCAGGAGATTTTAAGGGATTTCTGCCCTGTTTGAAATAATGAAAGTCTTGAAATTGTCATTAAGGAAAGCAGTGTAGCATTCTGATTAAGAACAAGAGTCTCAAGCCAGACTGCCTGTGTTCAGGTTCTATTTCCTTAGGAGCTATGTGATCTTGGACGATTTACTCAATCTCTGTGCCTCCATTTCCTTTTCTGTAAAATAAAGTTCATAATGATTACAAGGACTACATGAGGGAATACGTGTAAAATGTTCAGAAAAATGCCTGAGACGCAGTGGCCAGTAAACTTCGTTTAAAAATAATAAAACATATTGAATTTGATTTTAAACTTATAAAAGAAGTCTTTTTCCCTTAGAGAGTAACTGTAACTTGGGTTCTCCTCCTCCCTTGCAGGCATCCCGGCGCTTTGGCACTATGAGCTCCATGTCGGGGGCTGATGACACAGTGTACATGGAGTACCACTCATCACGGAGCAAAGCTTCGACTAAGCACGTGCACCCGCTTTTCAAGCGCTTTCGGAAATGACGCCCACCCGGGTTACTTGGTTGAAGACTGGATGCTTGGCCCCAGCATTGGAAAGGGATTATCTGCTGACCATACTGAAGAAAATCCACATCAGGGGCTCTGCCTTCATGGGTCACCCAGGGTTTTAAAAAGAAGGCAAGATTGTTTTTTTGTTTTTGTTTTTTTTTCAAACTTGTTTGGGAGTGGGGCATTCCTGTATATAAAAATCTGTACTGTTTAAGATATATTTATCTTGATGCTCAGTTAAATAAACAAAATGGAACATTCCATCCCCTTTGTTGAAGAAGTATTTTTATGCCTTGAAACAGGCATGGGCTTTGTCTACCATGACCAGCCTCCAACACAGACCTACAGGCATAAAGGAATAAGACGAAGCACCTCCCCAGGGATCTCCTGGGGATACACACCCCAAGATGGAAGAAGTGTTGATGGGGAATAGCCTAGGGATCTTTGAGATGGGTAGTCCCAGTGGAATGGGGGCTTGAGCAGTTGGCACTGGACCCATTCATGGGTTCTGGTCTATCAGCTTGGGGCTTCGGCCTCTACAGCTCTCTTCTGTGACCCTAACTGCCCCCAACAGGCTGGTCCGTGGTAGACCCACAACATGTAGGCCTTCCAGGTTAAAAGCCTCAAGATTAAAAGCCATCACCTCCTCTAGAAGCCTCCATATACATGGCTCCTGGTCATTCCTGTCTGAGAGAACCATCTCTTATTTCTCCTCCAAAGCACATTTTAGATATTGCTAGGAAGTTGAGTTCCTCTCCTAAGGTCACTTTAGAACCCTTGAATCCTTAATGGTGAGTTCCTTTACTCTTAAAATTGTCTTTGAGTTTTTCTATCTCCTTCCTGGTATGAAAGAAAATGTGTTGAAGACAAGACAGCCAAGGCAGGATTGTTCTGTGAAAGGCAGGCATGTGCAAGGTGAAAACTTGAGATTCTGAGGAGGAGGCGATTCTAACAGCAAACAGTGTTCACACCTGGGGAGTGTTGAAACCTGCACTAAATAAAGCCTTCAGAATGACTGTGGAGTCCCTGCAGCTCAGCCACAGCAGCATTCCATTTTTATGTCACCAGCGCCAGCACACCTAGACTGCTGCTTTGTAAAGCAGCCACAGGCCCTGCCTGGGAGGAGACAGTTTCTTACCTTAGGAGACATTGAAGAAGGGGCTGCCTTCTCCACATTCCACTTTAGGAGCTAACCTTTGGGATAAACATATTCTCAGAGTTGGGTCAGTGTTGGTACTGCCAGGCAGAGTGCAAATCCCAGGAGATGACACTAGCCCCCACCTCCTCCATGCAAGGCGAACGCCCTAGGCAGCTAGTACCAGGGCTGTGTGCAGGCATGCACGCCAAGCCCTATGGACTTGCTTGGCAACCCTGATGGACTGGCACCCAGATGTTCAAACTTGAGTAAAACCATTATCTTCAGTCTCATCTGTCACACCTTGTACTTGAAATACTCAAAACTTGACCACACACATTCTATATTTTCCCATTTCTTGCCCTTGTGCTCATGGTTTTCTTGACTGCTGATGATGTTGATTTTTACCTAAGCCCTGTGATCCTTGAAAGTAGGGATGGGGGTATAGCTCAGTATAGAGCACTTGTCTAGCATGTGGGAGCCCCTGGGTTTGATCTCCTGCACCACATACAACAAAGTAGGAATGTTTAAAGGAAGTGCTGCCCTTTGTTCTGGAAAAAAGCCTACTGCAAAGAACTACCCTTCTTTGTATGGTAAGACTGACAGGTCTCCCCCTTGTTTACCTGAAACAAGGCCAGACATAGGCCTTCCAAATTCTTATTCTTGGCCTCATAAATGATAAAAAGTTCTTGTTTCCTCCCACTGAATAATTAGATCAAAATGACCGAACCAAATTTTGATGGAGATTCTCCCCCCAAGCCCTTGAATTTTAGCCCACCCTCTGCCTCCTGAGAATAGGCTAACTTCAGAACAAATCATTATGTTATCTGTCCGACCACGCTGCCCAGTTTGTCTAACTACCTGTCACTCCTTTATTTATTTTGGTGCTACTGGGAATCAAATCTAGGGGCATTCTACTGCTGAGCTACATCCCTAGCCCTTTTTAAAATTTTGAAACAGTGTCTTACTAAGTCATTGAGGCTGCCTTCAAACTTGAGATCTTCCTGCCTATAGACTTGCACCACCATACCTGATTCTAACCCGTTTTCTATTTGTTTCTTCCTATAAAATAAACCCATTTTGCCTAACTCTTTAGACACAGTCCCTACTGAAATGGTACCCCCTTGTAGCAATCTTTTCAAAATTGTTTTCCAAGTCCAAATTTGTTTGTTATTCATCTGTGTAACAAGCTTCCTTTTTTTTTTTTTTTTTTTTTTTGGCAGAGGAGTATTGGGGATTGAACTCAGAGGCATTTGGCCACTGAGTCACATCCCCAGCCCTATTTTGTATTTTATTTAGAGACAGGGTCTCACTGAGTTGCTTAGCTCCTCACTTTTTGCTGAGACTGGCTTTGAACTTGAGATTCTCCTGCCTGTCTTCCAAGCTGCTGGGATTATAGGCATGCACCACTGTGCCTGGCACAGGCTTCTTTTTGTTCTCTAAATTTTCAGATGTTTGTTGCTAGAGTAGAAACAGTTGATTTTTATTTCTCAATACCATATTCTGCAACCATGTTAAATTCACTTGTTAGGTCTACAAGCTTTTTCAGTAGATTACTAGAATAAGTAGACCAAAATCAGTAAATATTTTGAAGACTTGAACATTTGTAGGATACTCCACCCAATAATAGCAGAATAAGCATTTTTTTCAAGGATACAAACCATTTCTCAAGATAGAATCAATTTCAGACCATAAACAAGTCCCAGTAAATTTAAAAGGATTCAAGCCATACAAGTTATATTCTGTGACCAGAGTGGAATCAAAAATCAAGAAGAATCTCTGGGAACCCCCTGAATATTTGGAAAATGTGACGGTTAATTTTATGCGTTGACTAGGCTAGGGATTGACCAGATAGCTGGTAGAACATCATTTCTTGGTGTGTCTATGAGGGTGTTTTCAGATGAGATGAGCATTTGAGTTGGTAAAGAGAGAAGATTGCCCCACCAATGTTGATGGACATAATCCAATAAACCAGAAGGAACAAAAAGGTGGAGGAAGGATGAAGTTGTTCTCTTCGTTTGGGGTGTCAGTCATCAGCTTCCTGGCACTGGGCTTCTGGTTCTAGGGCCTTCAGACTCATACTAGGGCTTTACATAATTTCTTCTCTTTGTTCTTAAGCCTTTGGACTTGGACTGCAATTACACCACTGGCTTTTCTGCTTGCAGATGGCAGATTGTGGGGGTTTCTCAGCCTCCATAATCACATGAGCAGGTCCCTCATTATGAATGTCTTTCTATATGTACTCCATCAGTATTTTGAATTGAGTGAAAATGAAAACTGTTGTATTTTTTTTTCTTTTCTGTATTTTATGTTTGACATCTTACTTTGAGATAGCAAAGGCTTAAGCCAGTAGCATGTCAGACATTGGTATGGTCAGACACACACACTGACCAATCCAGAGCCACACCTCTGTCTGATCCACACTCTTCAGGAAGCAATATTCCTCTGCCTTAATCATTCCAGTGCCAGGTGCCAGACATCTAGGGACCACCACTATATTTTAAAGCCCAACAAAATTATGCACTCTAGAAAATCCTAAAATGTTCATCCTGAAATATCTTGCCTTTCTCAAGAAAATCCTAATAAAAACTTTTGCCTGGACTTTCCCCTTACTTCTGTTTTTGTAGACTGACCACCATATATCTTCCCCATGTAGCCCTGCATGATGTGACTTGCCTCTGGTTTCAAGGACTTTTGAGTGTAATAAACTTTTGTTTACCTGAACTGTGTCTCCTCTGTCTTGTGGCTGCTTCTAACTGAACATCACAAAACCAGAACAAAAATCAACTGCAAAATTTGGGGGGTGCAATCAATGTCGCATCTACAGAAAAGTGTATACTATTAAACTATACCAGAATAGAAGTAAGATCTTCAAGCAGTAGCCTCTGCTTCCATTTTTTTTTTTTTTTTTTTTTTTTTGGTACTGGGGATTGAACCCAGGAGCACTCCACTACTGAGTCACATCCCCAGCCCTATTTTGTGTTTTATTTAGAGACAGGGTCTCACTGAGTTGCTTAGGGCCTCACTAAGTTGCTGAGGCTGGCTTTGAACTCGCAATCCTCCTGCCTCAGCCTCCCAAGTGCTGGGATTACAGGCGTGCGCCACCACGCCCGGCTCTGCTTCCATTTTAAGACTAAATGAAACAAGCAAGTTAAAGAGAGGAGGTAGTAAAAATCAAAGCAGACAATCAGTGAGACAAAACAACAGAGAAAATCAATGAGACGAAAATCTGGTTCTTTGAAAAAAGCAATGAAATTGATAAACATTTAGACTGATTAAGAAAAAAAGTCAAGACACAAGTTACCAATATTGGGAATGAGAGAGGTGATATTACTACAAATTCTCCAGATATTAAAAAGACAGTAAATGAATGCTATGAAAGCTACACAAAATCCCCGCCACTCCAAAATTATTCTATGAAGAAAGCATTACTTTTTTTTTTTTTGCCATGCTGGGGATCAAACCCAGGACCTTATGCTTGTGAAGCAAGCACTCTACCAACTAAGCTATATCCCCAGTCCAAGAACATTACTTTGAAAAACAAAAACAAAGACCTCTGAAGGAAAGTGCAGACCAACATCCTTTATAAACATGAAAATTTCTCAACAAAATTATAGCAAATCAAACTAAAAAATCCACTAAAAGGATATCATCAAGACTAAGTGGATTTTGTCCTAGGATTTCAAGATTGGTTTATCATTTGAAAAAAATCAATTGATATAATTCAACATATTGAAAAACCATGTGATTACCGCAATAGAAGCATTTCACATCCTTTCATGATAAAAATTCTCAGGAAATCAGGAGTGCATGAAAATTTCTCAGACCAGTAGAGTGTATCTACAAAAAAAAAAAAATTTAATGTTGAAAGACTGAATGCTTTTTACCCCTAAGATTAGAAACTTAGTTGGTTCATTCCCACTACCTGTACTTGGCAATGTACTAGAAGTTCTAGCCAATGCAGTAAGATAAGGAAAAAGTCAAATAGATTGGAATGAAAGGAATAAAACTATCTTTATTTGCAGATGATGTGATTATTTGTGTTTAAAATCTCATGGAACCTACAGAAAAAGCTCTATTTTGGTGAACTAATGAGTGAATTTATCCTGGGTGCACCATACAATAATTTTTTCCTCTTCCCCCCTTGTCCTTCTTCCCCTCCTTTTCCTTCTTCCCCTTCTTTTTTTTTTTTTTCTTACTTATAGCAAGGATTATTATCAAACTTCACTCATCGGGTCAGGATGGAATATAAATGAAAAACTTTCCGTTTAGGTACAGATATGTTTTTATATACTAGCAACAAATATTTGAAAATTGAAACAAAAATACTATTTGCAATAGCATTGAAAATATGAAACGACAAAAAGAGCCAAGAAATGTGTGGAGATAATCTGAAGGAAGATGTCAATTTGTATTAGTCATTATATTAATCTATTTTAAATCATATTCTTATCCAGATTTTATGAAAATTGATGAATGGCAAAGTATCATAGAATAATGAAACAAAAATATCAAAGATAATTTTTAAAAAGAGAGCAGGCGGCATGGAAACAAAAATACACTGGAGCTGGGTATGGTGGTGCAACCCTGTAATTCCAGTGGCTCAGGAGGCAGAGGCAGGAGGATCTGGAGTTCAAAGCCAGCCTCAGCAAGAGCAAAGTGCTAAGCAACTCAGTGAGACCCTATCTCTAAATAAAATACAAAATAGGACTGGGGATGTGACTCAGTGGTCAAGTTCCCCTGAGTTCAATCTCTGGTACTCACCCCCCAAAATACACTGATGGAATGAAATAGAGGGCCTAGAATATATATTGTGAACTTGACCTCTGATAGAGGTAGCATTTTGTGACCAGTTTACACAATGAAAACTGTTAAAGTTTGGATATGAGGTTTCCCCCCAAAAGCTCCTGTGTTCATGACAGAACATGCAGAGGCATTGTGAGAGAAGTAACATAAGCAGTCCATCCTAATTTAAATGGACTAACTGCGTAGTAGGCAGATGGAGGAGGTGGGTCACTGGGGGCCTTCCCTGGAAGGGTTTATATTCTCTGTGGCCCCTCTTCTTGCTCTCTCTGCTTCCTGGCCACCATGAGTGGCCTCTGCCACGCCCTTCCCTCATGATGTTGTACCTCACTTTGGGGCCAGAGTAATGGAGTTGGCTGATCATGGACTAAACCTTGAAATTGTGAGTCCCAAATAAACTTTTCCTCCTCTAAAATGTTCTTGTTAAAATTTTAGTCACAGTGATGAAAAGCTGACTAACATACACACCTTTCTACATCTACATCCATTTTAATATTATCCATCCAGTTATTCATTCCCGTGAGTTCATACTGTTACTTCTATGTGTAGGATTTATTTTGCCCTTCCTTTCATATTTACAGCTTCCTTCTCTGAGAATGAGAAAACTGGCAACCATTTTTTCATAATATATTTTCTTATTTTTCTCAATCCTAAAATGTGCATAAAGTAGTTCAGAAGTACTAATTTATGCTGTTGTGAAAGAAAGGTTTCTGATTATAGTTTGCTATTTGTTTAGGGTTGTTTGGAGTTTGGAACCTGAGGGCATAGAATCCTAAACTTATGTTCAGATTACTTGGGTTCTTTCCCTAATGCCCCTTCAATGTGGTTATGTTATTAATTTGATGAGTAGTTTGGTTCATTTGGACTTTTTGTTTATCAAAATCTTCCCTATTCTTGTTGGTTTTATTTCTTTTTCGAATATGTAAAACACTAACATGATTCCAAATTCTGGACTATACAAAAATTATATTGAGGAAAATTTTTCTCTCACCCCTATTCCTTTGTCTTTTCCATCCATTTCCAGACATTCCCTATAGGTATCATATCTTAGTATATAGCAGTATATATTTTGCTTGTGTTTCTTTTTTGCTCAAATAAGCAGATACATGTGTATTTCCTTTTCCTTTTGTCTTATTTTTCTTCTTTCTTATACGATGATGTCGTAGGTAATATTTTTCATTTTTCTAAAACATCAAAATAAATTCTGGATCACCATACCAATTCCCACAAGGTTTTCTCTCTCTCTCTCTCTCTCTCTCTCCCTTTCTCTTTCTCTCTCTCTCTCTCTCTCTCACACACACACACACACACACACACACACACACAGGATGGAACCCAGGACCTTGCACTGGTGCTGTATCACTGAGTTACACTCCCAGCCCACTTCCTCATTCTTTACAACTTCATAGTGGTCCATTGTGTAACTGTTTCAGTTTGTTTTTCATCGTCGTGACCAAAATACCTGCAAGAACAATTTAAAGGAGTAAGAGTTTGTTTTGGCTCACAGTTTCAGGAGTTCAGTCTATAGCTGCCTGACTCCATAGCTCTGGGCCTAAGGTAAGAGACTGAACACCATGGAGAAGGGTGTGGCACAAGGAAGCATCTCAGAACAAGACAACCAGGAAGTAGAGAGAGCTCTGCTCACCAAGGACAAAATATAGATCCCGAACTCACACCCCCAGTGACATACTTTCTCCAGACACACCCTACCTGCCTACAATTACCACCCAGTCAATCCATCAGAGGACTAATCCACCGATTAGGTTACACCTCTCATAATCTAATCATTTCACCTCTGAAAATTTTTGCATTGTCTCACACGTGAGCTTTAGTGGTAAAGCTCATATCAAACCATAGCAGCAACTGTGCCATATTTCATTTAAATTCTCTTACATGTATACCATTTAGATTGTTTAAAATATTCTATAATTATAAACAATGCTTCAATAATGAAACTTGTGCAATATATTTTTTCATTGTTGGAAGTACATCTTCAGCATAAATTTGAGTTTGCTAGTTAAAAAGGTAAATGTCTGTTTAACTTTCTTATATACTGCCAAATTTCCCCTCTGTAAGGGTCGTCCTAATTCTCATGTTCCCAGCAATGTGTAAGATGCTTGTTTATCCACTACATCACCATCAGAGTATACTATTTTATATTTTTTAAATTTGCCAATATGATGGATGAGAAGTGATATTTAGTGTAGTTTAAATTGACATTTCTCTTATGAGTGAGGTTGAAAATTTTTTAATTTTCATATATATTATTTTTCATACATATTTATTTGAATTGCCTGTTCTGTCAATTTTTCTATTGGATTTTTAAAATCTTTCTTCATTTTTTTTGTTGTTGTTGTTTGTTTTTTGTTACTGGGAATGGAACCCCAGGGCACTCAACCACTGAAACACATCCCCAGCCCTTTTTTGTATTTTATTTAGAGACAGGGTCTTGCTGAGTTGCTTAGGACCTCACTAAGTTGCTGAGGCTGGCTTTGAACTTGCAGTCCTCCTGCCTCAGCCTCCCAGTTGCTGGGATTACAGGCATGCACCACTGCTCCTGGCTTCCCCTCGATTTTTATGTTATTTATCTACTAGCATATTGACCTTCATCTGTAAAATATTCTGCAATCATTTTCATTAAATATGTTGGTTGTATTTTGTTTGTAGTGATATTTATAGCAAATAAATATCATAAAAACAATCCTAATTTTTAAATTTTAATTTGATCAAATTTATCAATCTTTTTTAAAAAGTGCTTTTAGTGAATCTGGATTTTGAGTTATACTTAGAAAACCTTAAACATTCCCCCTCCACACCCACATACACACAGGCTAAAGATAACTTCACCTAGTGTTCTCCTAATACTTGTAGGAGTTCAGTTTATATTTAACTTCCAGATCATTTGGAGTTTATTCTTGAATAGGTTTGAGACATGGCTCAATTTTATCTTTTCCCAAATAGCTAACCAATTGTCCCAGGATCGTTTATTTAAGACCGCATCTTTGCCCTAGAGATTTGATTTGCTACCTTTATCATATATTGTAATTCCACATGTATCTAAAATTATTTCTGTATATTTTCTATGACAAACTTGACAAACTATGATAGCTTTGCTGCCTCATGCAAAACCTCTGTTGTCTAGTCACCTTTATATTTTTCTTTTTAGTGTTTTCCTGGGTATAGTTTTTTCTTTCCTTTGGTGCTAGGAATTGAGCTCAAGTCCTCATACATATTAAGCAAGTACTCTACCGTTAAGTTACACCTCCAGCCTTTTCCTGAATATTTTTGAATTACATATTTATTTTTCCATTTGAAGTTTAGCATCAACTTGTCTAGTTCCATTTTAAAAAGAACTTGGCATTTTTATTGGGATTGCATTAAATTTATAATTTAACTTAGGGAGATCTGACACTTTGACACTTTTATTATATTGAGTCATTCTATCCAAGAATAAGAAATGTTTTTTCCATTTGTTCTAGCTGGTTGTTATTTGTATATGTAAAAGATATTTCTTTCTATATGATAATTTTCTAGTCAGCTACTTTATTGAATTTTTACTTTTTTGGGGGGGGGTTACTGGGGATTGAACCCAGGGGCACTCCACCGCTGAGCCACATCCCCAGCTCTATTTTGTATTTTATTTAGAGACAGGGTCTGAGTTGCTAGGGTCCTCTCTAAGTTGCTGAGGGTGGTTTTGAACTCGAGATCCTCCTACCTCAGCCTCCCAAGTGCTGGGATTACAGGTGTGCGCCACCTTGCCTGGCTGAATTTTTACTTTTATCATTGATTTTCTAGGATTTTCCAAGTACATTTATATCATTTACAAAATAGAGATTACTTTTCCTTTCCACTCTCATGCATCTAGTTAATTCCTCTTATCTAATCGCATTGGCTATTATCTCTAGTATAAAGTTTATTAATAGTGGAAATGGCAGATGAATTTGCCTTGATCATGATCTTTGTATAAAATTCCTAGTATTTTTCCATTAAATGAGACATTGGCTTTTGCAGCAAGGGGTGTGTGTATACAAGTGCACATGTGTTTATCTACTGAAGAATAGTATCGATTCCTCTTTTCTTTTTCTTTTTCCTTTTTTTTTTTTTTTTGGTACCAGAGGTTGAGCCCAGGGGTGCTTAACCCCTCAGTCACATCCCCAGCCTTTTTTATTTGTTATTTTTTTAAGACAGGGTCTTCTAAGTTGCTGAGGCTTGCTTTGTTTGTTTTTGGTTTTGTTCTGTTTTTTGGTGATGTTGGGGATTGAACCCAGGGCCTTTTGCATACTAGGCAAGCACTCAACCAACCAAGTTATATCTCCAGCCCCCTGCTCTTTCCTTTCTTTCTTTTTTTTTTTTTTTTTTGGAACCAGGGATTGAACTCAGGGACACTCGGCCACTGAGCCACATCCCCAGCCCTATTTTGTATTTTATTTTAGAGACAAGGTCTCACTGAGTTGCTAAGGGCCTCGCTAAGTTGCTGAGGCTGGCTTTGAACTCGAGATCCTCCTGACTCAGCCACCCAAGTCACTTGGATTACAGGCGTGCGCCACCACGCCCGGCTTTTTTTTCATTTTTTAAAAATTTCTACAGACTGCATTTTAATTCATTGTACACAAATGGGGTACAACTTTTCATTTCTATGGTTGTGCATGATGTAGATTCACACCATACATGTAACTTTAGATTACGTAGAGGGAAATGAGAGGGAGAAAGGGGTGGGGGTATGAAAAATGGTGGAATGAGACAGACATCATTACCCCCCTCTTTTCTTGAATGTTGCTTTTTTCTTGGTTGTTTTGTTTTTGTTTTTGTTCTTTGTGTTGTTGGGGATTGAATCAAGGGTCTTGTGCTATGAAAGTAGTCTACAACTGAGCCACATTCTCAGCCCTTTTTATATTTAATTTTGAGACAGGGTCTTGCTAAGTTGCTTCTGGCTTCAATAAATTGTTGAGGTTTCAATTTAAGAATTAATGGTGTAAAAGAGAAAGAGAATGGCATGATCTTGTTACTTCCCCAAATCCATCAATAAAAAGGCCGAAGGGAAAGAAAATGAAACAGAGTTATACCAGGAGACAGAAGTCAGAGAATCGCCTCTTCTGTGAATAAGGTGGTGCTACTTAAGCCCCGACTGACACCCTGCCCAACAATCCTGGTTAGTTGAGGCAGAGAATAAATATCATCCCACAAAGGAATGTGGGCACTCTCTAATGGATTCTCCAGCCAGCACACCTTAGAATCAATTATTTAGCTGCCACAAAAGGCTTTAGATTTCTGTGAAAAGAACTATCATTTTCACTGAACGGCTTCATAAATTATTAGCTTACATTTTAATATGGTCTTCTCTTGGTATTCAAGGGGAATTGGTTCCAGGATCCCCTGCAGATACCAAATCTACAAATGTTCAAGTCCCGTATATAAAATGGCATAGTATTTGCATATAGAATAAGCAATCTTTGTGTATTCTTTAAATCATCTCTAGATTGCTTATAACATCTAATGCAATGTAAATGCTAAGTAAATAATGTTACACTACATTGTTTGGGAAGTAAGGAAAAAAGTCTGTACATGTTCAGTAGAGATGCAATTTTTTTTTCGAATATTTTCAACCTGAGGTTGGTTGAATGGATGCAGAAGTCACAGATATGGAAGTCACAGATATATCAACTTTAATCATTTATTGAGCATCAGGCACTATCCTCGGCACTTCTCTACCCTTTAATCCATCCTATTCTCACAACTTCCCTATGACATGGACACATTATCTTTGTTTTATGGATGAGGAAACAGGCAAAACACACTGACCAAGAAGAGTTGAGTTTGTAGGAACAAAGTTAACATTTGAATCCGAGTTCTGAGAGGTGTTCATGGCTATCTTTTGGGTTTACATCCCTACATGATGACTTGTTGAACCTAGAGTTTATTTGTTTAACTTTTGGAGGACAACCTTATTCCCCTTTTTCTGCTGGGGAAGGGCAATTGTCATTTCTCTATGTACTATCAATAAATTGGTTTTCTTGAGGGAAAACATCTGTACAAAACCTCCTGGCTTCATTCAGACAATAACAAACGGTGCTCCCATGTCTACTTGAAATCAGAGAACTGCATCTGTTTCTCTTGCTCATAGTTGTAATTATTTTTTCACTTATGTTTAAGATATCTTTTTTCTTGTTTTCTTTTGGCAGCATTGAGAACTGAACCTACGATCCTCCATCACTGAGTTACAGCCCTAGCCCTTTTTATTTTTTGAGACAGTGTCTTGCTAAGTAGTCCGGGCTGTCCTGAAACTTGCTATTCTCTAGCCAACCTCCCAAGAAGCTGCAATTATCAGTTTATGTTTAAGATATCTAAATTTGTAGGTTGTACCTGTGTGTAGTCCTGAATAGGAGGACCCCTTGAGTCCAGGAGTTGAGACCAGTCTAGGCAATACAGTGAGACCCTGTTTAAACAAAAAACACAAACAAAACCAAAACCAAAAAAGGCTTCTTACAACATTTCATTGAATCCCCCCACAATTATGATTTACACTTACTTTTATTTTTTAAAATAATTTTTTATTATAAAGACAATATCATTACAGAAAACCTGGGCAGAGACCAAAGTAACAGTTAATTTTTTGATTGGAATAAGAAATTCTCCTAGACAGAATTTATTCTATTTCTGGATTCATATTTTTCCAATAGTAATAATTAGCCACGAAATAGTATAAGAATACCTTCTCATCCAAAGTTTTGCTTTCCATGATTTCAGATACCTGTGCATACTAGTTTGCTTTCCATTGCTTTAGCAAAATATCTGGAAGGGTGAATACTTTATAAAGAAAAAAAAAAAGGTTTTTTTTGTTTGTTTTTGTTTGTTTGTTTTGATACCAGAGTTTGAACCCAGAGGTGCTTTACCACTGAGCCACATCACCAGCCCTTTTAAAAATATTTTATTTAGAGATAGGGTCTCACTAAGTTGCTGAGGCTGGTTTTGAACCTTTGATTCTCCTGCCTCAGCCTCCCAAGTTGCTGGGATTACAGGTGTGTGCCACGGAACCCTTAAGAAAAGAGATTTATTTAGCTCACAGTTTTGGGGGTGGGAAGTCTAAGCAGTGTGTCATTGACTTTGGCAAAGGCCTCTGCAGCTGTGACACTTCAAGCAGATGACATAATGGAGGGAGAATATGTGAGAAAGGGAGATCACATTTTGAGACAGAAAGCCAGAGAGATTGGGGAGGAACCAATCTTGCCCTTTTCTAATGACCTTGCTAATAACCAACCAGGTCCCAGGAGATCTACATTAATCGAGGGCAGTGCCCAGTGACCTAGATTTCCCAGTGGGCTCTACTTTGTAATGATTCTACCACCTTTTAATGCAGCCACACGGAGAACCAAGCTTCTGACAAATGAACCCTTGAGAAACAAACAATATCGGAATCATAGCGCCAACTATAATCCAAAACTATTAAATGGAAAATTCCAGAAATAATTCATAAGTTTTAAACAACTTTTATTATAGTGCAAAAACAGTATATTGTTATTTTTATTAGTTGTTGTGCCTAATTTATAATTAAACTTTATGATAGACATGTATATATGGGAAAAAAACAGTGTATATAGGTCTGTATATGATTCAAGGTTTTAGACACTTACTGAAGGTGGATAAGGGGGAATTACTATATTCTTTGACTTTCTTCTACCTTCCTCTCTTTTTCTTAATTGGTTTCAACAGAAGACTAGTTACATTTTCTTTTTTAAATTTTAAAAAACTTCATGGTTTTTAGCATTGGGGACTGAACCCAGGGCCTTGTGCCTACTAAGCATTACCATTGAGCTATACCCTCAGCCCTCCAGCTTGGACTATTTTTATATAGAGATATATTTCTATATAAACTATCTTATATAGAGATTTAACTGTTTTGAATTATTTTATATAGAATTATATAGGGTTTTTGAATTAGAGAGATTTAGCCATTTCCTGTCCAGGATGGACTGAATTGACTTATACATTCATGGTCATTTAATGATCTTGTTAACCCTGAGGACCAGTAACCCTCTGCAAAACTTTAAAAAGACCCTCCAGCTCCGAGGTTACTGTGCCATTCTTCACCTTTTGTCTCCTACCCAGATTGCCACCACTTCTATTGAAAGGGACCTTCTCTTCATTCCTGCTGAACACTGCTTCCTTCAGGAAGCCTTTCTTTTGCACCATCCTTCCCACAAATTCCAATCACATTCAACCCCAGGTTGGTGACAGAGTAATCTGTCTTGTATTTCTGTACCTGTATTTATTATTATTGTTATTTTCATACTGAACTTCAACCCTGGTCCTTTTTATTTTTTATTTTGAGACAGGGTCTTGCTAAGTTGCTAAGGCTGGCCTTGAACTTGCACTCCTCCTGCCTCAGCCTTCCAGTAGCCCAGATTACAGGTCATGGTTTTCTTTTTGTCACTTACATGATACTTAAATTATTAAAATGCAATAGAGGTTTAACAAAGTTGTAAATCTTTTTTTTTTTTTAAACCAGGGATTGAACTCAGGGACACTCGGCCACTGAGCCACATCCCCAGCCCTATTTTGTATTTTATTTAGAGACAGGGTCTCACTGAGTTGCTTAGTGCCTTGCTAAGTTGCTGAGGCTGGTTTTGAACTCGCGATCCTCCTGTCTCAGCCTCCCAAGTCCCTTGGATTACAGGCCTGCGCCACCACGCCCCGGCCTGTAAATCATTTAATAACAATATTTTGTAGACTTTTAAAAAGTTTAAAATTTAAAAAAATCTGTCTTTACATACATGAGTACAAACTGTGGAATCTTTAAAATAATGTACTGTGTTTCCAGGATAAGTCGTTAAGCTGCTAACAGAATCTGGGCTTCCTTCCTAGTCTTTGCTATGCCAAGTCCCTCCTTTGGGAAGCACTTCCTTCTTGCAGGAGGCACTGAGTTCCGACCTTATGGTGGCAAATTCCTCTCCCCTGCCTACAGAAGTGTTTTCACTTTTCCTGGGCCCGTGAGAGGCCAGGGAATGCCACATTTCGCAGCAGTCACTGCCCTCACATCCTTCTTTCTTGCTTCAAAAGGTGGCCAGAATCAAAATGAACCCGAGGCTGAGGGTAGGGCTGAGTGATAGATCCCTTGGGTAGTATGATTAAGGACCTGGTTTCCATCCCTAAGCACTGAAAAGGGGGAAAAAATTGACAAGTTCCAAAAAAGTCACCATAAATGATCTTTATCATCATGCGCACGCGGTAAAATAATAACGGGGTCATTCTACAATATTGTGAACTACGTGCAAATTCGCCTAACACGTTCTCATTTTTGAACTTGGAATTACAACGGTATAACTTGAAACTATAAAATACTTTCTAAAAATACAAAAAAGATGAACGAGATTTCTTTATTATGTCTTCTATAGTAATTTTGAAGGAATGAAATTGTTAAAACCCCAGTAGATTTCTCTCTCTCTCCCTCTCTCTCTCTTTTTTTTTTTGGCCATGGCTGGAAGTGGGCTGGACCTTAAAACTTTGTGGTTTCGAAGAACGCTTAAATGCTGAATTAATGTGATGTGAGGAAGAAATAATAATAGCCTCATTCTCTCTCAGTCTAATCACAGACTTTTTTTCCTCCTAGTCCTAAGGGAGGGAGCCTTTAATAATGATCTGTGTAAACTGATGCCCGGACGGCATGAGTTCGAAGAAGCTCTGCTCCAACAAGTTAAACCCGGGAAAGAGCAATCCCAAAAGGCAACCCCCGAAACTGAAAAACTGCTTGAACAAGCACACCAACGCAAAGGACCGCAATGGCTCTGCTGGCACGGATCCTGAAAGCCACTCGCCCCCCGGCACCCGGGCAGCGGGGACTTCTGGGCGCTCGGCTCCTGCTGGGGGCGCGGGTCCAGGACAAAGGATCCGGGAGACCCAGGGCGCCGCGGGCCGGGGACAGGGCCGAGGGGCCCCGGAGTCTCGCGGCCATGCCGGGGCCGCGAACCCTCGCCAACCTGGTGGAGTTTTTCTTTAAGGACGGTTTCAGCCGCATCCACGAGATCCAGGTAGCCGCGCACGCCGTGCCGGGAGGGCGAGCGGCCGGGGCTGCTCCTCCCAGTGCGGACGCGAAGCCCGGGGGAGGGGATCCGCTCGAGGGTTGTCGGGTTAGGGTCGGTGGGGAGGGGATCCCTGGCAAGCGGCGCTGGGAATGTGACTCCGGGAGGTGGCGGGAAAAGGGCGCTGGGTTAGGAATCTCCTAGGAGAGGACTCCAGGGAGGGGACTCGGACTGGATGACGGTGAGTGGCGGCGGGCAGGGGGCCGGTGTAGGGAAAGCTGTGGAAGAGGCGCCGGGAACAGGCGTCCTCGGAGGGGACCACAGAGTAGGAGCCCGGCGAGGGAACCGGGGAGGATTTCCTGGGGGAGGGGTGTCACGGGCGGGGCAGGGCGTGACCCCGGAGAGGGGTAACTGGGAAGAAGCAGCAGCCGGTGGGCTCCCGGGAGGCGAGAGCTGCGAGGTTCTGAGGATCGCGGTCTCGGAGGCCGGAGCGGAGCGCAGTCTCCACGCGGTGGGCGCGGAGACCCGGCCCAAGAGCACGGCCAGTAACGCTGGGCTCTTGGGAGCCCCGTGTGTCTCAAACGTGGCCGATACCTTTGTGTTCGGGTCTAGTACTTTTTTTTTTTTTTTTTTTTTATTTGAAAAAGCGAAGTTCAGAAGCTCCGAGTTGCGTAGCTTGGGGTTGACACGGGAGGGCTGGACCAGGGACTTGGTAAGATCCCAGTTGTCCCAGTAACCCTTGGTGGGACGATGTGGGGCTCCCACGTGTCTCATCCTGACCCCAGCCCTTGCCCCTCCAAAGCCTACCTCGAATTGCGTCTTTCATCCAGAGGTGGCCTGCCACCCTGAAGCGTCAATTTTCCGTCCCTCCTACTTGGGTGGCAGCTGCCGCCTCCTCTCATGTGTCTTCATCTGCTCGCCTTCTGGAGCTTGCATCCCAGAACACAGTTATTTCTGGGATCTGGGCCTTTTGGGCTCCAGAAACACCCTCTTCTCACAGGCACCCACTTCCTTTTGTTGTGTGAAGCATACTGTCCTACAAGGCACTTCTCCAACTTCCAACCTGGCTTCATTCATTCCTTGGTTCCGCCAACCATTCAATGCCCCAGATGGTGCAACCGCTTTGCCTTAAGTCAGATAAGTAGAAACCTTGCTGAGAAAAAAGCAGCAGACCATGAGGAGGAATTTTCATTCCACAGAAATCACAACTGGCCTCCTCCTTTCCAACACTCACACCATCCGTACCCTCCCCCACATCATGATTTTAGGAGTCAAGAAGGATTTCTTCTCTTTTCTACGAACTTAAGATTTTAGGGCGATAGTTTCCAAATACGGTGAAAACTATTTGTTTTTTTAATGAGTTCAATACAGACCGATTTCCAAAATTTTAAGTTTAATTTTTCTTGTATCCACGTCTGTTTTCATCTGCATTTCACCTTACACCATCAGTTCAGAGTTTGCTCCAGGGGTTTCTTTGAGAAGCTGACCACTGTTAAAACCTGAATCCCCAATCAGGACATGCCTCAGTTTCCACTGATGTTTTTCATTCATCTGCTCAGCCTCCAATTACCATCTAGCCCGTTTTGCTCACTGCTCAGACACATCCTTCACCACACCCATGCCCCCCCCAGGGCAGACGTGCCAGAGCACACAGTCACGAAACTGACTCACTTGGTGCTTTCTCACAACACAGCAGACAGGACCTCAGTGCTTCCAGCTAGACCTTCTCTCTCTGGTTTCACCCTTTTCTTCACTCTTCTGAGAGCCCCACCAGAATCCTCACCTATGGCGCTTGAAGGAAGTCTCTTCTTCCTGCAGTTCCTCTGAGGACCGCTAAGGGAGTACTTTACAGCCTGCAGTTAGCCACACTGAAGCATTGCCCAGGTGCTCTAGATTGGTTCTAGTAAAGCCCTTCTTTCTTGCTCTCCAGGTTGCAGTAAAGCAATGTTTCTGGGGAAGAGCGTTATTCTGTGACCCATCCCATCCAGTTACTTGCACTCACCTTGTAATTGCAGAATATTAGTTCAGCAGGGGATCATAGCATTCAGCTCTTCAATTCAATTTTCCTTTTATAGAGGGAAAAAGTCCACAGCGATAGGTTAGTTAGGTCCAAGCTCACACAACTCAGTAGCAGAGTATACATAATGCCATCATCTGGGTCACTAAATGCTGTTTGAGTTGTGACAGAGCAGCAAGACCATGGGTACCAGAATCTTCTCTTCAGTGCTAGCCCTTTGCAACCACCTGCCTTGGGCACTTATTCTCTGTGGACTATAGTTGCCTTGTCTGTGAAGGAGACTAACAATCTCCATTCATCCCACTGGTTATTGTGAGGTCAAATAAGATCAGGGCTGTGAACTGATAATAACGAATAATAGCAATGAATATTTCTAGAACTCTTTTCACGTACAGGTGCAGTTCTAACTCCTGCTTGTGAGGCAGGTTCTATTACTATTTTATTTTGCAGGTGAGGAAACTGAGGTGACTCAGTAAACTGTGAGCCAGTATTCAAACTCCAGTGTCTCTGTTTAAGTGTTGTCACTGACTGTATTGCTTCACCGAGAAGTACTGTAAACTGTGTGTGTTATTTCTACTGCCAGCCCCGGTGCTGAATGTGCCCATTCAGTAGCTGGCTTTGCCCAAGCAGTGGTCCTTTTTTGGTGGTTCCTGCTGCCAGCTACCCCTTCAGGGTTCCCATTCTGAGACCTGGGTGGACCTCACGCAGGTCCACAGAAGGAGTGAGCAGTTTTCACCTAAGGGCCAAGGAGTGGAGAGAGAACAGTCTCTCTGGCCTGCCATTTCCAAGATTGGGAGTTGGAATGGTGAGAAAGGATGGCAGATGCTGAAGAGAGCCTTAGTCGTTTTCTGCAGGGCCAGTCCTGTCTGTGTCACACTGAGCTATGTTGGAGCCCTTCTCCCACTTTTTTGTCTTTTAACTGTTCATCTTTATTTATTGTGATTTAGTCCTCCCTCCCTCCTTGTCTCCTTCCTTCTTTCACAACCTTATTGATATATATTTTATATACCATACAATTCACACATTTGAAGTTTACAACCATCACCACAATCATCTTTAGAACATTTTTATTAAAATGCTCTAAAAAGAAACTCCAAGCTGAGCATGGTGATGCACGCCTGATATCCCAGCTACTCAGGAGGCCCAGGCAGATCACAAGTTTAAGGTCAACCTGGACAACTTAGTGAGACCCTCTCTGGAAGTAAAAAATAGAGAGGGCTGAGGATAAAGCTCAGTTGTAGAATACTCCTGGGTTCAATCCACAGTAGGCCCCTCTTACAAAGGAGAGAGATGAGAGAGAGAGAGAGAGAGAGAGAGAGAGAGAGAAAGAGAAAGAAAAAAGGAAACTCTGTATCCTTTAGCTGTCACCCCAACGCTCCCCTTCCCTTGAGCAACTGCTAACTACTTTTCTATAGATTATTCTGGGCATGTCATATAAATGACACCATGTAGTATGTGGTCTTTTGTGACTGGTTTCAATGTTTATCCATGTTGTAGCAGGTATCAGTACCTACATTTTGCTTATTCATTCATCAGTTGATAGATGTTTGAATTGTTTCCACTGTTTTGCCTACTATGAATAATGCTCCTGTGAGCATTTGAGTATTATGCTTTTTCTCCTCTTGGATATTTGTCTGAGTGGTTTTGCTGGGTTAAAAAAAAAAAAAGAAAAAGAAAAAGTCTATATTTAACCTTTTGACTAGCTGCCTGCTGTTTTCTAGAGTATCTACCCCATCTTACATTTCCCCCAACAGTATCAGAGGTTCTGATTTTTCTACATCCCTGTAACACTTTGTCTGTCCTTTTGATTATGGTCATCCCATTTGGCATGAAGTGAAATCTCATATGTTTGATTTGCATATTCTTGTGACTGATGATAGTTAGCATCTTTTTCATATGCTTATTAGCCACTTGTGTATCTTTGGAGAAGTGTTCATTCAAATCCTTTGCCCGGCTTTTAATTCAATTACTATTATTCTTTTTGTACTATTGAGTTGCAAAAGACTTTTAAGAATATATACTAGATACAAGTCCCATATCAGTTGTCTGCTTTGCAAGTATTTTCTCCATTCTGGAGGTTGTCCTTTAACTTTCTTGATAGTGTCCTTGGAAGCACAAGAGTTTTAAATTTTGATGAATTCCAGTTATCTATTTTTCTGTTGTTATTTGTGCTTTTGGTGTCATATTTAAAGATACCATGCCACAAAGTCAAACCCTGTTTTTTTTTTCTATACCATGCCACAAAGTCAAACCCTGTTTTTTTTTCTAAGAGTTTTATAGTTTTGTTTTTTAATGTTAGGTTTTTGATCCACTGTGAGATAATTTTGTATATATACGTGTGAGATAAGGGTACAAATTCATTCTTTATCTGTGGCTATACAGTTGTCCCAGCAACATTTAAGAGACTGTTCTTTTCCCATTGAATGATGTTGGCACTCTTGTTGAAAATCAATTGACCACAGATGTTGGGTTTATTTTTGGACTCCGATTCTATTCCACTGATCTATCTATGTCTGTCCTGCTGGTACCATTCTACCATTCTACCTTGATTATTGCAGCTTTTTTTTTTTTAAGGTGTTGGGGATTGAACCCAGGGCCTTGTGCTTGCAAGGCAAGCACTCTACCAACTGAGTTATATTCCCATCCTGTTTTTTGCAGTTTTGTACGGGGTTTTTTTTTTTTTTTTTTTTTTTTTTTTGTGGTGCTGGAGATTGAACCCACAGCCTTGTGCTTGGGAGGCAAGCACTCTACCAACTGAGCTGTATCCCCAGCCCTGTACTGAGTTTTGAGATAGGAAAAGTTCTTCCAACTTGTTCTTTTTCAAAATTGTTTTGGCTATTTAGGTTCATTTTCATCAGAATTTCAGGATCATCTTATCAATTTCTACAAAGAAACCAACTGGAATTTTGACAGAGATTGTACTGAATTCCTAGATTACTTGGGGAGTATTCTATTTTACCAATATTAAATCTTACAATATGTGAACATGGGATCTCTTGACATGTATTTAAGTCTTCTTTAATTTCTTTCAATAGTGTTTTGTAGCTTTCAGAGTACAAGTTTCAGAGTACAAGTTTTAACTTTTGTTAAATGCATTCCTAATATTTTTTCTTTTTGATAGTATTATAAATGAAATTGTTTTCTTAATCTCATTTCCAGATTGTTCATTGGTAGTGTATAAGAATACTATTGATTTTTGTATATTGATTGTCTATCCTGCAAACTTGTTGAACTTATTTATTAGTTATGAATATGATTTTTTAAAATTGTTCTAATTTTTAGTTATATATGACAGTAGAATGTATTTGACATATCATACATACATGGAGTATAACTTCTCATTCTTGTGGTTGTACATGATGTGGAGTTACACTGCCTGTGTATTCATAGATGAACAAAGGAAAGTTATGTCCAATTAATTCTACTGTCTTTCCCATTCCCATTCCCTACCCCACCCTGCCTATTGTGAGTCAGTATCCACATATCAGAGAGAACATTTCAGCCTTTGAGTTTTTGGGATTGGCTTATTTCACTTAGCATGATAGTCTCCAGTTTCATCCAATTACCAGCAAATGCCATCATTTCAGTCTTCTTTATGGCTGAGTAATATTCCACTGTGTATATGTACCACAGTTTCTTCATCCATTCATCTGCTGAAGGATACCTAGGTTGGTTCCATAGCTTAGCTATTGTGAATTGAGTTGCTATGAACATTTATGTGGCCTTGTCACTATAGTATGCTGGCTTTTAGTCCTTTGGGTATATGCTGAGGTGTGGGATAACTGGGTCAAATGATGGTTCCATTCCAAGTTTTCTGAGGAATCTCCATACTGCTTACAGTGGTTGCATCAATCTGTAGTCCCACCAGCAATGTATGAGTGTACCTTTTTCCCCACATCCTCACCAACTTATTATTTCTTGTATTCTTGATAATTGCCATTCTGACTAGAGTGAGATGAAATCTTAGTTTTGATTTGCATTTCTCTAATTGCAGGAGATGAACATTTTTTCATACATTTGCTGATTGATTGTATTTTTGTTCTGTGAAGTGTCTGTTCAGTTCCTTAACCCATTTACTGATTGGATTATTTGCTTTTTTTATGATGGAGATTAATGTTCTATCGGAGGTATGCATGGTAAAGATTTTTTCCCCATTCTGTAGGCTTTCTCTTCATGTTATTGATTGTTTCCTCTGCTGAGAAGAAGCTTTTTAGTTTGGATCTATCCCATTTATTGATTCTTTTTTTTGGAACCGGGGATTGAACTCAGGTGCACTTGGCCACTGAGCCAGATCCCCAGCCCTATTTTGTATTTTATTTAGAGACAGGGTCTCACTGAGTTGCTTAGGGCCTCGCTAAGTTGCTGAGGCTGACTTTGAACTCGCAATCCTCCTGCCTCAGCCTCCCGAGTTGCTGGGATTACAGGCGTGCGCCACCGCGCCCGGCCCATTTATTGATTCTTAATTTTACTTTTGTGCTTTAGGAGTCTTGTTAAGGAAGTCAGGTTCTAAGACAACATGATGAAGATTTGGGCCTACTTTTTCTTCTATTAGGCACAGGGTCTCTGTTCTAGTGCCTACGTCTTTGATCTACTTTGAGTTTATTTTTGTGCGGGGTGAGAGTTAGAGGTTTAACTTCATTTTGTTACATGTGGATTTCCAGTTTTCCCAGAATTATTTGTTGAATAGATCATCTCTTCTCCAATGTATGTTTTTGCACCTTTGTTTAGTATGAGATAACCATACTGATGTGGGTATGTTTCTGTGTTTTCTATTCTGTACCATTGGTCTACCTGTCTATTTTGGTGCCAATACCATGGCATCATGGTTTTTGTTACTATTGCTCTGTAGTATAGTTGAAGGTCTGGTATTGTGATGCCTCCTGCTTCACTCTTCCTGCTAAGGATTGCTTTGGTTATTCTGGGTCTCTTATTTTTCCAAATAAACTTCATGATTGCTTTTTCTAGTTCCGTGAAGAATGTCATTGGGATTTTAATCGGGATTGCATTGAATCTGTATAACACTTTTGGTAGTATGGCCATTTTGACAATATTAATTCTGCCCATCCAAGAGCATGGGAGATCTTTCCATCTTCTAAGGTCTTCTTTTAAAAAAATCTTTTTTTAGTTGTAGATGGACACAATACCTTTATTTTATTTATTTATATGGTGCTGAGGATCGAACTTACTGCCCCACACATCCAAGGCAAGCGCTCTTCCACTGAGCCACAATACCAGCCCCTTCTAAGGTCTTTAATTTCTTTAGTGTTCTGTAGTTTTCATTGTAGAGGTCTTCAACCCTTTGTTAGATTGAGTTCCAATAATTTTATTTTTTGAGGTTATTGTGAATGGGGTAGTTTTCCTAATTTCTCCTGCAGTGGATTCATCACTTTTGTATAGAAATGCATTTGATTTATGGGTATAGATTTTATATCCTGCTACTTTGCTGAATTCATTTATGAGTTCTAGAAGTTTTCTGGTGGAATTTTTTGGATCTTCTAAATATAAAATCATGTCATTAGCAAATAGTGATGGCCAAGTTCTTCTTTTCCTGTTTGTATCCCTTTAATTTCTTTTGTCTGTCCCATTGCTCTGGCTAGAGTTTCAAAGAGTATGTTGAATAGAAGTAGTGAAAGAGGGCATCCCTGTCTTGTTCCAGTTTTTAGAGGGAATGCTTTCAGTTTTTCTCCATTTAGAATGATGTTGGTCTTGGGCTTAGCATAGATAACTTTTACAATGTTGATGTATGTTCCAACTATCCCTAGTTTTTCCTAGTGTTTTGAACATGAAGAGATGCTGTATTTTGTTACGTGCTTTTTCTGTGTCTATTGAGATAATCATACGATTCTTGTCTCTAAGTCTACTGATGTGATGAATTATATTTATTGATTTCTGTATGTCGAACCAACCTTGCATCCTTGGGATGAACCCCACTTGATCATGGTGCACTATTTTTTTTAATGTTTTTGTATGTGATTTGCCTGAATTTTATTTTTGAGAATAAAATTTTTGCATCTATATTCATCAGGGATATTGGTCTGAAGTTTCCTTGATGTGTCTTTGTCTGGTTTTGGTGTCAGGGTGATACCAGCCTCATAGAATTTTGGAGGGGTCCATCCTTTTCTATTTCATGGAATACTTTGAGGAGTATTGATATAAGTTCTTCTCTGAAGGTTTTGTAGAACTCAGCTGAGAATCTATCTGGTCCTTGGCTTTTCTTGATTGGTAGACTTTCGATGACATCTTCAATTTCATCGCTTGAAATTGATCTGTTTAAATTTTCTATGTCTTCCTGATTCAAACAAACTTTCTCCATTTCAAGAAGCAAATAGAACACAGCACAATAATACTGGGTGACTTTAACATACCTCTCTTACCACTGGATAGAGCCTCCAAACAAAAACTAGATAAAGAAACTATAGAACTAAAAAATACAATTGATAATTTAGATTTAAGAGATATATATAGAATATTTCATTCATCAATGACTGAATACATTTTATTCTCAGCAGCACATGGATCCTTCTCTAAAATAGACCTTATGCCACAAATAGATCTTATGCCACAAAGCAAATACAAAAAGAATAGAGATAATACCCTGCATTCTATCAGATCATAATTGAATGAAATTAGATATCAATAATAAAATAAAAAATAGAAGCTACTCTAACACCTGGAGACTAAATAATATGCTATTGAATGATGAATGGATAGCAGAAGAAATCAGGGCTGAAATAAAAAATAGAGATAAATGAGAATAGCGATATAACATATCAAAATCTCTGGGACATTATGAAGGCAGTGCTAAGAGGAGAGTTCATTGTATTGAACTCAGTTGTTAAAAGAATAGAAAGTCAACAAATAAATAAGCTAACATTACATCTCAAAGCCCCAGAAAAAGAAGAACAAATTGACACCAAAAGCAGTAAAAGACAGGAAATAATTAAAATCACAGCTGAAATCAATGAAATTGAAACAAAAGAAACAATCCAAAAAATGACAAAAAATCAATAAAATTGATAAACGCTTAGCTACACTAATGAAGAGAAAGAGAGAGAAAACTCAAATTACTAAAACTTAGGATGGAAAAGGTGTTAAGTCTAATTGGGCGGCTGCAGGGGGAGGGAGCACGGTCACCTAGCAACACACTGTGCCAGAAGCGACCAATGAGGCAGACCTGCTGACCCTGACATCCACCTTGGGTCCACCTTTTCCTGGGCAGAACCCCTTGATCCCCTTCCTCTGTATAAAAACCCTGAGCAGCCAAAGCCATGTGCGATTTCTCCTGGCTCTCCCACCCCAACTTTCACCCCGGGGGGGCTGGAGATTTCGCCAGGGACACACATTCCAATAAAATCAAGCTACCACTTTTGTCTGACTCTGGAGAACGCACTCCTTTCGCTACCCGCCGCCTTTGGGAGCTTTACCCGCCGGGCCCGTGTCGCCCCTTTCTTGAGTTTTACAAAAGGAACTATCACAACGGACGCTACTGAATTTCAGATGATAATCAGAACCTATTTTGAATATATGTACTTTAATAAAATAGAAAATCTTGAAGACATTGACAAATTTCTAGAATCAGGAGGTTTTTTCCCCTCATGAATTCTTTAACATTTTCTTTATGGAGCATCTTGTCATTTGTGAACAGGGATGGTTTTACTTCTTTTCCAGTCTAGATGCCTTTCCCTCCATTGTTTTCTTGAGGCCATTTCAGATTTTCTTCTCTTTTCTTCTCTTTCTTTCCTTCCTTCCTTCCTTCCTTCCTTCCTTCCTTCCTTCCTTCCTTCCTTCCTTCTTTCTTTCTTTCTTTCTTTCTTTCTTTCTTTCTTTCTTTCTTTCTTTCTTTCTTTCTTTCTTTCTTTCTTCTTTCTTTTTGTTCCCTTTGGTGCTGAGGATTGAATCCAGGAACTTGTCCATGATGCTTGGCATGTGCTCCATCCCTAAACCTCTGGAGGCCATTTTTAGAGGCTGACTGATTTCCCACAGAGGACTAACTCCTCAGAGCAGGCTTCTGTAGAGCTGCTGGGCTGTGGGAAAGGGCTGCCAGATAGGGGCTCCTTTGGCTTAGGATGTTTGTCTCTGCAGTTCATCTCTGTCCATGAAGACATCTCTCTCTTACTGCTGTATGGCATTTTAAAAACCACACTCCTAATGAATAAACAAACCTCTGTGAACATGATTATGTAACATATGTTTACCTCAGGGATATTTAAAGTTACTACTCTGATTTAGTCCCATAGAATATACAGCTTCCCTCTGCCCCAATTTTCTGCTTCTCTAGCACAAAGGAATGTTTATGTTCAAGGTATATCATATTTGTGTGTTTTTTCCTTTTTTGGTTTCTCCATGGTATTGCAGCAGAAGCACACACAGGAATATGGAAAAATCTTCAAGTCTCACTTTGGTCCTCAGTTTGTAGTATCTATTGCAGACCGTGACATGGTGGCTCAGGTGCTCCGGGCGGAGGGGGACGCACCCCAGAGAGCCAACATGGAGTCCTGGCAGGAGTACCGAGACTTACGAGGGAGAGCCACCGGGCTCATCTCAGCGTGAGTATGCAGGACAGGCTGTGTCAAATATCAGAGGGAGCTCGGGAAGGAACGCCCACAATGCCGATTTCCTAAAATCCAGCTATTAAAAAAAGCACAGACGTTTCGGTGGTGTAATATCAAATAGCCACTTGGCATGATCTCCTACACAGCGGGAGCTGCAGGGGCTCTCCTCTCCCTCTGTGAAGAGGTCTGATGGCTGGGATAAGGTGGGGGCCACACTGACTGAATGATGGGCCAGTGCTCTTCTCAAGCAAAGCTTTGCAGCTTTAGGTGTCCACTCAGTGACAATGAGGGAACTGAAGGACAGGAAAAGGAGGGTTGTTAGCCTTTTATCACCATGACAAAATACCTGAGATAACCAACTTTAAAAGAGGGAACATTTAATTTGGCTCATACTTTTGGAGTTTTAGTCCATGGTCAATTGGCCCCATTGCTTTTGGGTGTGTGGTGGAGGAACACATCATGGGGGGAGCAAGTGATGGAGGAAGTTGCTCACCTGATAGCACCTGGGAAGTGAAGGAGACAGAGGCAAAGGGGACGATCCCGATATCCCCCTCAAGGGCACATCCTCATATGACCTAACTTCCTTCCTAGGTCCTACCTCCTTAAGTTTCCATCATCTCCCAGTAGTGCTGCAGGCTGGGGACCAAGCCTCTATTTAATACATGGACTTCTGGGGGACACTTATCCAAACTTTAGAAGAAGGTAAGCAGCTCTTTCAGGAGACCCAAAGGCAAATCCCCTAGTGGGGAGCTGAGAATCACCAGCACCCATGGATGATTTTCATGTCTCATAGCAGACTGTGATAATCTTGAACAAGGTTCTATGACACCCTGGTATCTTTGAGGAAATAATCGGCACAGTTCCAAGCAGATGGGAGACCAGAATGTCCATGTAATCCCTGGCCCAAATTCCTGTGGGCTAGAGATTCAATTGGTGGCTCTTTTTCTTTTTCTCTATATGTATATATTTGCATATATATATATATGAATATATATACATGTGTATACACACACCTATTCTCTCCTTATTTGTGTGTGTGTGTGTGTGTGTGTGTGTGTGTGCACATATATATACATATTGTGATCTGGTGTCACCAGGGTTCCTTGATTTCTATCCTTAGGGAAATAGTTTAAGCAGCTCTTCCTGATGTCCATCTCTGGAGGGAAGTGGCTGGAGGGAGACTGATGCAAAACTCCCCTCTCCATCAGCCATGGGTCAGGATCATGCTTAGGAGCCTAGAAACCTTCTTAACCTGAGATTGGGCAAAGTGGTCTGGTGACTTCAGCACAGGTGGGCCTGGCCCAGGAGATGGCTGGCTTAGCTGGGGTCACCCAAAACAGATCCTAAGGCCAGGCTTTGAGTGCAACAGTTCATTTGGGAGTGGGGAAGCAAGGAAGGGATGGGAAGGAAACACTGAGGGGGTGTGTGGATGAGGGTGCTGTTCTGTGGGCAACCGGATGGAGCTCAGTTTCACTGGAACCCTCTGAGAGACAGTGCAGAGCAGTCCTCAGACCTGCTCCAGACTGTTCACTGAGCATCTTGCCTTCATGGTGCTCCAGGGCTGGGAACTGGTTATCCTCAATGTGCAGCCAGGAGCCCCCAGTCCTCCTGCTCAAAACTGCAGTCACCCTTTTTGGTTTTCTTTTTAGATTTATTTTATTGTTTTGCTGGTACTGGGGATGGAACCCAGGGATGCTTTACCACTGAGTTATATCCCTAGCCCTTTTAATTTTTCAATTTTAAGACAGGGTCTCATTAAGTTGCTGAAACTGACTTTGAACTTGTGATCCTCCTGCCTCAGCCTTTCATGTAGCTAGGATTATAGGTGTGTGCTACTGTGCCTTGGCTCCCTTTTTCTTTTTAAATTACAATAGTAACCCCATTATGTCCTCAGAAGATTGGTTTGAGGACACCCACAGATACCAAGGTCTGCAGATGCTCAATCCCTTTATATAAAATGATGTAGCCGGGCGTGGTGGCACATGCCTGTAATCCCAGCGGCGTGGGAGGCTGAGGCAGGAGGATCACGACTTCCAAGCCAGCCTCAGCAACTTAGCGAGGCCCTAAGCAACTCAGTGAGACCCTGGCTCTAAATAAAATACAAAATAGGGTTGGGGATGTGGCTCAGTGGTGGAGTGCCCCTGGATTCAATCCCCAATACCCCTGGCCCCCCAAAAATGATATAGTATTTGCACAAAACCCAACACAATCCTCCTTTATGCTTTAAACCATCTCTAAATCAGAATTAAAAAAATATTTTTGATCATCAGCTAGTTGAATCCATGGATAAGGAACCCACAGATTTGAGGGTTGACTGTATATATCCCTATGTATATGTATACACATAAATATATATAAACTTTATATGTATCTATACATATGTACATTGTGTATATATATATATGATTTTGTATATATACACATTTTTTCTTTTGCTAATCAGTTTCACGTCTGTATTATAATATATGACATTATTATGATAAATATTATGTTACAATATAATCATAAGTTTTTCAAAGGAAATCATATTATATATGATTCCCAGTGGTAACTTTTTCTTTAAAGTTTGCTTCCAGGAGCTGGTCACTGTGGTACATGCCTGTAATCCCAGTGTCTTGGGAGGCTGAGGCAAAAGGATCACAAGTTCAAAGCTAATTTCAGCAATTTAGAGAGGCCCTAAGTAACTTACAGAAATCCAGTCTCAAAAAGAAAAAGAAAAAATGAGCTGGGAATGTAGCTCAGTGATTAAGTGTCCCTGAGTTCAATCCCTGGTATTGGGGTGGAGGTGGCATTTGCTTCAAGGGTAACGATTTAAGCTCTTACAGGGATTAAATTATTCCTGCTCTCTTCCCAGCAGCTCTGTTGATCTCACTTTGATTGGCAGCTCTTGCTGATCTCATTTTGATCCTTATCCCTTGTTTATCTAAATTTGACTGGCAGCTCTTCTTGATTCTCATTTTGATTGGCAGCTCTTATGATTCTTTGTGAATGGGGAATTTTTCATAAATTCTTTGAATTTCTTCCCAGAATATCAATGTAAGTAAGACTATCTGAAACTCCTGTTGTTTTTCTAGGGAGGGTGAACAGTGGCTCAAGATGAGAAGTGTATTGAGACAAAGAATTCTGAAACCAAAAGATGTGGCCATTTTCTCTGGAGAAGTAAACCAAGTTATTGCTGATTTGATTAGAAAAATCTACATCCTCAGGAGCCAGGCAGAAGATGGAGAAACAGTGACTAATGTCAATGACCTTTTCTTCAAATATTCAATGGAAGGTGAGGTGGAGTCAGAATATGGGAAAATTGCCAAAAAAGTAGTTTTCTTTCCTTGAGCATTTCCTGTGCCCCAGGCAGCGGAAGCCCAGTGCATGCCCACATGTAATCCCCACAGTGTTAGCATGAACCAGGTGTGTCACTGCTGTTTGAAAAAAGGGGAAACTGAGATCTCATAAAGAACTTGCTCAAGGTCATACCCCAATTCCTTTTCTTACAGGCTAAAATCAGTTTCAAATCCAGGTCTTTTTACTCAAGAATCCATGTTCCTAATTAGTACACATTTTTAAAGCATAATTAAAAATAAAGGAACCCAGAGTTATGAAGGGTTGGCTATACATGTGTGTATATATAGTCTATGACAAAGTCATTCTATCTTGTCAGATGATTTAAATATTACAACCAAAAGGTAGTCATCAAACATTCTCCTCGTTTTCTTATTGTAACTAAGCCCATCAGTTGCTCATGTGTCTATCAAGATCTATTTTATGTACATATAAGGAAATAAACATGAATATTCTTTTTTTTTTTTTGGAACTGGACACTCGGCCACTGAGCCACATCCCCAGCCCTATTTTGTATTTTATTTAGAGACAGGGTCTCACTGAGTTGCTCAGGACCTCACTAAGTTGCTGAGGCTGGCTTGGAAGTCGTGATCCTCCTGACTCAGCCTCCCAAATCGCTTGGATCACAGGTGTGCGCCACCACGCCCGGCTATGAATATTCTTTTTACTTTTTTAAAAATAAATGATAGCATATAAAACACATTGCTTTAGTCTTTACTTAAAAAAATATGTCTGGAACACCCTTCTATAAGGTTTCTCATCTTTCTTTGTGGAACTGGATCTTTTCGTTTTTGTTTTTAATAATGTTTACATTTCTTCAAATTTAACTTTTTTTTGAAACTTTAAAAATATTTTTATATAACCTATGTCTTTTTCTCCCTTTTAGTTGGTTCTTTTTAGTTATATGTAACATTAGGATTTATTTTGACATAATTATAAAAGCAGGAAATATAATTTGTTCTAATTCAGTCCCCAGTACTTCCCCTTTCCAATCCTTCCTCCCTTCCTCCCTCTGTTCCCTTCCCTCTACTCTGATCTTCCTGCTATTTATTTTTTGTTTTTAAAATTAGAGTCTTGTGGATACACACGATGGTGAGATTCACTGTGATATTTTCATATGTGTACATAGGAAAGTTAGGTCAGACTCATTCCACTGTTCTTTCCTTATCCCATCCCTCCTCCCTCCCCTTCGATCCCCTTCACCTATTCCATTGATCTTTCTTCTATTTTTTTTATTGCCCCCTCCCAATTTTGGATCAGCTTCTGCCTTTCAAAGAAAACATTCTACCTTTGACTTTTTGGGACTGGTTTATTTCACTTAGCATGATAGTCTCTAGTTCCATCCATTTACAGGCAAATACCATAATGTCATTATGCTTTATGACTGAGTGATACCCTACAGTGTGTATACACCACATTTTCTTTATCCATTCATCTGTTGAAGGGCAGCTAGGTTTGTTCCATAGCTTGGCTATTATGAATTGTGCTGCTATAAACATTGATGTGGCTTCTGCAGTAGCTGATTTCAAATCTTTTGGATATATATCAAGAAGTGGGATGGCTGGTCAAATGGTGGTTCCATTCCTAGTTTTTTCAGGAATCTCCCTGCAGCCTTCCAGAGTGGCTGCACCAATTTGCAGTCCCGCCAGCAATATGAGTGTTCCTTTAACTCTTAACTTTAAAGTTATGATAGTAGTGTTTTCTAAAAATAGCAATGACATCAACAGAAAACCGTAATGTAAAGCAGTGAGCTCTCCGCTCTTCACTGATTCATGAGGTCACTTACTCTAGGTCTGGGATCTCCAGGAGGAGCCACTTCTCTATTACCCCCACTGGGTCCAAGACTGAAGGCAGATCCATAGTTGCCCAGAGGGATAGGAAGAGTTCCTGGTTGGGTTTTGCTTCCTCTCTCCTGAGAACTAGGACACACTAGAGAGGAGAGTGATGGGGCTGAGCAGTCCCAGGCTTGGAGATCTTTCTGTCAGCAAAGGTTTATCATCTCAGACTGAGTTCCGGTCCTCCAGGGCCTTAGTCCAGCTACTTAAACTCCCCAAGTCTTCTCATTTCTTTCTTCTGATGGGCTTCCCCTCTACCCATCCCCTACCACTGGAGATTGAACCCAGGGATGCTTTATTACTGGGCTACATCCCTATCCCTTTTTATTTTGAGACAGGCTCTTGCTAAGTTGCTCAAGTTTCGGATCCTCCTGCCTCAGCTTCCTAAGTCACTGGAATAAACAAGTGTCCTCCACCATGCCTGGCTCTGGTGGGTTTCCTAATAAGTGTTTCAGGGCTGTACAGGGAGCAATTTAAATGAAGCAGTGTTAACCATGCACAGCATCCTGTAGTTCAGGACGGAGACTGGATGATAAGAGGGTAAGAGGGACCACACCTCACTCATGAAAGGCTCCTACAACATGCCTTTTTTTTTTTTTGTGGTGCGGAGGACTAAACCCAGGGCCTTGGGCACACAAGCCGTGCACTCTCCCACTCAGCCACATTCCCAGACCCCTTAGATCGCTTTTGAAAGTAACTTGTATGGCCACATATCGATATGGTAAATGATCTAGAAGAAGAGAACTTTTAAACTGTCTTCCCCACCTAGGTGTGGCCACCATCCTTTACGAGAGTCGCTTAGGCTGCCTGGAAAACCACGTCCCTCAGACGACAGTGGAATACATTGAAGCCCTGGAGCTCATGTTTAGCATGTTCAAGACCTCCATGTACGCAGGCGCCATCCCCAGATGGCTCCGCCCCTTCATCCCAAAACCCTGGCGAGAGTTCTGCAGGTCCTGGGATGGACTCTTCAAATTCAGTAAGAGAAGAATGGAGGAAGGGCACCTTTGGCACATGTAGAGTGATGGGACTATGCAGCTTTTTTGTATATCTGATGTATCCAGGCAGTGGGTGATTATGACGGAGGATGATCAGATGCACCTCCATGGTGTTATTTGCATTCATAACTTTCATATTTGTTTCTTAAATAAGCTAAAAAGCATGTGGGGTGTGATTACTAGTAACATGAACTAATTTTCATTTTATAATTCTTTTTATTTTAACAAACATGCTAGCAGTGACACATGCAAATAAATCTTCCTGGAAGACTTTATTTTTAGCCCAATAAATCTGTCAGTACTCAAATTGTTGCAGGAATTTCAGGCCCATAGACATTTATTTGAACATTCTCAACTGCAGCTTTTTGGGGAGGGACAAATTCATTTGTTTTTTAACCTAGGAAAATGAATATTTATTCATTCTCAAAGTGACACTGTAAAGATTTGCTTTCTTGTGTAACTCAAAAAATTTGGAAAGACAATATTGAGGCTTGACCCAGGGGTGCTTTACCACTGAGCTACATCCCCAGTTCTTTATATTTTTTTTATTTTGAGACAGGGTCTAAGTTGCTTAGGGCCTTGGCTAATTGCTGAAGCTGGCCTTAAACCTGAGATCCTCCTGCCTCAGCCTCTTGAGTCTCTCCATTAAAGGTGTGTGTCACCAAGCCCACCATCAAACTTTTTACCATTAAGGTGTTTCCAAAAAAAAAAAAAAAAAGTGATTTTTTTTTGTCAGAATACTTAGAAATTTGTCAGAATTTGGTCAGAATACTTAGACCAATGTTTTAGAACAATGCTAATATTAAAAGATGTGTCCCTTGGTGCCTTTTGAAGGTCAGCATTCATTTGAATATACAGGTTCTGTTGTCGATTATATGTTTGTTATCTTTTTGTGGTAACATCTCAGATAATAATGCATGGCCTTTTCCATGCTCAGTTCATTTTATTTTTTCTTGTGCAGAGTGGGAAAAAAAGAATTTGCATTCTTGTGACTGTATATGATTATAACCACTCCTTGGTTATTGGATTAGAACATATGCAGATATAGATTACTTTCAGGAAGGAAGAAATGTTTAGATTGTTTTTAGTTTTTCATTCGTTTACACAAACAAATGTATGAATGAGGCCCCAAGGCTGAAAAGAGATCAATCTGGGTTTCTTTAGCCTGTGTCACCTGCTATGCAAACTTAACTGGATTGGTTAAATTACTGGGAGGACCAAGAAGGAATCGAGACTGAAGTGATTATTCTCAACCCAAACTTCTTTTAAAAGAAATACCATTTCCCAACAGGCCAAATTCATGTTGACAACAAATTGAGGGACATACAATGTCAAATGGACCGGGGTGAGAGGGTGAGAGGGGGACTTCTCACATACCTCTTCCTTAGCCAGACACTGACGCTGGAGGAAATCTACGCTAACATGACTGAGATGCTGCTGGCTGGCGTTGACACAGTAAGTTCTGGGGGCCTGTTTTCTCAATAAATGAAGCGCAGCATTGCTTTCCTTATTCTCTGGTGGAGCGTTTCTTTGTAGGGCAGATACTTTACGTGCACTGAACATGTTTGTATGGTTGGCCTTCCATAACTGCAGGTTCCTTACCTATAGATTCAACCAACTGTAGATTGAAAATATTCAGGAAAAACTTACATCTGTACTAAACATGTGCATGAACATTATTATCGTTATTTCTTAGATAACACATTATGACAACTATTTGTCTAGCATTTACATTTTATTAGTGTTATAGATCTCCTAGAGATGATTGAAAGTACAGGAGAGGATGTATGTAAATTATATGCAAATACCATGCCATTGTTTTATGATTTGAGCATCTGAAGACTTTGATATCCAAGGAGGGTCCTGGAACCAATCCCCTACGTATACCGAGGGCCATCTGTACTAGCAGAAGGTCTCCAGGAGAAAACTTTCTCTCTCTGTAAAATGTAAAACAAAGGTACACAGTAAATTCTGTGAAAATCATAACCATAATTCCATTATCGCACATGTAAAATAGCAGTAAGTGTTCAAGTTTAAAAATCATTCCCCATTTGCAAACATTTTGTCCACTATTTCATAATATCAAATATGAAGAGGGCACAGACATTAAACAGCTTATTGTTTACCCTTTAAAATTTGCCAAGCCATGGAATTCATTTTATAAAGCCAGGTTGACTTTAAAACCACAACCTGTTAGAGTGTAAAGAAAGAAACCTTAAGCAGTTTGTGCGTGTGCACGTGTGTATGTAAACATATCAATATGAAACGAGAGCCTAGAGAATAGAATCCTGACCAAAAAGGTCTCATTATCAGAACGAAACAGCACTGCCAATGGACTTAGAGGCGATCCCACATGATATTACGAGAAACGAAGATGCAAACGAGTATGTACACTCTGTTCCCATTAGTAAGACACTGCGGCAACACCCTTCCCTGTCTATGTGCATATACATGTCTGTAAGTGACTGTGTAGCCACACAGTAGGGTGGTTGGTACACAGTGGGTTGTTAACATGGGTTTCTTGACTGATCTCCAGGACTGGGGAGCCACATTCCTTCCTAAAACATGTAATATGACACAGTTGCTTGTGTTTAAAAATGATATACACGTGGGTGTAGGTACAGAGTAGTTTTAATTATTTTGTGGTGCTGGGGATCCAACCCAGGACCTCATGCATGCCAGCCAAGGGCTCTGCCACTCAGCGAAACTCCCAGCCCCAGAACAGTTTGATAAAGGAAATGGTGAAACAGGAAAACAAAACAAAACAAAACAACAAAAACCAGGCTTGTACTTTCAGTACTTGGTGGAAGACAAGTCAGTTGAATGCAATTTCTGGCAGGAAAGTGGGGAAGCTCACTGTTGGAGTGGGTGCTTCTGATGGTGTGGAAAGTAAGAATTAACATTGCACCATGCCCTGCCGTTTCCAAAGCACTAACCCAAACACCCTTCTAGTCTGGCAGCATCTCCTAAGGAAGGGGTCACTGCCTGCTTTGAACAAGTGGGAAACCTCAGCAATTGACTTGTCACATCAGGCTTTTCCTTTATGGAAGTGCTTCCTGACCTTGATTAAGGCACAGAGCTCCATTTTAAAAGGAGGAAAAAGAACCCCCCAAACTGGGGTTGGCCTATATCTTTTTTTTTTTTTCCCAGTACTAGGGATTTAATCCAGTGGCATTTTACCACTGAGTCACATCCCCAGCTCTTTTTATTTTTTATCCTGAGACAGGGTCTCACTGAGTTTCTTAGGGCCTTGCTAAGTTGCTGAAGTTGGCCTAGAACTTGCAATCCTTCTGCCTCAACCTCTCAAGTTGCTGGAATTGCAGGTGTTCATTACTGCGCCTGGCTAACCTATATCATTTATATGATAATGTCACTTAAACATGTTAAAAGTGAAAACAGTGTAAACTTCTTCCAGAAACTCATAACTCTTGCCCCCTGGTGGTAATTTAGAGTATCACAATGAGGTGGAATTGAGATGGAACCCGGTCCCTTTCTACATCCTGGAATGTTGAAATAGGATGAGGTCCCCTTCCGCAGCCTGGAATAGAAGCCAGGAAACGTTCTTACAATTTCAAACTCATTTTTTAAAGAATCAACTTTAGTGCAGTGTGATTTGTGCATAATATGCAGCATCCATTTAAACTATTTAATTTGATATAGATTGTTTACAGCAAGCATTTGTGAAACTACTACCATATTTTTCTAAAGTTTTTTTTCTCAAGTTAATGTCAGTGGAATCATGTAATACATATTTGCCCTGCATCTGGCTTCCTTCATTCAGAGAAGTGACTTTGAAATTCATCCATGTGGTAGCATTTAACAGTAATTCACTCTTTTTTTAAAAAAATCACTGAATAGTGCCATATTTCATTTTCCCCTAAGGATATGATTCTAATATAATTTTTTTATGTTTTCTTAATAGAAAGCATCTAAATAATTTCTTTATCATTTAGAGGGAAAATCCTGAACATTATATTATATGTTATAGATTATGGGAGAGCCTGCTCTCTGTAAACATATAATAAATGTTTACAGAGATCTCATTTAAATGAGATCCTAGTGAGTAGAATCCATTAGGGTAGCAATTGAATAATATAATGTGACCAAGAAGTGTTCAATATCAGAATGAAACAGAGCACTGCCAATTGATTTGGAGGGGAAATGATATTCATATGGTGTAATTAAATTAGATTAAAAGAAAAGGCATTTAGACTGTGGAATTTCCTTACAAGCAAGTGAAATACAGTCACATAGATAGTGGCATTGATTTTAGTGGAACTCTTGGGACTTAGCATAATAAAATAGTATTATTCTAAATAACTGGAAATGTAATCAGGCCAATAAGTGTTATTAAAAAATGATACTGCAGAGCTGGGGGTGTAGTTCAGTGGTAGAGTGCTTCCCTGGCTGATGAGAAGCCCTGGTTCAATCCCCAGTACCACATTAAAAAGCAAAACAAAGCTGGGTGCGGTGGTGCATGCCTGTAATCCCAGCAGCTCAGGAGACTGAGGCAGGAGGATTTCGAGTTCAAAGCGAGCCTCAGAACTTAGTGAGGTGCTAAGCAACTCAGTGAGACCCTGTCTCTAAATACAAAAAGGGTTGGGGATATTGCTCAGTGGTTAAGCACCCTTGGGTTCAATCCCTGGTCCAAAAAGAAAGGCACTTGAATCATAGAGTTGATGTTCCTAAAATAGTTGTTTGATTTTTCTGGTATGAAATAAGGAGAAGAATCTTTTATCTGGGTAAGACCTCAAGTTCAAAGATAGGATTGTATGAATATGGTTTTGCTCCTACCCTTATTCCAAAGGGGCGTCACATCTGACACTGACTGCTGTGTAAATCTTTGGTTTTACTCATGACATGCCTGTGTCTGCCGGTTTCTCTTCTTAGACGTCCTTCACGTTATCCTGGGCAGTGTATCTCCTGGCAAGGCACCCAGAAGTGCAGCAGATGGTGTACCGGGAGATAGTCAAGAATTTGGGGGAAAGGCATGTTCCAACTGCAGCAGATGTCCCCAAAGTCCCACTGGTCAGAGCTCTCCTGAAGGAAACCCTGAGGTACAAGTCAGGGGTAAAAGTCAACAAATTATCTCCTTACTATCTCTGATTTTTTAAAAAGTTTTTATTTTATTTTTAATTGACAAATAATAGTTGCATATGGGGCATATGTGATGTTTCAACACAAGCATACATCGTGGAATGATCAAATCAAGGTAATTAGCATTTCTATCACCTCAAACATTGATCATTTCTGTGTGGTGAGACCATTTGCAATTCTCCCTCTCAGCTATTTTGAAACATGCAATACAATATCATGAAGTGTATTATCTTGCTGTCCTCTAGTTCGCCAGGACCTATTTCTCTTATTCAGCTGAAACTTGGTACCTGATACCCTTTCCCTGTTCATTCTTATTCTGATTCTTTGTCTCAGCAAATCCTCTGTCTGTCTACCCCACTGGCTGAACTGGGTAAGAAGGGGATGTTTGTAACTATCTATCTTTCCTCTTGTCTGATTAGGAGAAGAGTTACTCCATTTTAGGACTATCGATTGTCCTTCATAAAGATCTTTAAAGCAGCCACTGAAGGCTTTTCCTGCTTTATACAATCTGCCATCCAGTGTTTCCAAGTATGCTCCCGGATCGATACTTTTGAATCTGTTCCTCTGAAGAGAAAGCGGAACAAGATTGATGTGTCAGGAAAATACATTGTGTTGTTTGGCTAATTACCAGACCTGTTCACAGAACCTGTGGTTCTTGTGTGAATACCCTAGCCTGAGTTGGAGAAGCCACTTAGTGATGCTGATTTGCTCCTGGACAGGGCTTCAGTGACACTGGAAAAGCTGAAGCTGGAGATGTATGGGTTGTCTTGGGTGGAAGGGGGATTGTTTTTGGGGGAGGTGGGCATTCATGATCAGTGAAATTTCTTCCCCCTCTACAATATCCCTAACAAGCATCCTCTGTGGAGGAAATGCTATGACAAAGAACAATGATTATTTTCTATAGTAAACATAAAAAGAATTCTTCCAAACTTGATTTGATAACCACACTTTAATTTGCACTGAATCCTTAATCTAAGCATGCTGACTAATCTTGAAAAAAGGAAAAAGAAAATGGACTGGGGGGTGGATGTAGTTCAGTGGAAAAATGTGTGTTCAGCAAGTACAAGGCTCTGAATTTAATTCCTAGAACCTTAAAAAAAAAATCAATTTTAGGCATCTCTGTCCAGTACAACTTGAGAACTGAAATATCATTTCTTAAATCTTACTTAGGATCCTAAGTCCTATAAACTATTCTTTGATAAAGTGGTCCTATGTACATGTAAAATTTCAGAAACTTGAAATTTTCTCCCTCAAGAACATAAGAGAGAGTTCAAAGCTTTTCTTTGTCTTTTACACACTTTTTGAACTTGAAACCCTTTTCATATTCCCCAGAATAGTTGGCTGTTGAAGCCTTCTTAGGAGCTACACAGGTTTAGTTGAAACTGTACTCTGCTACTATTTAGATTTTTTTTTGGGGGTGGGGTACTGGTGATTGAACCCAGGAATGCTTTATTCCTGAGCTACATCCCTATCCTTTTTTTTTTTTTTTTTTAATTGCTTTGAGACAGGGTCTTGCTAAATTATTGAGGACTTGAACTTGGGATCCTCAACCTCCCGAGTTGCTGGGATTACAGGTGTAAGCCACCACACCAGGCTGTTTTTTAGAATTGTAAATGGAAGTAGCAATGTATTTAGATTATTAAATGTTTAATAAAATAGTTTAAGGGTCACTGTTCCATTCCTGTTCCCATTGGTTCCTTTCCAGGCTGTTTCCAGTGCTACCAGGGAATGGTCGGATCACCCAAGAAGATCTGGTTATTGGCGGGTACCTAATTCCCAAAGGCGTGAGTTTGTTGGCCATGAAAGGGGTGTGGGGGCAGGGCTGGGAAGGGTTGGAAATCTGCTTCTACATCCAGGAAGTCTTTGTCCCTTTTCTTATGCTTGTGCTTATGAAGAAGGGGCTTTAGCAGTAAGGAGCTGACTCCTGTGGTCTGACTGCTGTGGAAACTCACTCCTCAAAAGCAAAGCAGAAGCGGGCCACTGTGGCGCATGCCTGTAATCCAAGCGACTCCGGAGGCTGAGTCAGGAGGATCGCGAGTTCAAAGCCAGCCTCAGCAACTTAGCGAGGCCCTAAGCAACTCAGTGAGACCCTGTCTCTAAATAAAATACAAAATAGGGCTGGGGATGTGGCTCAGTGGCTGTGTCCCCATTATCAACCCTTGTTCCAAAAAAAAAACAGTCATAAGAAAACGCAAAGCAGATGAATCTGTAGCACACAGGGCCACGCCCTCTAGCCCCCAGGCTCTGCCCTGTAAAAATAGCAGCTCTGCTCTGCCAGTTTTCCAAGGACTGGAACCAGCTTTCTCAGAGGCTGTATTGACAGGGGTGGGCCAGGAAGTGTGAGGGGAAGGAAGAGCATGGTCTACCTGGGTCTGTGTGGACTTTATGTGGCTCCCCCAGGCCAGGGGCATCTCTGAAGGGACAGTCTGGCTAGGGCTCTGCTGGCCTCTGCTCTACCTTCAAGTGATCCTCTTTTTTATTCGTTTAGACCCAGCTGGCCCTCTGCCACTACGCCACCTCCTATGAGGATGAGAACTTCCCTCGGGCCAAGGAGTTCAGGCCTGAGCGCTGGCTGCGAAAAGGAAGCCTGGACAGAGTCGACAATTTTGGGTCCATCCCCTTCGGATATGGGGTTCGCAGCTGCATTGGCCGGAGAATCGCAGAGCTGGAGATTCACCTGGTCATGATCCAGGTGAGGTATGGAAGGCAAACTCTGGCTGCTGGGTGTGGTCTATCCTCTTGGGCTCAACTAGGTCAAGACTTTCAGGTTAAGAAAGAGGACTCAGTTTTGAAAACTTAAAAACAAATCAAGGGATTTGTATGAAATGCCTTGTACAAACACCACCTGGGCAGGAACTATTTCAACCCCACAGCCGCTGCCTCATTTATTTCCTTCTTGGGATTCTGTTTTGGTGGAGGGTGAGGATGTGTGTATGTCCCTGGGGGCTCCAGGGGCCCAGAGCTCAGTAGTCCTGCTATCACATGGGGAGTTCTCAAGAGAGACCAATGTCCACTGGCAAATGAGTGGTCCTCAAACCTCATCACATGGGGAGCAAATGTGCAAGGTCAGAGTGAAGTTCAGAGGTTAGACATTTAGACAAGGCCATGTGGATGCTGGTACATTATGGAGCTGCCCAAAGGCACACCATTCTGCTCATTTCTTTAAGGATGACAAAAGAATGAATGTCCTTATTGAAGCCCTGACCCTGATCCCTGCCTGACTCCATCCTGGATCTGCAGCTTACCCTGAGGATTTATCAATGGGCCTTTCTCCTCTTTGCCCGGGAGACAAGACTGGAGAGAGAGGCAGGGCAGGGTGGGGACAGCCTGACATGTAGTGTCAACAGCTCATCTGCCACCTGCATTGTCTGAATGGCCTGAACCAGGTCCCTCATCCCTACTAGGAATCTGTATTTGACATAAATCTTTAGAACAAGTTGTCTTTTGTTCCCTAAGCCCAAGGGTGGCTTTGCCAACTGGTGGGGCAGATTATTGCTTTAGGGCAATTGACACTTTGGAGTCCTTTAAAACCCATCCTTCAGGCACTCTCCAGTTTTACCTTAAGAGGCAGGGTTGGTTCTACTTTTGAATGGTAGACATGAGCAATAGAATCAAAGGAATGCATCAGGGATGTTTAAACTCAGGCCATCAACACTCAGAGTCTGTCGGATGATCTCCCGCCTGCCGACAGCAGCTCTCCCTGCCGCTGTGTTGTAACTGACGCAGCTGTACTTTGTGATCCAGCAGGAAACCTGGAATTTCACTTTGTTAGTTCTCTTTGATCCTTCCCCACCTCTTTCATGTAGACCTAAAATGGAAAGAGTGGGGTTAAGTTTTTGAAATGGAGAATAAAACCTAAGTCATAAGCGCATTCTGCATGTCCCTCCTCCTTACTGTACAGAGCTCAGTGGACATGCAAGCTCTTGTACAGGATCGATTGCTATATACAAATGGCCAGCATGTCACTGGCCTCCATGTTGAACAGGTACCTTCTCATTGTCTCACCTCCTGAAACCTGTTGCCACAATAGGAGGAGTAAAAGCATTTAAGAAGCACTGAGAATTTTCTGCTATCCCAATGTGTTGTGTGTGTGTGTGTGTGTGTGTGTGTGTGTGCATGGTGTTTGGGATGGAACCCAGGGCCTCACACATACTAGGCAAGTGCTCTACTACTGAGTCACACCCCAACCCTGTCCCAGTGTTGAATTCTTCTTTCTCTTCTTAGTTGCTTCAGCATTTTGAGATCAAAACATCTTCTTGGACTAAAGCTGTTCATGCAAAAACCCACGGGCTTCTGACACCAGCGGAGCCCATCCATGTGCGTTTTGTGAACAGAAAGTAAGCCTGGGTTTGGAACCTGGGCTGATGGAGCAGAGCCAGCCTGCCAGCATGCACTGGGTATGCATGTCTCACTGATCGCAGCAGTGGAGGAGGGACTCTAGAGGCTGTCTTGTGATTGACTGGCCTTCCAGGCCATTGAAGACTTGGAATCATGCTAAGGAATGTAACAATTTGGCTATTTTACTTTTGCCTACCAAAAGTTGCCTTGTCTTTGGGGAAAACAGCTGTTTAAAAAGCAGCGGCACTGAATTCCTATGTGCCACACTGTCCTCTACTCAGTTGTTAATGACTGGACGCACCCTGTGCAATTTGTGCAAGGAAATGGTTTGGACAAATTCAGTTCTTGAACATATATATTCTCTAATACTGGCAGCAGGGCTCTGGTAGAAGGCAATTTCAACTCATTGTTTCTAATATGAAGAGGGAACACTTGCCTTTCTAGTCATACCTCCTAAAGAAGTTGAAGATTCATTTTATTTGAAAGAAATTATAAAAAATGAAGCTCTTGGTGAAATCAAGAATAAGCAGATTTTTAAACCAAATTAAGTACTAGCAGATGTATAAGAACTCAGACTATGACAATGTAAAATTGTGTTGGCTGATGTGTTTTTCAGCTTTCTGTTACTGTAACAAATACCTGAGATTAATAAACTTCAGAAGAGAAAAGGTTGATTTTTGGCTCACCATGATGGAGGTTTCAGTTCATCCTCAGGTGGATCTTTTTGCTTTTAGGCTTTTAGTAGGGCAGGACAGCACATCATGACAGGAGTGTGTGGCCCAGCCACACACTGTTCACTTCATGGCTGGAACATGAAAGATGAACATGAAACATGAAAGATGAAGAGACTGTTGTCCTACAATCCCCTCTGAGGGCATTCTCCCAATGACCTAAGGACCTCCCACCAGGCCCTATCTTTTAAAGGTTTTACCCACTCCAGATAGCACCAAGCTAGGGACCAAGCCTTTAACACATGGGCCTTTCGGGGGGACATTTGAGCATTCCAGATCCAAACTATAGCAGTTGAGAGAAATAAGTCAGTCATCATGGGAACCAGTGTAACAGTATATTTTCATTTCAAGGAAAAATAAGTATATAATAGCTTGTTCGTGTGTCATTTTAAATATTCAAACTGAAAATGAGTTCCAGCTGTTGGTGCTTATTTGAGGCTCTAATGGGAAGCCTTGACTCTCAGGAATATTTGTAGTGCTAAGTTCTGTTGCCTTTCATGTTATTTCCTGGTTGCTAATGGGGAAAAAAAAACACATGATTTTATAATCTTCTCTCCTTGCCCTCATGCCTGAAACATCTTATTCCCAATTCCATGATTCTTTTTACATAATCTTTATCAAAAATTTACCTAGTATACATGGTACATCTTTCTTCCATTCTCCATAATAACCCTTCAACAAAATGGAAATAATATCCTTTTTGCATGCTGTTTTTATAAGCATATGATAATGTTGAAATCTCTGTGCAATGATAGACTAGCTTAAACATGAATGCTGTAAAAATATGTACAGTTAAATATGAAATCATGTCCTACAATCAGCTGAGTGTGGAATTACTTTGAGGTAGCAGCATATATATTAACTTTTATAAATGAGATGAAATTGTATTCTGTTTGAGATTGAAATTGAAAAGGTATTGAGAATTACTAAGCAAATTGAAGCGACCTCTTATTGACTGTGCACACAGTGTGACCCTCTAAGGAAGCATAGCCCTGCCCAGAGGTAAGAAGAGTGAATAGTGAAGTGCAGGTCAGGGGGTGAAGCCCATCCTCCCCAATATCAAAGGACAAAAACAGACAAAAGCAGACATTCGCAGCCTCTGATGTCAGGGTACCTCAAGAAGCGTTCTGGCCAAAGAAATTGAAATTGAATTGGATAAATCTCTAAATCTACTACCAGTTTATGTGTGTACAGGGTAGAGTGGGACACAACAAAACTATAAGGAAGGCAATCAACAAAGTCCAGAATACAAATAGTTCCTGATTTACGGTGGTTCGACTTATGATTCTTTGACTTTACGATGATGTGAAAGTGATAGGCACTCACTAGAAACTGTACTTCTGGTTTTGAATCTGGATCTTTCCCTGGACTAGTGATCAGTGGTAAGATCCTATTATTTTGATGCTGGGCAGCAGCAGCAGCCATGGCTCTGTTGACCCCAAGATCACGAAGAGAAAAAACCCAACCCTCCCTGAGTGGGCTGTGGTGCTGAGATAGGATTGGGGGGGGCAGAGGTGAGCTCTAAAAAAACCTTGGGTCTTTCAACAAATAAGTGTTAAAAAAAAAAAAAAAAAACAAGAAAGGAGGAACTGTTAAAGAGTAAGAGAAATTTATGAGATTTATCAACCAAGAGCAATACTGGTGTTACAATGAATCAGATTCAAGTAAACAACTTGGAAAGAGATTTTAAAAAGATAATTATAAGAAAAAAAATCCATGGAGAGAGAAGGGACAGGGAGGAATTGGGGAAATCTGAATACTGTTTGTATTTGATGGTATTAAGGAATCATTGTCATTTTTGGGTGTGATAATGGTAGCTATGTTTTTAAAAAAGATCTTATCTCTTGGAGCTATCTTTAAAGATGAAAATGTTTATGGATGAAATGTTATAGCATCTTGAATTTTCTTAAAAATAACCTAGCCTGCTGTGGGCATGGATGATGCATGTGTGGGAAGGTGTGGAGGCCCAGGGAAGAAGAAATGAACCAAATGGGGCAAATGTTGGTAGTGTTGGAGTTGGTGATGGGTACACGAGGGTTCATGACATTATTTTCTCTACTTTGCATATGTGTGAACATTTCCATAATAAAATTGTCTGCAGAAACAAAAGCCTTGATTGATTAATAATCTCATGGTTCATTTTTTTCATTATTGGTCACAGGTCAACAAACCTGATTGTCAATTAGGTTCTGCAGGAAATTCTACCTTTGAATAGTTGCTAGGAATGATTGATTTAATGCTCTAAAACACAAGTACTGTGCTAGGATTTGGGTGACCTGCCAGGGCTCAGCTAGCCTCTGCAGCTGAGAAGCAAAGCAGAGGACAAATCCAGAGACTGGAGTAAGGAAGGACCTGTGAACCACTTACGTGGGTCAGACCACTAGGTGTGAGATGATAGGTTGGTGGGGCTTGCAGAGGGCATGCCTTGCCTTAGGGGCAAATTCCATTTAAAAAATGTGCTGATTAAAGAGAGGGCTGTTATTGGCCATGGGTCATCAGTGAGGCTCAGGACACAGGTGGGAGGCTGGGACCAGAGCATGGAAATTCTCACCATGATGCCTTGCCGCAGTCTGTTTCATGGCCAAGGCAGGCACGCCTGTCAGGATTGTGGGCGACAAGCAACAGACAAGTCCACGTAACCCATTTTGTCCCATCATCCCAGAGGTGGAACACCTATAAAAACTTAAATTGGTCAACAAAGTTGCTATGGTAATGTTGAAATAATCAATAAGTCTATTTCTGAGAAAAGTAATAGGCAAATAGAGCTTTTGAAAAAAAATAAAATGTAACATATATAATGTGGGGAACTGTCCTTATTTAGCAGAATCGGGCTAGGTTGAGCCATGTGTCACAGAGGCCTGGCTTCTAGGAACTGCCAGGAGGCAAGTGGCACTGTGTGGGAGTGGTTCCCTGTCTCCTGGAATTTTCCCCCTAAGAGGATGGCTCCCCTAACTCTGCCCTATCCTGTCCATCAAAGAAGAAGCTCCTGGTCCTTGCCCCTTTACCTGTCTATAAATAGGAGAGTTGGGTGACTCATTGTTGTAAAGACGCCAGAGTTGGTATGGCCTGGACCTGTCACACCTCCTCTCATAAAAAGAGTATTGGTTCCTGGGTGTTTATTGAGTAGATAAGTTTTCTGAGTAACAGAAAAACAGCCAACATCCTCCCCTGTCAGTCAACCCTTTCCTCCTTCATGTGGGACGTGGCTGAGAGGACCCTGACAACATAATATATATTTTCATGTGAAAAAATATATAAAGGAAATATAAACTCAAGATTCTAATTTCCAAACTGTTTTTGTTTTTGTACCAGGGATTGAACACAAGAGTACTTAACCACTGAGCCACATCCCCAGCCCTTTGTATATATATTTTTTGAGACAGGGTCTCACAAGGTTGCTTACAGCATTGCTAAATTGCTGAGGCTGGCTTTGAGCCTGTAATCCTCCTGCCTCAGTCTCCCGAGCTACTGGGATTTCAGGTGTGCATCACAGGTACCTGTGTCAATTTCATTGAAATATTCACAGAATCAAAAACTTGGACTTAATGGTGTCATGGTTTGAATATAAGGTGTTCCTCCAAAGCTCATGTATTGTACAGGCTGGAATGTTCAGAGGTGAAATGGTTAGATTATAAGATTTATGATCTCATCAATGGATTAATCATTTGAATGAACTAACTGGGTGGTCACTGTGTGTGTGGGGGGTCATGGCTGGAGGTAGTAGTTCACCTGGGGTTTGCCCTTGGTTTTTATATTTTGTCCTTAGCTCCTCCCTGGCTCTGCTCTCTCTGCCTCCTGGCTGCCAAAAACTGAGAAGCTTTCCTTCATCATTCCATCATTCTGGAATGATGTTCTGCCTCACCTCATGCCCAGAGCAATGAAATTGGCTGTCCAGGGACAGAGACCTCTGAAGTCATGAGCCTAAAATGAGCTTTCCTCCTCTAAGTTATTCTTGTCAGGTAGTTTGGTTACAGGAATGAAAAGCCGACTAACACAAATGTTAAGTAAAAAGGAACTTACCAGAAGGATATTGGGTCATAGCTTGAAGGAACAGTCAAACAGTCAATCATTTAGAAGGAAGGTCCCTGGACCTCCACTGAAGGATTTTTGGGCAACCTCCTTACCAGGCTCCAGTGTCCACTTCCACTAGGCATTCTATTAGCTGTGTCTGAGATTGACAGGCACTCAACCAAAAGGAGGGCGACCGCCTGAGTTGGCCCACCACAGATGTCTACTGGTCAGCACCACCAGTCTCTGAGCAGAGTGAAAACAATATAAACCTGTCATTTCTAGGCTCTGCAGTCTTTCCTCAACCTTGGATGAAAGTTTGAGGAGTTTCCAAAACATCTTATGTCACTCGTAGAAAAGAAAAAGTTCTTCAGTGACTTTGAGCTACCATCACCCTCTTATTTAATGAGGAAAACATCCTGCCTGGTGTAAATAAATGTCTCAGTACTTCACTTGAAGCCTAGCATCTTGCCTCCCTCTGCTCAGTGTGGCTGGAGGCCGGAAGCCCGTAGAGAGCTGCAGCTGTTGCCATCTTCTCTATTTCCAGTCTCCCCTCTTCCCTTCCTGAACTGATGTCTGTCACAGGGTGTCTAGATCCTCCAGTTTGGAGCAGGGGAGAAGGGCAGTGGAGGTGAGAAGACTCCCCTTAACTGATCCAATGGGTCTCTTCAGCTGGGTGGGCATGGATGCAGAGCTAACTCTCCCTCCTTGGAGTTCTCTTGGGGTTTTCCTAAACAAAGCCTCCAATCCTACTTCCTAAGAAACAGGATGTGCACCTTCTCCAGGAGGCTCCTTATGATTGTCCCCTCTGCCCTGGGCATCAAGAGAACAGGCCACTTCAAGCTCTCTTCTTGGGTTAGAACTTGCCCTCTCCTCACAAGGACTCCCCGTGTGGCCAGCCAGCCTGTCACTATTTGTGAACTGGATTTGCTTGTTTTACTCTTTCAGGTGTAAGTTGGGCACCCCGCTTTGTACACCACAGTCCAAGGCCCCAGAAGTCTGGCTTCCTCTTTCATCTTAAGGGGAGGCAGGTGCCAGGGCGAGAATGGAAGAGGGAGAATGTGGGGTCCCTGCTATCTACCTTTCCACTTGTAGCCTTTGCTCTCTGGGCAGAAACGAGACAGTGCACATAACCGTCCTGCTGCCTCAGCCGTGACTCCCTCCCATGGAGCTGGGCCTAGTTTGCATTTCTTCTTTGAAGGTCCTTCAGGAAGCCACATGAAGCTGGCCAGAGTTGGCCTAAGGGACTGGACAGGTATAGCTGGGCACTAGCAGCAGATGTGGAGATCTGTATTAGATAAGGGTCAGAGCTGTCCCTAAAAAAGGGGATGTGAGGAGTTGCAGTTCTTGAGAGCCTCTCAGAGTCAGGGGAATAGTGCTCGCCTCACCTATGGTTATGTCTCTTAGCACCAAGACTTTCCTCTGATGTAAATTGCTCATTTAATTGTGTTGTGTCTGTCTATCTGATGCTGAGTATTGAAATTTGGTGGGATTTGCTTTGTGACCCTGCACAGGGTTAATTTTTGAAAATGTTCTATGCATACTTGTGGAGAATGTGCTTCCCCTAAGTTTTGGATGTAAGGCTCAACTTATGTCTCATGCTTATCAATTATGAAGAAGGGCATGTCAAAAATTTCTCAATATAATTGTGGATTTGTCTGTCAAATTTTGGGGCTTAATATGCTTTGAAGTCACATTATAAGTGCAATCAAATAAAATCTGGTTTTATCTTCTGGGTGAATATTCCATTTATTATGTAGTGCCTCTTTCTCTCTCTCTCTCTCTGTCTCTCTCTCTCTCTCTCTCTCTCTCTCTCTCTCTCTCTCCATGGTCCATGGGGGATGAAACCCAGGACCTTGCACATGCTAGGCAACCATCAACCACTGAGCTATATCCCTAGATATATAGTGACTCTCTTTATCCCTCTAGATAGTTTTGCCTAAAAATTTATCCTTATCTGACTTTCATTTGGCAATTTCAGCTTTATTTTATTTGCCCTGACATTCTTTCTCATTATTTTAGTTTCTCCCCTGGATGGACTGACTTATCTCCTAAGTATCTTTTGGAGCTCTTCCCCCTTCCCCAATTCCTTGAAATTCATTTGCGGAAGAAACCCAGCTGTCCTATGCAATTTTCCACTATGTTGCTGATCTCATCCCTATGGTATCATTTGGTATGTTCTTCTATCTCCTCTTTTTCCTGTATTTGTAGTTATATCTAGAGGTCATGCTCATTCCTGAATAATTTAGTTTGTTATAAAATTCTGTAATGTTGGCTGTTTTCTCTTAGCACTCTGAAGATATTACTCTGTTGTAATAGCCAAAAGACTTGACTATTGCTATTGAGAAGAGTGTGGTCAGTTTCTTCTTATTTTGCAAATGATTTATCATTTTTCTTTAGCTGCCTCTGTCCATGGTCTAAATGTTCTCCAATTTCATAATTTTTACTTATCTTACAGTTCATTATACTACCTACATTGGCAGACAAATATCCTTCATTAATTCTGGAGAGCTCTCAGACATTATCTTCTTGAATATTGCCCTTCTCTCCATGTGCTAAATGTAAATTGATATTCTGCATTTCATGAATCTTATCTTTGCTCTCATAATTTTCATCTCTTTATCTATGTTGAGTGGCATCTTGGAAAACTTCAATTTTATTTTCCAGTTCACTATTATTCTTTTCAACTACTTTTATCTGCTAGCAAACATATCCACTGAGGTTTTCATTTCATAATTGTTTTCAATTCTATAAACACCATTTAGTTAATTTGCAAACCTACCTGGTCTTTATCTTCATATCTCCTATATCATGCTTTGATATTTTACTCTTTAATAATTATGAGTAATTGTTTTATAATCTGTTTGCTTGTTCTATTATTTGGAGTTCTTAGGAGTCTAGTTCTTTGGCTTGCGATCTTTTTGCACTCTTGCTCACTGGATGTTTTCCTTGCTTTCTTTGAGGTTTGGTTTATGTATCCCAGTTGGTGGGGCTTCATTTGTGTGTAACCCAGATTGAGGGTGTGTTCCTCCAAAGGAGATTTGAATTTGATTTTCCAGCTGCCTCAAGGATGTTGACAGTTTGGAACTGCTAATTTCTTATTTCTCAGCAGTGGGATTCCTGCGCAGGCTTGTGGCTGTGTGTTCTCATGGGAACATTTTGAGACAAGAAGACACATACCTTTGCCATCTCTTTTTGCCAGTGGACAGACTTTTGTTCATTCTCTGAGAGTAGAGCACTCATTGATCCTGGCTTTGTGGGGATCTCAGTTTTAACACCCTTTTCTGAGCCTAGGCTGCATGTCTTGCTTTTGTGGTTGGTGGAATGCAAGCTGTTTGGAAAACTGCTGACTTCCCACCTGAGGCAGTCAATGGTTAGCCCCACTTACATTCTGAGCTTTTAGTTTCCTCTCTGTGGTGGGTGGAGTCAGGCTCCTCACCCTAACATGTGCACATCCTAGTCTCTGATGACTACATTAGATTTCATAATGAAAGGGAATTAAGATAGCAGAAGAAATTATAGTTGTTAATCAGTGGATTTTAAGATTGAATAATTAAAAAAAAAGATTGAATGATTACCCTGGGTTATCTGGGCCTGCCCCACGCTATCATAAAGGTCCACACAAATGGAAGAGAGGGGCAGAAGAGAATTTAAGGGAGGTGCACTTACTGAAGAATGGTCAGAGATGCAATGTTGCTGGCTCTGAAGTTGGAGGAAGAGGACATGAGCTAAGGAATGGGGGTGGCCTGTGGAAGAGAGAAAGCTAGGAAATTGATTGTCCCTCAGAGAATGCAGCCCAGTCAGACCAGAATTGCACTTCTGTCCTCCAAACTATAAGAAAATAAATTCGTGTTGCCTTAAACTGCCAAGTTTGGGATAATTTGTTAGGGTAGTGATGGAAAACTAACACACTCTCCAAACTTCTGGCCTTCTATTTTATTTTCCTGTGAAGTCATCTACACATTTCAAAGGGACACACACACACACACACACACACATACACACACACACCTACACACACATATTTTTATACAGCATTTCTAGGTGCTTTGAAGTGGAAGGGGTTTCATGCTCCAGTCCACCATACTGGTGCCAACCAAACCATGCTTTCATTTTAGACAATTTCATTCATTCTCAGGCCCTTTTTGTTTGGGTCCCCCACCTCATGTTTCTTCTTCTCAATCACCAATATTTTTCTGTCAAGGCAGTGTACAGAGTGAGGAGAAGAACAATTCCCACCTCCTACATGCAAAAAATGTCTTTTTGCTGCAAATACAGATCTAGGCAGTGAAGCTTGAATAGCAATGACCTTGATGGGTCCCAGCGCTGGAGTAACACACCATGACTTAGCCAAAAGCACCATGCTGCATATCTCTTGGGATGGAACACAGCAGAGGAAGAAGTATTTTAGTCACTGCCAAATGCTTTGTCTTATATAAAGGCTCTATTGGATAATTAAGCTCATGTAATAATAACTTTCCTGTAGTGCCCAGATGGCTTGTTTTATCTCCGACTTTCTGATGGGGAGTCAGATTAACTTTGGCCATTGCGTGGAGGGGGACATTAGCAGCAGGGATCTCCATGGAGAGAGCTCCCACAGTTGTAAGAGTGTTTGCCGTCAGAGCCGTGTGGTGACCTACAGTGGGGACCTCCTTGGGGACTCAGCGTGGGTTTTTAAAATGTCAGATAAGTTGTAGGCGGTTGTGTTAATATCAGCATACATGGATTTTAAAATTACACCCTTAGTGAAAACCTAGGATTATCACATCGCTTCCACAGCCCGTCCTGGGTCCCCCTGTGCCTTAGTCACTAATATTTTAAGTGAGATTAGCGGGGGCAAAGTCAAGCGGGCTGCTACTGTCATGTGACATTAAGACAACCTCCACTCAAGAGACTCCCAAGGATGTTTGAAATTACTTCTGTGCATGAGAAAATATGGTCAGAACATATTTTATGTAAAGCTAAGTTTTTAAGAAGAAAACAGTATTAAAAAATGTTTTGGCTTTTGGTGAAGATTTAGAGAGATGAATAACACCCTCATCCAGGGTGTGGAAGAAATTCCCATAAATAGATAATTTCAGAGGAGCATGGGGTTCCCTGAGCAAACAACACCCACATAATTCTGCCTCAGGGAGGTTGGTACAGAGAGAGCCATGACCATAATTCAAGCATTGGCATGAATTGTAAGAGCATGAGGGCTTCTTCTCATCTCCCTTCACTGTCCTGAACATAACTGCCAGGTGGCATTCCTCACTTCTGTCCTGTTTGGAAGTTTCTGAGACTCAGGGGACACTTCCGACCTTTGAGTGCAGAGAGAGGGACTTTGGATCCATTTAGGCCTAAATACTGTCTAGTGCTTGACCTTGGCAGGCACCCAAGGACGTTGAGATCTTTACATGACCACAGATTGTAGTAGCTATTTTGCTTGATCAGAGTTAAGTAAGATAATATACACAAAAGTCTCTGGTATGTGACTGGGCCTTAGTAAAGGGGTACCTCTGTGTGTGTTAGCCTCTCCCTGTTGAATAAAACAAGTTTTACAAAATAATGTCCAATACTATTAGCAGTAGATCAAATATGAAGGTGGGAACATGGTCTGAGATCTGAGTCCTGGCTTAGTGTGGAACGGAACTGAAGACTGGAACCATGTACTTTATTAAGGCTATATCATCACAGAATCATGGCCAAGTGGGGGAAAATGCAAAAAGGAAAAAAAAAAGAAACTGGAATGAAGTCCAGGTCACATTGGAAGCACACAGCATAAGGCTCATGGCTGCTTGGATTTGAATCAAGGCTTTGGCTGTTCATCATGTTTTAAGGTATTGTTGAACACAGCATGGCAGGAGTGTTAGTCAGATTTGCATCTCTGTGACCAAAATGCCTGACAACAACAACTTGGAGATTTAGTCCTTGGTCAGCTGACTCTATTGCTCTGGACCCAAAGTGAGGCAGAACATTCATGAAAGAGAGAAGCTGCTCAAGACATGGCAGTCAGGAAGCAGAGAAAGGAAGGGGAAGGGGAAGGGGGCACAGGGAAGATGAATCCTTCCAGGGCATGCCCCCATTGGCCTGCAACCTCTAGCCACACCCCACCTGCCTACAGTTAGCACAAGTCCACTTAAACTAGGGTGGGTTGTTTAGGTCACAGCTTTCAACAATCCAATCCAATCCAATCCAATCCAATCCAATCCAATCCAATCCAATCCAATCCAATCATTTCACCTCTGAACTTTCCTGCATTAACACAGAAGCTTTTGGGGAACACCTCACTCATATTCAAACAGAACAGAGTAAATCAGCAAACACTACTGTGGTGACTTCTGACACCAGTGACCCAGAGTTGAGCCAAACTTCACAGTTTAAGGGAGGAATCATCTGTAAGACTGTCTCTTGCTTTGAGGGATCTCCAGGCCACCTTCACTTCTGATCAGCTGGCTACAAATTCAGGGATTCCCCCTACTTTTCAGGTTCAATCATTGCTAGAATGGCACACAGGACCTAGGGAAGTACTATTCTCAGGATTACAGTTTAATTTAGCACAAGGATACAAATCAGATCCAAAAGGGAGAGTGGATTAGTGTGAGGTCTAGGAGGGTCCCAAACATGAAACTTCCATCATTCTAGTCACACATCTTCCTAGCACATCAACGTGTGACAATATGCAGAGTGTCATTAACCAGGGAAGCTCACCTGAGCTTTGGTATTCAGTTTTTTGGGGGTCTCAACTTGCAGGCATGGGCGATTGAATCATTGCCCCTGTGTCTCAACCTCTAGCTTCTCTTCATTACCCTGAGGTCAGGTTGATGTCTCAAAGTCCCAAAGTTCTGATCACATGGTTGGTCTTTCTGATGTGACCAGCCCTCATCTTGAGCCACCTTGTTAGCATAAAACATCAACTGTGGCCCAAGGGATCCCACCATGAGTAACACCAAGGAAATTCCAAGGCTACCTCCTCAGAAATAGGGAGAAAGAAAGCCAGATCATTACACAATCAGTGCCCACTGCCCTTCTTCCCCCAACTGCTTCCTTTCCATGTTTCCCCATTCCTGTTTCCAAGAGCAGGCACTAGATGAACCAGACTTATCTTTTCCTAGAAGACAATGTCACAGATTGGTAGCCAGCTTCTGGTCATGTGCCACCCAATCTAATTACTGGGGGTGAATGGGCAGAAGGATAGAATGGGCCACAGGACAAACACTGTGACTACTTCATCTTCATCTATAGCTGTATATGGGCAGTTTCCCTTCATGGGGGCTCCAGGAGCAAAGGGTGCCTGCCATGGTTTGGATAATTGTGTTCCAAAAGAGTTAAGGGCTTGACCACCAGCATGAGGTGACACTGGGAGGTGGTGGAATATTTGGGAGGTGGGACCTAGTGCAAGAAAGGCCACTGAAGGTGTGCCCTTCCTTGAAGGGGACATTGGGACTCTGGCCCTTTCCTCTGTATTCCTGGAAGCCAGGAGGTGAGCAGACCTCTTCTGCCACATGCTCTCACCTGTGTAGCCACAGGTCCAAAGCAAGGGGCCAAGTAATTATGGACTGGACTCTCTGAAACCATGAGCCAAAGCCAACCTTTTCCTCTTTATAAGCTGGTTATCTTAGGATATGTTGTCATCATGACAGAAAGCTGACTGACAGAGAGCACAATTGGTATATCTGATGCATAAGGGAAGGAATGTCTATGAGGAGCATGTTACTCAGCTTTATTGTCACTGGAATCAAAATACCTGACAAGAATAACTTAGGGAAGGGGAGGGAAAATTTACTTTGGTCCATGGTTTCAGAGATTTCAGTCCATGGTTGGCTGACTCCATTGCTGTGGCTTGAGGTGAGGCAGAACATCATGACCAAAGGGCATGGTAAGGAAAGCTGCTCAGCTCATGGTAGCTGGGAAGAGGACAGAGGGCTGGGGGAGGTGGGAGGGAAGCCAGGGACAAAATATTATACCCAAGGGCACACTTCCAGGGACCCACCTCCTCCAGCCACTCCACCTGTCTGCAGTTACCATCCAGAGGTCCTTTCAAATTATTAATACACTGAATGGATTAAACCAGTGATGAAGTTACAGCCCTCATAATCTAATCTCACCTCTCAATATTCCTGCATTGTCTAACACCTGAGCTGTTTGGGAAGCACCTTATATCCAAACCAGAACAAGGGGTCATGTGGGGAAGGTTTAAGGAGGGCTCCTTTAGGGCCTTGACATCACACACTTCTCCCTGGAAAGGCTGATCCTTCTCTTTCTTTAGACATTTCTTTACCAGTGTGCTCAGGATCAAGCTACAATTGCACACAGCGTGGTATGTGGGATTTTTTTCCCTTTCCATTTGCAACTTATTATGCAAAACTTAGGTAATTGAGTGTATTTTCAGAAATCAAGACACTAATCTATATTTGTCTCAAAAATAACCATATTATAAAGCTCTACTATATGCTAGATCAGGAGAGAAGGGATAGTGCCATCTGAAAGAAATGTAATGTGAACCACATATGCAATTTTAAACTTTAGCAGTCATGTTAAGAAAGTACAGAGAAACTGTCAAAGTTAATTTGAATAATATGCTTTATGTAATCTAATATATCCAGTGCTATCATTTCAACATGAATTGATGTAAAAAATTATTAATGAGATATTTTACATTCTTTTCTCAAAGTCTTCAAAATCTGGTGTGTATTTTATGCTTGTAACATATCTCAATTTGGACCAGTCCTAATTCAAGAGCTCCATGACTTGCTCTGGCCAGTGTTCTGACTGGTTGGCTCAGCTATGGGATTTAGCCTCCACTGGAGGAAAGGCATTGCAGAGAAACATCCTCAGGACCCTCCTGTACATATCCTGACTTCAAGGGCCAGTCTCCTTGAGCCACTGCTTCTTTATCTGCAGAAGAGAGATAATGATACCTACACAGGAATTGTTGGGTTAAATGGGATTTTTTTTTTAACTGGGGATTGAACTCAGGGGCACTCAGCCACTGAGTCACATCTGCAGCCCTGTTTTGTACTTTATTTTGAGACAGGGTCTCACTGAGTTGCTTAGCACCTTGCCCATGCTGAGGCTGGCTTTGAACTCGCGATCCTACTGCCTCAGCCTCCTGAGCTGCTGGGATTACAGGTGTGTGCCACCACACCCAGCTTAAATGGGATTTTGTACAGAATATAGTAGAGAATAGACAATTAATAGTTTCTTTATTATCTATACTCAAGGACTTCAAGAAGGACATAGATCAAGATGTTAAAGAGCCTTTGAACCCATCTTGATGAGAATTCTAGTAAAGAAATCACAAGTTATATACTACCATCCAGCAAAGGCCAGTTTTTGTTGTTTGGGCCAGGGTTTTCCAATGTTAGTAGATGGCACACTATTCTGCAGGCTGTAAGTACAGTCTTATTAATGTGTCAAAGTTATCCATGGCCAAATACATCCCTGCAGGACTTTTCAGGGCCTTTAATGTGATAATATCCTTTGGGAATCTAGAAGAGTGGAGTGTGGCCAGAGTTTTCCAAAAGTATTTGGCTTTTTGATCTTTTCTACAGAATGACTAAAGAAGAGGTGGGAAACCCCTTAGTAGGCTCCCTACTATTTATAGTAATTCTTTAAGAAGCCCATGTAACATGCCTTGACCCAACTTCTTCATTGATTATATTGCTTTGATTTAACAAGAATAGTTTATGCTAGAATGGAAAGATCACCTAAAAATGTGAACCTTCCTCCCCCAGTTTTATTAAGGTATGATTTGCAAAATTGTGTATTTTGAAGTGTACACGGTAATGACTTGATCCATCTATATGGTAGGTGATTTATGCAATCAAGTTAATTAATACATCCATTATCTCACATAGTTACCTTTAAATATTTTGTGGTGACAATGTTTAAGAGATACTCTCTTGGCAAATTTCAAGTATACAATACAGTATTAACTCTAGTCACCATACGGTACATGTACCAACGTCTCTCCATGTACCTCGTATCCTAGAGCTTTCAAGGTGAGATCAAGCATCCAGGTTTCAGAGTGTGATGTTTGAGCTGAAAGACCCAGAACTTGAGGAAAATTCAACCCCTCTGTTTCTTCTCCCAGGAGCTGTCTTTCCTCAGAGTTCACCTCCCTCGCATTCAACAATCTGAATCTTGGGCTTTCTATGTGTTTAGCCAAATTTTATCTTTGCTGGTTTGAGCCTGTTGTTCCTCCACTGGATCATTTTTGTACCTTGGCTTTGTTAACTCAAATGTAGAAAGACTTGGCTGGCTTCACGTCGCTCGTGGTTTTGGCAGCCACAGTGCTATGCTTGTGCAAGCCATTGACAGAATCCTCTCTAACTCATTGCTACAGTCCTCCCTGGCCTGTGGGAGTTTAGTCGTGCAACATTGATCCCCACATTTCAGTGCTCAAAGTCCCTCTACCTGAGGCATTTACTCCTCCCTGCTTGATCTCCCAGGCCTCACTTGCCTGTAGACAGTTCTCTGGGGTTATTGCTCTCTGGAACCCTTGCTTAGGTTCATGACTTATCGAAGCGCAGGCTGCTGTTGCCCTACACAACGAGATTCATCTCCGCCCCTGTGGCATGCAGGTAAGTTTGTTGCAGAAATGGGGACACTCTCAGCCCATCTTGTTCCTTACTCTGAGTCTTTGAAATTAGGCCACAGGCTTTCCTTTCACCCTTCTGTGCTGCTGGCTCCCAGGAACTCCGCACAAAGCTTCCCCCTGAAATGCTTCTCTAACTGCTTCTACCTACCTTCATTTAGTGAAGGACAACTACGGCTGAGAAATGCCTGCCTTTAGCTGTGTCCTTACTGTATACTGGGAACTTGCACATGGTAAATCTCCCTCAATCTCCACTACAGCCCCCGAGATGCTGTTATTAGTCACAATTTCCAGATAAGAGAACAGAAGCTCACGGATATTAAATAGCTTGCTCAAAACCATAGTAATGCTGCTCTCAGTTTGAATCCAGACTGCATACATTCAACAGGTATTTAAGGACACCTGCTGTGTGCTGTCTGTCTCCAAAGTCTGTACTCCATCTAACCACCTGTTGCCTCTCAGGATGAGGGGAGGATCCAGGACAGGTCAGGGTGAGAGGCAGGGTGAGAGGAGGAGGGGTGGTGCCAGGTCCCAGGCGAGGGTAGTGTTGGTTGTTCCTGTCCCACCACTAGATGGGGCTGCTGATCCAGCTGTCCCACACCAGTGCCCTGGAAGTTCCCATGAGTAGGAGGGCTCCAGCCCAGGAAGGAGGGCAAGTTGCTGGAATGTTCTCTTATGGGCCATCCATCTGGAAGGTGGATGGCCCATAAGAACACACAGAGGATGGACCCTATGCCCAGCTTCTACTGATGAAGATAATTCTGGACCTATGGGATTCATGTTTTCCTTTTCCTGTAAATTTAATTTTGAAAAAATATCCGGCCAAGGAAACATTGAAAGAATAGCTCAAGGAGCACCTGTTTCTACCCTCGCCTACAGCCACTGCTTGTCAACATTCAGCCACATCTGCTTAGCCTTTCTCACACAGTGACACATGTGCAGGTGTGAACAGGTATGGGTGTAAATGGGTGTGTGTCTATGTGTGTGTGAAACCCTTAAACATCAGTTGCAAGAATCATGTCACATCTCCCCTGAACACTTCAGCACACATCTCTTTTTGTTGCCCATATTTTTTATCGGCGCATTATGGTTGAACCCAATGGTGGGATTTATGGTTACATTTCTGTACATGCACACCATATAATAATACCGTTTGACCATATCATGCTCCAGTATTTCCCCTTTCCCTCCCCTCCTCCCACTGCCTCGTCCCTTTCCTTTACTCTGTTGATCTCCCTTTGATTTTCATGGTAGTCCACCCACCACCTTTCTTTTCATTTTTCCCTTCTAGCTTCCACATGTGAGGGAAAAAACATGTGGCCTCATTGACCCTTGACCTTCTTTGTCTTATTTCTCTTAACATAATGGTCTGAAGTTCTATCCATTTTCCTGCAAATAACACAATTTCATTTTTCTTTATGGCTGAATAAAACCCCGTTGTGTATATACACCATGTTTTCTTTATCCATTCTTCCATTGATGGAACCCTTGACCTATTCCATAGTTTGGCTATTGTGAATTGGGCACATGTCTCAAAACACAATAACACTGATGTGACCACAAAGCCCTTCTTGATGGTTTTACACTTAAGAAAAAATTGATGGGAAAATGTACTTGGCTTAAGAACTTGAAAATATTCCCAGTGAAGAGTCATCCCTCCACTTGGTTTGAGAAAGCTTTCAGTCCTAAATTGCAGCTTTAGCAGCTTTTTAAAAAAATATATTTTTTAGTTGTTGATGGACTTTATTTTATTCATTTATTTATATGTGGTGCTGAGAATCAGACCCAGTTCCTCACACATGTGAGGCAAGTGCTCTACCACTGAACCACAACCACAACTCCACACATCTACATCTTTCCCTTTACTTTGATATTTTCAGGTGATTCATGTCAGAAGAAAGGATTTCATCCAGGTGTAGAAGATGACCTCTCAGGAATTCTTCCTGGAGAACTAGTGAGAAACTCAATGATTTACATTTTTAAATCATTTTAAATCTTTAATTTTTTTCTTTTATGATCTTTATTGATGCATTATAATTATACATAATAATGGAATTCATTGTGACATATTCATACTTGCACATAATTTGATTAATCTTACTCTTCGGTATCTCCCCTTTTCCTCCTTTTCTCCCTCCTTGGTCCTCTTCCTCTACTGATGGTCCTTTTAATATTATTACTATTTTTTTAATTAGTGCATTACTATTCTATATAAAAGCAGGACTCATTGTAGTATATTCAGACTTGGACATAGCATAATATAGTTAATTTCATTCTGCAGTATTTCCCCAGCCCTCCCTTCTCTCTCTCTCTCTCTTTTTTTTATCATCTTCTTGCTTCAACTGTCAATTTTTGAATGGGTGCAAACATTTAGGCAGTCACTGCTTCCTATATGGTTACATCTTGCTGTTTGTCAAAGAAACACAAGTTCAAACACTGATGAGGTGGCTATGTGCTCTTACTAACGTACTGATATTTAACAGGTGGTAACGTCTCGTCCCTTCAAGGTGATGTCAAGTTAGGTAGATATCCATTGTGCACTGTGTGCGTCTATGTAGTACCTATTAATTTTGGAGGACAATTCCACAGTATATTTTGGAACTACAAAAATACACACTGTAACTAGTGAACTCATTCCACCCCACCAACAACAAAAACTTCATGAAGTGATTACTGAAGATATGTTGCATAAGAATTACAGGAGACTAATGTCTTATATAGAACTGGCCAGAAATAAAAAATGGAGTCACTCATGCTAAAGTTCTACTTCACCAAGTTGAAATTAAGCTGTTTATCTGAACTTGCAAGAAATCAGAGTTAGGAAAAAAAGCCACATTTTCCAAGTAGGAAAATGGCCAGTTTCAATGGACGTGATAATGAACTTTCCTCTGTCCTAATCTTTACACAGAAAAGGTAATTTGAAGTTAACGACATGTTAACTAATCAGTTATTTTCGTATTGTTCTGTCCCTCTTGTCCTCACCTTGCAAGTAACTTTGAAAAGATCAACCTTCTTTTTGTTTTCATTTCTGCTTTTATCAAGTCTTTTTCTGTCTAAACCAAACTTCTCTGCTCAGGCCATTGGAATACTTATCCTATTTTATGAAACAAAGTGTTGCCTTATTCAAGCACTGAAAGTAAAATCAATTAAAATTGTTAGACTAAATTGTTGTAGTTATGTCCTTTGACAAGTATGCTTCTTTTAAAAGCTATTTTCTTTCTGAAGAATTAAAAAATACACTCCTTCATTCCTACATGTTGTATTTCATTCCTTTTATGTCTTCACTGCTGGATACAGTGTCTCTGGAAACTTTATGCACCTTTTCATATGATGTAAGCTGGCTATATTTTGAAAAGCAGAAAAAGTTTTTCAACCAAGGGGTAGGGAAAAGATTTTAATATTAACTTTAGAATTTCCCCAATTCCTTTTCTCACATCATAATCAAGTTGATGTGACTAATTGCATATCAAAGTGATAGATAAATCAATTCTACCCTAATGAATTTAATGCTTTTGGGTAGAAGCCACAAACCCCGCAGTTCAGAACCCTTTCTGAAACTTTCCACAAGTTGGACACAGCACAGCATTGATCTGGCACATGTGGGTGACACCTTTCGGATCATCTACCCAGTCCACTTCCCCCTGGCAAGAGCATTAAGAGCATTAATACGAGAATGAACCCATGACCTCTGCCAGGCTACTTGCAGTCTCTCCCATAACCATGGAACTGTGATACAGGGATGCCACTTGAGCACCCCCATCAGCTCATGAACTTGGGCAGCTGGGATGGCTAGAAACTAATCCCTGCTTCCAAAGGGCAGTGAGATCTGGACAGGGATACTCTTAGTACCTCTGGGAATGGAAAAATCAATGGCTCTACTTGCCAATTTTTGTGGGATGAAATTCTAATCTGGCATTGTTGCTCCTCTGCTGCTTATGGTTTGTGTGGAAGAGCTGTAGTCAGTGTCATTTAGACTGATTTTGAAATGCAATTCCTTACCTTTGCTGTTAGCCCATCTAACATCTATGTTAACCTTTAATGGGCTCCCCTCTGCACTTGGGATAAATTCTAAACTCCCCAACTTACAAGGTATTTAAGAAACTGATCTGCGGCCTATTCCTCCTAATCTCTTGCTACTTCTCTTCACAGCCAAATATTATTAGTCACCTCTAAGATATTTTTGGAAAAATTAGAGAATTTTAAATTTGGGTCATATATATTATGAAATCACTGTTAATCTGTCTAGATGTGATAACAGTATTATGATTATGGTGGAGAAAGAACTTACTTTTAAGAGATGCTTTCTAAATTATTTAAGGGTAAAGCATTATGATAACAAACTTTCTTTTAAATGATTCAGAAAAACTTGTGTGTCGTGTGTGTGTGTGTGTGTGTGTGTAGGTATGACATAAGGTAAAGCTAACCTGTCAGGATGTTAATAGTGGTTGATTCGAGGTGACAGGTCAATGGATGTCCTCACTCTGTTGAAGCCAAGCCCTTGTTCTGGAGCTGGGGAGCAGCAGCACAGGTGAGCAGAGCCCACCATGTTCAGAGTTGGCCGGGGCATGCTGAGCCAGGGCTGAAGCAAGACAGGGTGGGCCGACCTGTCACCCCATGGCAACGCACTTGCCCCCTGTGGGTGCCACAGCTCTAAACATCCCCAGCCCCCCATCCATGATCCATACATCTCAATCTCCTGGGAAGCTGGTTTTGCAGGCCAGCAATGAGAAAGTGGAAGTGGGGCAGAACTGAATGAAAGTTCAGGTTTAATGGTTAACAAGTAGCATTAGTACCTTTCCAAACCCTGATTAGCGTAAATTCGGACCAGGTGCTATATAAACCTCTAGACTAGCACACCGAAGCAGCAACCCTTCTCGGGTCCCCTCTCATGCTGCAGGAGTAAATCCTACTATTGCACTCACTAATCCTCGTCTGTGGATTTCATTCTTTGCATTGGAAAAACAAGAACACAGAAAGAAGGGATTGTTGGTGAGCTTCTGGGGTCTGCTCCAACACTGGAGGCCATAGGCCGCCATTAAGAGCTAAATACCTTTCACCTCTGCATCTTGGGCAGACCCCACCTGTCAGCAGAAGTGGAGAAACTGGTTTCACTCTCATTTCAATTTCTCTGTAGACAGAAACATTTTTGAAAAATCTAAATTGAGAAAAACAACTATGACTAAAATTTTTTTATAAAATAATGTCCCACCAGAGGCAGAGGAGGTAGAAGAATTAAAAAAGAAAGAAAAGGAAAGGCAAACAGGCAAAGGAGGTGCATGTGCAATTCACAATGACTGATCAATGAGAGATCCTTAGCCTAAGAATATGCCAGATATAAAACCCCTGACCATTCTGTACACAGAGTGATTAAATATATGCATATCCTCTGACGTTGAACTTACATTTCTTTCTTTTTTTTTTTTGTCACTGTGGATTGAACCCCTGAACCACATCCCCAGCTACCCCCTTTTTAAAATTGTGAGACAGGGTCTTTTTAAGTTGCTTAGGGCCTCACTAAGTTGCTAAAGTTGGCTTCAAACTCGCGGTCCTCCTGTCTCAGCCTTCTGAGTTATGGGATTACAGGTGTGTTCCACCACGCCTGCCCCGGCAGTTCCATTTCTAAGTATATATTGTAAAAAGTGTTTTTGAAATTCAAAGTTTGACCTGAGGAAGGAGAGGGTGGGGCAGGGCAGGGCCTTGGAAGGGTGAATGTGGGGCCTATGGAAAGAGGCAGGGTCTGGACTATAGGGTTGCTCCTGCCCTTGTGCCCCCTCCTGGCCCCAAGGCTGAGCCTCCTTACACTTTTCAATCATCCAAAAATGATGCTTATAACCAAAAATAAGCCAAAATGACTGGGAAACAAATTAAATCTCAAAAATAACCCTGAATGCTAATGGCCTGAACTCATCAATCAAAAGACATATACTGGCAGATTGGATTAAAAAGAAAGACCCAACAATACGCTGCCTCCAAGAGACGCATCTCATAGAAAAACATGCCCACAGACTAAAAGTGAAAGGATGGGAAAAAACACACCATGCACACGGACTCAGTAAAAAAGCAGGGGTTTCCATCCTCATATCAGATAAAATGGACTTCAAGCCAAAATTAGTTAGAAGGGATAAATAAGGGCATTTCATACTGCTTAAGGGAAGTATAAATCAGCAAGACATAACAATCATAAATATTTATGTCCCAAACAATGGTGCATCCATGTATGTCAATCAGATCCTTCTTAATTCCAGGAACCAAATAAACCAAAGCACAATAGTACTGGGTGACTTTAACACACCTCTCTCACCATTGGACATATCTTCCAAGCAGAAATTGAACAAAGAAACCTTAGAACTCAATAACACAATTGATAACTTAGACTTAACAGACATATTAGAATATTTCATCCATCAATAAGTGAACACACTTTCTTCTCAGCAGCTCATGGATCCTTCTCTAAAATAGACCAAATGTTATGCCACAAAGCTCCTCTTAGCAAATACAAAAAGATAGAGATACTACCTTGTATTCTATCAGACCATAATGGAATGAAAATAGAAATCAATGATAAAATAAAAAACAGAAACTACTCCAACATCTGGAGATTAAATAATATGTTATTGAATGATACATGGATAAAAGAAAACATTAGGGGGGAAATAAAAAATTCTTAGAGGTCAATGAGAACAAAGATACAGCATATCAAAATCTCTGGGATACTATGAAAGCAGCGCTAAGAGGAAAATTCATTGCATGGAGTGCATTCAATAAAAGAATGAAATGTCAACAAATAAATGATCTCAAATTACAGCTTGAAGTCCTAGAAAAAGAGGAACAGTTCATCACTAAAAGTAGAAGACAGGAAATAATTAAAATCAGAGCTGAAATCAATGAAATTGAAACAAAAGAGACAATTCATAAAATTGACAAAACAAAAAGTTGGTTCTTTGAAAAAATAAACAAAATTGATAAACCCTTAGCCACACTAGTGAAGAGAATTTGAGAAAACTCAAATCACTAAAATTTGTGATGAAAATGGAAATATCACAACAGACACTATTGAAGTACAAAACATAATTAGAAGCTATTTTGAAAACTTATACTCCAATAAAATAGAAAACCTGGAAGACATCAACAGGTTCCTAGAGGCATATGAGCCACCCAAATTGAATCTAGAGGATGTACATAATTTAAATAGGTCAATTTTAAGCAGTGATATGGAAGAAGTCATCAAAGCCTACCAACAAAGAAAAGTCCAGGACCAGATGAATTCACAGCTGAGTTCTACAAGACCTTTCAAAGAAGAGCTCATTCCAATACTCCTCAAAGTATTCCATGAAATAGAGGAGGAGGGAACCCTTCCAAATCCATTCTATGAAGCCAGTATCACCCTGATACTAAAACCAGACAAAGACACATCAAGAAAAGAAAATTTCAGACCCATATCTCTAATGAACATAGATGCAAAAATTCTTAACAAAATTTTAGTGAATCGCATACAAAAGCGTATTAAAAAGATAGTGCACCATGATCAAGTTGGTTTCATCCCAGGGTTGCAAGGTTGGTTCAACATCCGGAAATAAATAAATGTAATTCATCACATCAACAGACTTAAAGTTAAGAACCACATGATTATTTCAATAGATGCAGAGAAAGCATTTGATAAAATACAGCACCCCTTCATGCTCAAAACACTAGATAAAATAGGGATAGTAGGAACCTTCCTAAACATTGTAAAGGCTATCTATGCTAAGCCTGCAGCCAACATTATTCTAAATGGAGAAAAATTGAAAGCATTCCCCCTGAGAACTGGAACAAGGCAGGGATGCCCTCTTTCGCCACTACTATTCAACATTGTCCTTGAACCACTAGCCAGAGCAATTAGACAGACCAAATAAATTAAAGGGATACAAATAGGAAAAGAAGAGCTCAAACTGTCCCTTTTTGCTAATGACATGATTCTCTATTTAGAGGAGACAAAAAATTCCACCAGAAAACTTCTGGAACTCATAAATGAATTCAGTAAAGTAGCAGGATATAAAATTAATGCTCATAAATTGAATACATTTTTATTTGTAAGTGATGCATCCTCTGAGAGAGAAATTAGGAAAACTATCCCATTCACAATAGCCTTGAAAAAAATAAAATATTTGGGAATCAATCTAAATAAAGAGGTGAAAGACCTCTACAATGAGAACTACAGAACATTAAAGAAAGAAATTAAAGAAAATCTTAGGAGATGGAAAGATCTCCTATGTTCTTGGATAGACAGAATTAATATTGTCAAAATGGCCATACTACCAAAAGTGCTATACAAATTCAATGCAATTCCAATTAAAATCCCAATAATGGACCTCGTAGAAATAGAGCAAGCAATCATGAAATTCATTTGGAGGAATAAGAGACCCAGAATTGCTAAAGCAATTCTTAGCATGGAGAGCGAAGCGGGAGGTATCACAATACCAGACCTTCAACTATACCACAAAGTAATAGTAACAAAAACGTCATGGTATTGGCACCAAAAGAGGCAGGTAGATCAATGGTACAGAATAGAGGACACAGAGCCAAACTCATAAATACACTTTTCTCATACTAGACAAAGCTCCATAAACATACAATGGAGAAAAGATAGCCTCTTCAACAAATGGTGCTGGGAAAACTGGAAATCCATATGCAGGAATATGAAACTAAACCCCTATCTCTCACCCTGCACAAAACTCAACTCAAAATGGATCAGAGACCTAGGAATTAGGTCAGAGACCCTGCACTTAATAGAAGAAAAAGTAGGTCCCAATATTCATCATGTGGGCCTAGGACCAGACTTCCTTAACATGACTTTGAATGTCTTTTATTAAGAATACAGGCAACAACAGGTGTTGGTGAGGATGTGGGGAAAAGGGTACACTCATACATCGCTGGTGGGAGTGCAAGGTGGTGCAGCCACTCTGGAGAGCAGTGTGGAGGTTCCTTAGAAAACTTGGAATGGATCCACCATTTGACCCAGCTCTCCCACTCCTTGGCCTATACCCAAAGGACTTAAAATCTGCATACTAGAGTGATGCAGCCACATCAATGTTTGTAGAAGCCCAATTTACTATAGCTAGATTGTGGAACCAACCTAGATGCCCTTCAATAGAGGAAAGGATAAAGAAACTGTGGTACATATGCACAAAGGAATATTATTCAGTCATAAAGAATAGTAAAATTATGACATTTGCAGGTAAATGGATGGAATTGGAGAAGATCATGTTAAGTGAAATAAGCCAATCCCAAAAAAACCAAAGGCCAAATGATCTCCCTTATAAGTGGTTGAAGACACATAGCAGGGGTGGGGGGAGGCACGGGAAGAATGGAGAAGGGATGGATTGTATAGAAGAAAATGAGGGGTGGGGAGGGGGCGGGGAAGGAAAGATAATACACAAACATCTATACCCTATGTATATGTATAAATATGCAAATTGTATGATTCTACTTTGTGTACAACCAGAAAAATGATAGTTGTACTCCATTTGTGTACAATGAACTAAAATTTGAAAAAAAAAATTAAAAAAATTCAGAGAGAAGCCACAAAAAACCAAAACCAAAACCAAAAAAAAACAAAAAAAAAAACCAAAAACAAAAAGGGTGCTTGTGATCCATTAGTTGGGAGAGGGGTTTAAATACTTCCCCTAAGCAATACCATTGTCTTCAAGAGATGTAGTCTTGTTGAGCATGCCTTCATTTGTTTATTCTTTCCTTCTTTCACTCTCTCCCTCCACAGTCCACTGGGGTCTGAGTCTGGCTCAGCATCCGCTGGAAAGCTGATGGTGTCTGGCACAGCCTCTGCAGGATCAGTGTGATGAGAGCCTCCTGGCCATCTGCGGGCCCTTGGTGGTCCAGAACTCACAGCTGAGATGCTTCAGGTAGCCAGGACACTGCTGCCCATAGAGACTGCAGAGAACAATGGGGAACATTCCACTCGGAACCAAGCCAGATTTTACAGCAGTTAGAGAGGAGAGGGGACAGTGCAGTGAGAGACACCACCCTAACCTGCTCATACGATGACATCACAGACTCTGATGAATTTCACATGACTCCATTCTCAAAGGCAAGGTCAGGCCGTTGGAGACTGAGATGATGGATGGCCTGGCCTGTATTTTCACACTTGTAACTCACTCAAATGTCAAAAGCTGGGAAGTTCCTGTGTGGATTTGTGAAGCAATACTGCCTGATGTTCCTTCTCATAAATCAGCTTTCTGTTCTGTGACCCTGATGTCTTCCTTGCCATCCAACTATGAGCAAGGAAATCAGGATTTAAATCAGTTATTCCTGCACAGAAGGGAAGGGTTTGATGACACAGAAATTCTTTAGGACACTACTGTTCAGAGATGCTCTTGGGGCTATAAGATACTGATGGAGCCAGCTCCAGTGGCCACCAGCTCTTCTGTGACATGGGGTCTGATTACAGGGTGCATGGACCCAGGTCCAGGACCCAGGCTTTGTTTGGCTCATGAGCAGCTCATTGTTAACACTGAGTCTGTGCATTGCCTGAGGCTTGGCTGGTTTTGGTGTATTGGCCCCAGCTGGTGGCCCTGTTGATTTCAGCTGGGTTCACTTTGGTGTCAGCTGAGCTCTGTGGCCACTCTTCTAAGGTAACTCTGTGGGTCTCTGCCTGACACGCTCACGTATCTTAGGGTTAAGTGGGGGCTGGCTGATTTTGGCTGGCCTGGGCTGGGTGACTCTCCCGGTCTTAGTTGGACTTGCTTGTGTAACTTGGGGTAGCTGTTGCTCAAATCTGTCACTTGTGCCTCTTCTCTTCCTCCTGGAGTAGCTGAAAAACCCAGTCATGTCTTTTGGCAATGGAAGAGGCAGAAAGCAGCCACTGGAGAGCAATTCACCAATTTGCATTTTCAAAAGACCCTCCTGGCTGCTACAGAGACTGGGTTGGATTGAGTAAAGTTGTGGCTAAGAGGGACAAGTTAGTGAGTTATAATAGGGCAGGTGTCTCTTGGTATCCACAGATGATTTTTCCAGGATCTTCACTGATACTAAAATCTGCAGATGCTCAATCCCTTATATAAAATGTCATAATATTTGCACATAATCTCCACAAATTACTCATCTCTGCATTACTTATAATACCTGATACAATATAAATGTTATGCAAATAGTTGCTACACTGTATTATTTAGAGAAAAATGACTAAGGAAAAAAGTCTGTACACATTCAATACAGATGCATTTTTTTTCTGAGTATTTTTTTGAGCATAGAATTTCCTATTTATTCTCATTTTGATGTTTCCAAAATTACATCTGTAGTTCAAATTTTTAAATTTGTTCTTTTTAGATACAGATGACAGTAGAATGTATTTTGACATATTATACAGACAAGGAGTTTAATTTATTCTAATCAGGATCCCATTCTTGTTATTTTATATGTGTGGAGTTTTTTTTCTGAGTATTTTTGAGCCATAGTTGGTTCAATCTGAGGACGTGGAACCTGTGGATATAGAAGGCCAAGGAGAAATGGTGGTAGCTTTGACTAGGAACCTCACTATGAACCAGACTAGATGTTCCCATGGACAGTCCTGTGTTTGACACCTCCTCAGAAGGTGTGTGGTTTGCACTTATGAAAGAGACCCTGGGACATTCACTGCACACTGAAGCCAACTGTAGGACAGTCTGTGCTTCCTTCACCTCCTTGATGGGCGTCCTGTGTGAGATGATCAGTATAGGCGCAGGCCGCAGGCCTGCCTTGATCCAGCACTAAGCCAGAGCCCAGCACTCAGGAAATTTTTGAAAGTGGTGGGCAAGGCCCCAAGAGGTATCTGAAACAGGAAGAGGATCAGCTGTTCCAGGATATCCAGAGAAGGGGCTTAGGGAGGGTGAGTTTCAGAGCCAGTGGAGGCTGGCGGTGGGGTGGTGGCACTTCACAGAACACTGAGGAAATATCTTTTTCTATCAGAGAAGTGGGATGGGGGCTGGTGGTCAACATGGGGGTGCTAATTTCTGCCCCTGCTTAGGGACAATGCAGATGGGAGCTCTGCAGAGGATATTTATAACCAGATTATGCTGGTAGGGAAGGTGGGAAACAGAGTGAGGCATGGCTTGGGTTGAGGGCCCACAGTTCTAGAGCTGGAGTTGCTCACAAGGGTTTGCCATTTTTCAGTGAGGAATGCCTCCAGGTGGCCTATGTGGATTCCAGCTAGATGGAAGATTCTAGGGCCTTGCCCAGTCAAGAGGACTGTTAACAACAACAGTGAAAGCTTTGGAGGAGGACAGGTTGGGCCCTTGGGAGGTGAGGACCCCCCTCCATGTTGCAGCCTGGAGGGAGTATCAGAACTTCGGTCAGCTCCCTTGCATCCATCCTATCAGTCCCTCCTGATGATTCAACATGGCCCTGTATGAGGTGGAGCCTGGTTTCAGACTTTGTGACATTTGCGTGCCAGACTCAGTTGTGCCTGGCCCTGCCACACAGGAAGGAAGGTACACACATTCAAACTGCTCTGTAAGTAGAGAAAAATATACCTAGACACAGTCAAGCAGCCACAAAATGGCAAAATGACTAGGAAATCATACAAACTACCTGAGCATTGATCTTTGACAAAGACCCTGAACCTTGGAGGTGGGAAGTGGTTCTCATTCATCTTAGTTCATGCAGAGGGGAGGGTGCTGGTTACCCACCGGTAAGGTATTCTGGGCTCTTAGTGCCCTGTGAACATCTGGCCCTGGGTGCTTTATATAGCCGTTTGGATGCCCTGATCAACCTTTAGTGATCTTCACTCCAGGGAGAGGGGAAAAGTGAACCCCTTTGTATTCTCATGGGAGAAAGGGAATTGCTTTAGGTGTTGAGGGTGTGAATCACAAGGGGTCCCTCTTTTAGAATGCAGACCAATGTCTATGTCTCCTGTTTGTGTGTGTGTGTGTGTGTGTGTATATATATATATATATAAAATTTATTTATTTTTAATTTTTTTTTAGCAAAGTATCTTGTGCTCTGAAAGTGGGTTTTTTCTGGGGTCTCTTCTCTAAGAACCAGCCCAGGGATGCAGAACAATGAAGTGTTTTTTGTTCCCTTCTGGCCCAATCCTAGCTTCTTCACTATGCTCTTGGACTTTCCAATCCATGGAACCATGACCAAAATAAACTTTTATTCTTTATAAATTATACAATCTTAGACATTCTGTTATAGCAGCAGAAGATGGACTGAGGCAACCTCTAAGCCCTTAAAATGATTCCTTCAACTCCCTCGAGTCAGTGGGGTCTCCAATAGTGTAGGACACTCAAACACTACTGTCTTCAGAGTCTCAAACTGTAGCACTGCTGTTTGTACAGATCTGTGCCCCTGTATTAGAATTCTGTGGAGAAACAGACCCATAAGATCTATCGGTTATCTAAATTTATTCTATCTGTTATTTATTTATTTAATGTTCAGAGGCCTATTATTAGGAATTGCCTCAGAGCATCATGGAGACTGGGGAGTCTGATGCTCAGTCATCTGCAACCTGGAGACCCAGGAAAGTAGTGATATAATTCAGTCCAAATTCTAAGGCTTGAGAACTGAGGAACTAATGGTGTGGATTGTAGTCCAAGCACAGGAGAGAATGAAATGAGGTCATCTGGCTCAAGCAGTAAGAAAAAAGTATAAGGTGGGAGGATTTTCTTCTTCCTCTGCCTTTTGTTCTATTCAGGTCCTCAATCGATTGGACCATGCCCGCCTACATTACTGAGTTCACTGATATGGAAGGTAATTTTGTCCAGAAACAGCCCTATAGACATTCCCAGAAACAATGTTTAATCTGGGCAGCCCATAGTCCAGTCAAGTTGACATATAAAATTAATCGTTATAGCCCATACCTGGACCTCAAGACCCTAACTCTGTCTAGTTAGGTTGGATGTGCAGTTGGTTGGTATGAGGCTGGCATCCATCATGCAGCCATGGAGTGAATGAATGAGTGTGCCTTCTGTGTTTCGGGATTTCTATGAGGGTCCAGTTGGGGGTTTAATCTCTAGTTTAGTGACTGAAGTTTTCATTAAAGATTCAGATCTCCAACTTTTTGGTCTCAGGATCCCTTTCTAGTCTTAAAATGATTGAGGACCCAAAGAAACTTTTATTTATGTGTTATATCTGTCAATGCTTTTCTTGTTTAAAATTGAGAAAACTATAAATATTTGTTAACTCATCAGAAAAAGTCATTGCATGCATACAACCCATTTTTAAATGAAAACTATTGGTTTCAAACATGAATATACTGAGAAGAGTGACATTGTTTTAAGTTTCTACAAGTCTTTTTAAGATCTGGCATAATGGAGGGCAGCTGGAATTTGAACTCTGTCTCTGCATTCAATATATTGAAGTACATAAATAAATACATAACAGAAACAAGGAGGTATATTTTCACGTAGTTGTAAATTCAGTTCTTTGTTCTGGCAGAAAAACATGGCAAGTAACAATTTCTTAATTTCAGTGTGGACCTTGAAACCATTTATCCTTTGTTTATCCTTAAAACCATTGGTCTACTGGCATGGAGCAGTAGAATGGCAATGAATGATTTTATAACATCATGCACATGTCATTTGGGAGACATTGGCTCACTGAATTAAGGAGTTTTTTTTCCCAGGGTTGACACTTTTCATCATATTACTTCACAAAATCAATCATACTTGATAGCATTGCCATGGATCTCATCAGAAAAGTCTTCAACTATTTGGAGGTTGTCAAGCTCAGGATGGCAGATATAAGTTTTGCAAAATTCTGATTTTTGCTTCAGTGCTCAAATTTTATCATTGGCAGCAAATACTATCATTGTTTCTCTTGAAGTGAGAGGTCCTCTTGGCCCATTCACAGAGAAATATCTGTCAAATTCCTGAAAGTGAATAACCATTAATTTGCCTGTCAGTCATTTTTTCAGGTAAAGTGATATTCATTCTTTCTCATAAAAACCATTTTTCACAGAAAAATTCATATCCAGTTGGTTTGCAACTCCAATAGTTCCATACGTTCTTTCCTTGAGACAATGACTGTACTCAGGTGTGGAACCTATACTGAAGAAGTTGGACATCTAAGGCCCAGCAGATTTGCCCACCACTGTTTGTGCACCAAGAGTGCAAAGGTCAATAAAAAGAGGCAAATAGAATTTCAATCAGGTGAAACCCCACAAGGGTTTTGGGGCTTTCCAGGTTGCCTGAATTATAGTTTGGAAATCTGTAAATGAAGCATCTCACAACCAGTGACTGATATGTTCTTCCAGTCTCTTCCTAGCATGGCTCCTAAGTCCCCATGTGCTGGACACCTGCAGTAGTTCAATAACCACCCACTGGCCAAATGTCTGGCATCTCTACAATGCAAATTTAGGCAATAGAGTCCTGATGAAGGCATTTGTCACTGAGAGCGAATGCCAAGAACATGGGGGCTGCTTCCTGGAAGTTGAATGGTTTGAAGGAGCAGGAATGCATGCATACTCATAACAATCTTGTCCCAGGGAACTGCCTAACATGAAGGACTGTCAAGAGTAGAAAGGCAGCCCAACTACAAGGAACAAAGTCCACAAGCATCTCTTCCTCTTCCCTGACTTCTGCTTAAAATAATGGATATAGGAAATCTTGACATTTGATTACAGACCTTGTGCTAGAATTCTGGGCAGCTTCCAGGCCCCTCTTGCAGAATGGTCTGGGAAGGACAAGGGGAGAGTTAACTCTTAGGGGTCCTGGAAGAGACTTGGGGCTCTGATACCTCTGGGTGACTTTGGAATCACAGGGGAATGACTCTTGAACTGGGAAGGGATTGGGTTACTAGGTAGATGTTCTGGCTCTACTATAGTTATAGAGTCCTACTGGGAAAGGTTAGAAGACTAAGGTGTCTGTTCGTGTAGGCTTCTAGCCCTCCTTTGGAGTCTTCTTGCCTTTCTCTTTCTGAGAGTTATCCCAAAACTCCAAGAAAACTCTGTCTTAGACCATATTTTGTTGCTATAACAAAATAACTGAAGCTGGTACTTTATGAAGAAAGATCTATTTTGGTTCAGAGTTCTGGGAACTAGTTCTTGGGTGACTGCATCCGGTGAGGGCCTCTGCTGCATCACAACATGGCAGAGAAGAGGGAAGAGAAATGGTCTTGTACAGAAAGCATGAAGCATGGTGGGGGGTGGTTTTACTTTGAAGCAACCTGTTCTTGAGGGAACAAATCCAATTACATGAGATTGGACCCATTCTGGCAAGACAGCATTAATCTATTCATGAGGATGGAGCCTCCGCAACCTAATTACCTCCACAAGGTCCCACCATTTAGTTTCCACCACTTCAACTCTACCACACTGATGACCAAGCTTCCAGCATATGAACCTCTGGGGGACACACTCAACCCATAATCAAACTGTAATACTCTGTCTTGGGCCTTGCATCTCTTAGGTCACTGCTGTTCCTATCAGTGGGGCAAGGTGATTCTAGATCTGTGCCTATGTCCTACTTGGGCCAACCCTGCCTTGTGTCTCTTATCCAGTCCCCTGCTGGGCCCTCTGTCCAGGCCCTGAGTGTGGGACCTGGAGGCTGCAGGCCTACATTACCCATTGGTGGGCCTCTTTCCTGGTATGTTTCTGTGGCCATGAAGAGGTGCCAAGGAGAGCAAGGACATTCTGGATCTTAGAGGTACTTTTGATTTCTTTGTTTTTGCAACTGTACCCTTCCCTCCAGAGAATAATCCCTGGACTGCTCCCCAGGTGATTCCAATGCTTGGGTATGTGAAGAACAAGGTTTTGGTATTTTATCTGTTTATTCTTTAATATTAACTATGCAGTAGGGAAACCAAATATGGTGTTTTGAGAGTCAGGTGGAAATCAGAAATATATGTTCCACATATTGTTATGAATTTTTTAAAAAAGCAATGTTTCTATGCAGCCTACATTTACAGATTACTAAGTTAGAACTGTATTTTAAATTTGGAAAATACTTTGACTAATGATGCTAATCTTTCTGTCATCAGTTGTGAAGGGGTACAAGAAATCTTGAAGATCAAGTTTCTCAACAGTATTGTGGCTTTGTAAGAAAAGCATTATTTTATAGTGCTGGGGGGTATGGAGAAAACATTTTTGTTTTGTTTCTTTAGGATTTCTGAACAAATTTTGCTAAATTTGCAATCCTCAATGACTTAACTCAGGCTTCCATAGCAAAAGACCACAGATGGGGTGACTTAGCCAATAGACATGAATTTCTTATAGCTCTGGAGTCTGGAAGTTCAAGATCAGGATCCTGGAAGCTTCAGTGTCTGGGGAGGGGTCTCTCCCTGGCTGTAGATGACTGCCTCCCACTATGTCGTCACAAGTCACGGAGAGACTGGTGTCTCTTCCTATAGGGCACTAATCCTGTCATGAAGGCCCCACACCCTTGTGACTTCATCCAACCCCAACTAACTCAGGACTCAAATGCCATTGTATTGGGGGTTAGGGCTCAACAAATGAATTTTTACTGGGTGGGGGTGGGGTGGGGTGGGGTGGGGAGCATACACATGCAGTCTGTAACACTGGGTCAGGAGCAAGCCTTAAAAGTCAAGTTACAATTGTTAAAATAGTGGAGTACTCTAGAGAGGTTTACCTCACTCTGCAGTTATGTGTTTACTTTTCAAGGGGGACACTAACTCTAGGTTATTCAGCCTGGGAGAGATGTATTTACATTCCAAAAAAGCAGAGTGAGAATCTAGGATTCCTGCCACACAGCCTCCAAAGAGTAATTTGTCTCCCTCCCTTCAGGAGGGGGCTGCTGCCGCCTCTGTGTGTAACCAGCCACAATCCCTCCTCTCATCCCTTGTAGCAGGAGCATCGGCTGCTCATGGAGAGCTTCCATCTGGCTTTTACTGCATCACTGAGGGGCACAGACCCCAGGCTTATGATTTGTTGAAGGTCACTGATTACAAATCTGCCTCAGATCCAGAATACTTCACATATGCATTTGGGATTAAAATTAATAAAGATGAACATAAAATCCAAAAATGTTAAGTTAAAAACAACAGAAAAAATTTACATATACTGAATGACTAATTATGAATAGATCAAAAAACCTCTCAGAGGAAGAAAAAGTAAAATAGAAATAGATCAAATTATTAACATGATGACATTTGAATCATGACAAAATGGATGAATTTCAGCCAGGCATGGTGGTGCACACCTGTAATCCCAGCGACTTAGGAGGCTGAGGTAGGAGGATCGCGAGTTCAAAGTCAGCCTCAACAACTCAGCAAGGCCATAAGCAACTCAGTGAGACCCTGTCTCTAAATAAAACACAAAACAGGGCTGGGGATGTGGCTCAGTAGTAGAGTGCCCCTGGGTTCAATCCCTAGTACCAAAAACAAAAACAAAAACAAAAAAAAAAGGGTGAATTTCATTTTTTTTACCTTCTAAATTTTTTTTTCAAAGAATGTATGGACATAAGTTGGATAATGGAAAAAATTAGAAAGAATCTTTTTTTTTTTGAGATGGGATCTTGCTGTGTTACCTAGACTGGTTTCAAACTCCTGAGCTCAACAACATCATAATAGAGAATAACTAGGTATTAGTTATCTATTGTGATATAACAAATTAGGTCAAGACTTAACACCACCACACCTTTATTATCTCATGGTTTCTGGAATCAGGAGTCCTGACCTCCCACTGAGTCCCCAGTGACTTTTCCCATCTGAGTCCCCAGTGACTGCTCCCATCTAGCAGCACGATAAGTAAATATTATACATTAGACTTGTAAAGTAAATGTATACTGAATTCATCACTATGCAGAATTGTGCTGTTCTTTTTCCTCTTTTATGTTTCACACAATATTCCTATTTTTTCCTGCTGACTGTGTTACCCCTGCCTTTTCAAGGCTTCCAACCTTAACCCCACAATCTGAATGTACTCACAATAGTTCAAGTTTCACAAACACTGGAGGTTTGTACTGTGGTGCTTGATTTTCTTGGCAGCATTTGTTATATGTTTGGAATCAGTCACAGTAGTCGCTTACTTGGACAAGAGGTCCAGAACTTTGTGGCATGGGGTGGGGGAACCTTTGTACTTTCTATAAAACAAAATAATGAGAATGAAGTAGAAAACCCTTTATTTGGAAATATGGAAACTACATATGCAAAGGCATGTTCCCCTTTACCTGGGATAATGCTGATAGCTGGGCTCTAGGTCACTTACTCCAGGGATCAAGGCCTCCTGAGTTTCTCTGGGACCCCAGGGACTCACCATTATGGGTGTCCTGTCTACTTCTGGCTCTGGTTGACCTGTCCCTGGATTGAACCTTGTGGTCAGGGAAGGGTAAGCCCAAGAAGGAGCTCACTTGCTCCATGACCAGCCCTTAGAATTACAACCAGGAAAGCAGGCTTACCTGAGATCTCCCACAGAGGTAAGTCCCCCACCTCTTCTTAGTGATGCATTGATTGTCATTTAGTGATACATTGATTGTCACATTGATTGGGTGGGTGGGTTATTGAGGATGCATTGAGGCAGGACTTCAGACCTAGGTTGTGAAGTTAGTCTGTCAGGAGTAAGTACAAGCAGGAACTGGCTACACCAGCATTTGAGGATACAGAATAAGTTTTGGAGTCCAGAGGATCATGTGTACCTTGGAGTGCTCCAAAGAAACTTGTGAGTCAATCTTTTCCTAAAGTTTAAAACTCTAATCCTTAAACTCAGGATCACAAATCATACATCAGTGGACTCTTAGTTCTTAATCACTAAGTAAATGTGAAAAAATGTTTATGATAAAAACAAGGAATGACCAAAAGTCTGAGACGGATATAGTCATCCATGACCCTGGCTGCCTGAAACAGATCAGTTTGAGTGGAGAGCACTGCAGGCTTCAGGGGGTGGGCAAGCAAGGCAGCAAGCCAGGTGGATGAACTGAGGGTGGGCTGTGGCTCTGAACACCATCCATGTCCTGCCCCAGGAGCCATCTGGAGAGGGCTGGCCCACTGGCTCCCACCCTGGATCCTCAGCTCCTCTGCTGGAAAACATGTTCTCACCCACTCTGACTTTGGCAGAAACACCCAGTTGGCCAAGACTGAATCATGTGACTCCCTGGCTACTAAGGAGTGAAGTGGGAGAGTGCCTAACCTCTTCCAGCCACACAGTGGGAGACAAAACCTGACTCTCACCAAGTAAGGCAAGACTCCCACCAGATAGGAAGAGAGTTCCATTGGTTGGGGAACTTCCACTCCATCATAGTGGCCAAGAAATTGTGATGTTTCAACTATGATTAACTATTATGCATTCAAAATGAATGGCAAAAAAAAAAAAAAAAAAAAAAACCAAACCAAACCAAAACAAAACAAAACAAAATGAATGGCAGAAGAACTCTCTATATATACATACAATCATTCCCTGGTATCTTTGGAGCATTGGTTCTAGGATCTTTAGGAGTACCAAAATCTATATACATTCAAGTTCATTATAAAGAACAGCATAGCATTTGTATATAATGTATACATATCCCTTCATATACTTTAAATCATGTCTAGATGCATTACAAAATGTAGTACATTTTAAATAGTTTTTATACTGTTTTATTTAGAAAATAGTGAAAAAAGTTTGTGCATGTTCAGTACACATGCATTTTTTTTCTGAATATTTCCCATCCATGATTGGTTGAATCCATGGATGCAGAACCCACAAATACAGAGGGTTGAGCGCACACACACACACACACACACGCATGTTCAACAATAGCATCAAAGATGTTCATAAAACATTTCTTACTGATTTTATAATCTTATTAAAACATACATATGTGTGGCTAGATTGTAGTAAGACACTGAAATTCAATGTTTGTATTGTTCTTTTGAGAAATTGCTCTTTGAGTTCAGAGAAAGAAGCTGTGATAGAAGTGTAACCATTCTGTGATTGACTTGATTTTATTTTTGAAAGAAATATCTGTTTTAGTGTCAGCTTTCCAATCTAGAATTTCAAGATGGGGTTTCCCAAAAGGAAACGTCTTATAGCCCATTGTGGAGAATACATGGTTTGGGAATGACTGACATTTATGTCAGAGCATGGAAATAAGTTCAGTAGGGTTATCTTGGCATTCTCTTCAGGTGTTATTGAGTTGTACTTCCAGTGTTAGAACATTTAGATAAGTGAAAATAGGGGACATTCATTTTGTTTTCACATTTACAATCACCCTATTTCAAGTTCTGTGCCAGGAACAGTGGGCAGAAATGAAGGCTACTTGTTCTTGTACCTAGGGCAATTATGGTCTGGTGGAGGAGAATGTTTTAAGAACTTCTTGGGAGAATGCTGATGCATGTGAGGTTCCAAAGTGGTATCGCTCTAAATATTTTAAAATTTTATCCCTGATTTCTTTTGCTGTCCTTTGGTAATTCAATAGTGTATTTTTTAGTCTCCTGGTATTAGAGTAGCTTCTGTTTTTTATTTTATCACTGATTTCTAATTTCATTCCATTATGGTATGATAGAAGGCAAGGTATTATCTCTTTTTTTGTATTGACTAAGAGTTGCTTTGTGGCCTAAGATATGGTCAATTTTAGAGGATTCTTATGCTGCTGAGAAGTAAGGGTGTTCAGTCATTTGATGGACAATATATTCCATATATGTTTGTTAAGTTTAGACGATTAGTCATATTTTTTTTCAGTTCTATAGTTTCTTTGTTTAGTTTTCTCACTATCTATCCAGTGGTAAGAGAGGTGTGTTAAAATCACCCAGTATTATCATGTTGTGGTCTATTTGATTCTTGAATTAAGAAGGGTTTGTTTGATGCACATCAATGCTCCATTGTTTGGGGCATAAATATTTATGATTGTTATGTCTTGTTGAAGTATAATTCCCTTAAACAGTATGAAATGTCCTTCTTTTTCCCTTCAGATTAACTTTGACTTGAAGTCCACTTTATCTGATATGAGGACAGAAACCCCTGCTTGTTAATGAGATCCATGTGAGTGATATTTTTTCCCCATCCTTTTACCTTCAGTCAATGGATGTTTTTGCCTATGAGACAAGTCTCTTGGAGATTGGGTCTTGGTATTTAATCCAATCTGCCAATCTATGTCTTTTGATTGATGAGTTTAGGCCATTGACATTCAATGTTATCATTGAGAAACGATTTTTATTCATTTTGATTTTTTAGGTTTTAATTTGAATTAGTTTATTCTTTGACCATTTTTCTAGTGTAATTCCTCCATTTTCTGGTTTTCATTTCTTCTTCATGAAATATCTTATTGAGTATGTTTTGTAGTGCAGGCTTTCTGGTTGTGAATTCTTTTAACTTTTGTTTATCAGGAAAGGTTTTTATTTCATCATAAATCCTGAAGCTTAATTTTGCTGGGTATAGTATTATTGACTAGCATCCATTTTCTTTCAGAGCTTGGTATATATTATTTCAAGACCTTCTAGCATTGGGTTGAGAAATCAGCTGAGATCTGGATTTGTTTCCCTCTAAATGTTACCTGCCACTTTTCTCTGGCAACCTTTAAAATTCTATCCTTATTCTGCATGTTAGGCATTTTCGTAATAATGTGCCTTGATGTGAGTCATTTGTAATTTAGTACATTTGGGGTCCTGTAAACCTCCTGTGTTTGATTTTCCATTTTATTCTCTAGGTTTGGAAAATTTTCTGATATTATTTCATTGAAAAGATTGTGCATTCCTTTGGTTTCTACCTCCAAGACTTCATCTAGCTCAATAAATCTTAAATTTGGTCTTTTCATGTTATCCCATATTTCTTGGAATTTCTGTTCATTGTCTCTTAACATCTTTTCTCCATGGTCAACTTTATTTTCGTGATTATATATTTTGGCCCAGAATGGTAGAGAGTGGATTTCATTCCATGGTGTATTAGGGTTCTCTAGAGGAACAGAATCAATAGGAAGTAGATTATAAAAAGGGAATTTATTAAATTGGCTTATATGACCTGAGGCTGGATAGTCCACAATGGCCGTCTGCAGGTTGGAGAGCTAGAAGAACCAGTAGCTGCGCAGTCCAAGAGATGGAAGCCCCAGAACAAAAAAGATCAACCGTGCTACCCAAGTCTGACACCAAAACATCTGGAAACTACCTGGAGAATCACTGGCAGAGTCTGCTTTGGAAGAGTGAAGAAGTGAGAGTTCAATATCCTCAGATCATGGAAGCAGCAATCAAGAACCTGTTCAAGAAGAATTGAGCTTGCATCTGCATCTGCTTCCTTGTTCTTCCAACTTTTATTCCATCCAAGCCACCATCCTATTGGGCTGTTCTGTCCATGCTTAGGGAGGGGCTCCACTTCAGTTCACCATCCCACATTCCAGTAATTCCCAGACATGTCCTTATTGACATACCCAAAAGCCTCTTAATCATAGGCATTTCTTAATCCAATCAAGTTGACGATTCAAATTAACTATTACACATGGTAAATAATTTAAAGCCAAATTAGGTTATATGAAAATACTTGGATACACTGTGGAGGAGAATGCAAAATACAAATGGGACATTTGTAGAACTGGCAGAATAAGGACCTCTGAAAATTCTTTCTATAAAAATGAGAAAATTGGCAAAAATTGTCAGAATCAACTTTCCTCAAATTGTAAATTAACCAAATTGCAGCAATATGGGGAATGTTTATTCAAGTAAAGTGAAAGGTTCTTGATAAAAATAATAAACTTTGTGGCATTTTTTCTTGTTCTAGTTCCATCCCATATTGTACCCTTGAAAAATCACATTCCATATTTCCAGTGAAAATCAGCAATTTAGCAACAACCTAACTGGCCTGGAGATTTTTCAAGGTCTCATTACCAGAGAGTTGACATTATTTGATTTGATTGGTGGGTCTCTGAAACATCTAATTTATAATTCCCTCTATATTTGACCTGACTCTGAGCTTACATTGTGTTTTCACCTTTTTGCCAGGGGGCATTTGTTATAAATAATTAAAGGCAATTAACTTCATGGATGCTTGATGCAGTGGATAAAAAATAATAGACATATCAGAAATCTTAAATGGAGAATCTGGAGAATAAGATGTCCATATGGGCATTGAAAATATATAAAATAATCCTGGGAGTTGGGGAAGTCATGCTTTTGTGTAAGGTTCTAAGCATGCTCAAGGATACACATCCTCAGGAGAGATCTGAGAAGGCTCTAAGTGCCCACCTCTGGCTGATCTTGGGGCTCTGTGCAAGCAGGAAGTAAAGGCTAAAGCAGAGTTTTAGACTGCCTGCCTGAGTGTTGAAGGCATGCCCAACATACGCATAGACCCCTCAGCAAAGACTGGGAGGCTTATTAATTCCATATGTTTAGGGAAATCTCTGTCCAACCATTGACTGACAAGTAGGCTAACTGAGAAAAGATTCAAGAGACTACATACAACAAAAATATAGACTATGCAGAATTAGTTAAAAAAAGAAGCTACACACACACAAAAAAAAACAACAACACCTACAACAAATAGCAAAACCAGAAACCCCATAGATAGAATTTGATTTCCAAAGTTAAAATATACGGTATGTCTAATTTTCAACAAAAAAATGAGCACAGAAAGAGACAAGAAACAATGACCTATTGACAGAAAAATAAAAAAATCAATAGAAATCATCCCTGGGGAAGTGCAGATGTTGTACTGCCTAGTTAAAGACCTTAAATCAGTTATTTTAAATTTATTCAAAGTACTAATAATTTCATGCTAAAAGAAAGAGAATAATGTCAAAACAAATAGAGAAGATGAATAAAAAGAAATTATATATATATATCTCCATCCAAACAGAAATTCTGGAGCTGAAAAATATAATAACTAAGATGAAAAGTTAATCAAAGGGCTCAACAGCAGATATGAACACAGAAGAAATGTAGGTCAATCAAGATTATCTAATCTTAGAAACAGAAAGAAAAAGAATAAAAAAAATTAACTGAGTCTCAGAGTAGACACCATCAAACATACTAACCTATGCAGAATGGGAATTTCAGGAGTAGAAAGAGTGAAAGGGGCAGAAAAAATATATGAAGAAATATTGAATGAAAAATTCTAAAATTTGATAAATAATATTAGTCCATACACCCCAGTGTTCAGCTCACTTAAAGTAGAATAAATTCAAAGTGATCCAGAACCAAACACAATATAACCAATTGCCAAAAGGCAAAGGGAGACTCCTGAGGGGTTGTGCATGCAAAGCATGTGCTTAAAATGAGCCGGCTCTGTTTTCAATCCCCAGCACCAAAAACAAAAACAGAACAAAACAAAACAACAACAAAACCCCAAATGAACAAAAAACAAAGGGAGAATCTTGAAAGTAATGAGAGAGAAATGACTCATCAATGTACAAGATATCCTTGATAAGAGTAAAATTTGATTTTTCAATAGAAACCATAGAGACCAGGGAAAAATGGGATAATATATTCCCAATGGTGAAAGGGGGAAAAAAAAAACACCTTGTCAAATAAGAATTCTATAACCAGCAAAACTATTCCTCAAAAGTAAGAGGAAATTAAAATACTCCCAGATAAATAAAGAATTCATCACTAGGAAACCCGTCCTAGTTATTTCTGTTAACTATTAACAGAAGTTCTTCAGGATTAAGTAAAAGAAACTTTAGACAGTAACTTGAATCTATGTGAAGAAACAAACAATACCATAGAAGTAACTATAGAAATAACTATAGAAGATAGTATAAATGTATATTTTTAGTAACTCTTTTCCCCCAAATGATCTAAAAAGCAAGTGCATAAAGCAACAATTAGAAATCTATGTTGATTGGTATACAATACAAACATGTAAGAATAAAGATTTAATTTGTATAAGAATAAAAAAGCTAGAATAAAGGAAATAATAGAAAAGAAATGAATTACAGAAATGAAGAACATTAGGGAAAATTAGCAAAAGCTAGCTCTTTGAAGTTATCAGAAAAATTTACAAATCTTTGTCCACTTGACCAAGAAAAAAAGAGAGAAAAACTCATAACAAAAATCAGAAGTGAAAGAGGGGCTATTACTACTGACTTTATAGAAATAAAATATAAAGAAGTATGAACAATTGTATGCCAATAGATTAGATAACTTAGATGAAATGGACAAACCCTCAAGAGACACAAACTACCATAACCAACTCAAAAGGAAATAAAAGATCTGAATGACTCATAACAAGACAAAAGACTGAATTGGTAATTAAAAACTACCTACAGAAGATACCAACTTCCTCAGCAAGACCATGAAGGCTCAGAAATGGAAACAAGAATCAATAAGTGGGATACCAACAAACTAAAAAAGCTTCTGCAAAGCAAAGGAAATGATTAAGAGCATGAAGAGTGAGCCTAGAGAGTGGGAAACAAATCTTTGCCAGACACTCCTCTGTCAGGGAATTAACATTCAGAATAAATAGAGAACTCAAAAAGCTTAACAGCAAAAACTAAAAACCAAAAAACAAATAAACCAAATAATAAATGGGCAAAATAACTAAACAGAAATTTCTCAAAAGAAAAAATACAAATGGCTAACAAATATACAAAAAAAATATTCAACATCTCTAGCAATCAGGGAAATGCGAATCAAAACTACACTAAAATTTCATCTCATGCAGTCAGAAAGGCAATTATCAAGAACACAAATAATAATAAATGCAGGCAAGAATGTGGGGGAAAGGTATACCAATATGCTGTTGGTGGAACTATAAATTATTATAACCACTCTGGAAAGCAATGTGGCAATTCCTCAAAAAACTAGGAGTGGAACTACCAAATGACCCAACTATCCCACTCCTTAGTATTTATCCAAAAGAACTAAGATCAACATACTATAGTGTTATAGCCACTTGAATATTTATAGCAGCACAATAGTCAAGTTTTGAAATCAGCCCAGGTACTCAATGATAGATGAATAGATCAAGAAAATGTAGTATACATATACAATGGAGTTTTACTCAGCTATAAAGAAAAATGAAATAATGGCAGTTGCTGGTAAATGAATGGAAATGGAGAACAACATATTAAATGAAATAAGCCAAACTCATAAAATTAAGGATCCAATGTACTCTCTCATCTGTAGAAACGAGAGCAAAATAAGGGAAAGAAAGCAGTGGGGACGGGTTGGATATCATATTTATATATTTATATATATGATCAGTGAAGTAGAAGGAGAACAAGAGGAAGGGAGGATGTAAGGGAAAGAGGGAGAAATATGGAATGAATTTAACAAAATCATGTTATATGCACATTTAAATGTATCAAAGGGAATTTTGCCTTATGTTTATGTAGAAAGTACCAATCAAAAATAAATAAAGGACAGAAAGGAAGACCAATAGAGTAGAGGATGGGGAATTGGGAGAAGGATGAGAGGAGGAAAAGGGTGGGAAAGAGGGATTGAAATAAAATTCCTTGCATGTATTATTATTGTTTTTTGGAACCGGGGATTGAACTCAGGGGCACTCAGCCACTGAGCCACATCCCCAGCCCTATTTTGTATTTTATTTAGAGACAGGGTCTCACTGAGTTGCTTAGGGCCTTGCTAAGTTGCTGAGGCTGGCTTTGAACTCACGATTCTCCTGCCTCAGCCTTCCAAGTGCTGGGATTACAGGAGTGTGCCACCACGCCCGGCAACATGTATTATTTTGTAAAAGTGAGCCCAATTACGAAGTATATTATAAAGCTCTAATAAAAAAAA